>CM076569.1:343303216-343580552 GCA_034641835.2 Pinus albicaulis | reverse complement strand
AAACTAGTCACTAGACTGTTTGGACAGATTAGACAATGTGGTTAGGATAGATTGCAACAATGTTTCTTTGAATAAACCACCTCTGCACTCCTTAAAAACAACCCTTCAACTCTGGATGCACTTCAGCCAGGAAAACTTTTTAATATGGTGCCATGTGTAAAGATGAGACAAACTCCTGTGTCAATTTCCTATATATAGTGTTAGGCAATCATTCCTCCTGTGAATTTGTCAGAGGTCAATCAATCATAGCTACATCTCTGTTTTCAATGTAAAACTGCAATCATCAACCACCTGTCCTTTAGAAGTGGCCCTATTCATCTTTAGAATATCTCTGTCAACAACTCTTCAAAATGATACAATATAGTGAAAAGAAAAGGCAGACCTAGGTTAGGTGTAAAATCAATGCACAGTGCTTTTAGGAAAACCACCTCTTTACTTGTGAATTTCAAAGGTCAACCACTACACCTGTACCTCTGTCTCAAAGTTAAATTCAATCATCAACAACCTCTGCCCTTCTTTTGTCCTGTTTCACCTTTTGAAAATCTCTGTCAACACATTCACAGTAGGAATAATATAGTGAAAGAGAGGTGATCTGCAAAAAGAGTGTGCTGTGAAAATGCCAAAATTGCTCTGTTTTTCAAAGTCTAAGATGTCAACTAATATACCAAACTCCTTGCTCAAGGAGGCTTTCAATATTTTAACAATTCTGCCCTGTAGAGGTGTGCCACCTTTCAACAATTTGCATCTCAAGCAAACCACCATACATATGCCTAGACTATCAATACACAGGTTTGGAGCACAAACTGACAGAGTTTTTAGAAGACTGTAGAGCTTGTAGACAGAGGTTATATGAGTTTTCTCTTTTTTAAAACAACAAATGGTCCCTTATGAATACAGCCCTCTGGTGATATTGTGAAAACCTCTTCTAGGATGAATAGCACTTGCCAAATAGGTTTTGAACAACATAAAACAGTCAATCATCAGTTTTCCCCTGTAGCCTCGAGGTGTTTTTCTTTTGAATAACCCGGTCAACTTTTTATCACATCTCAACACTTCGGAGCACCGTTTTTAGCTGTAGTGACCGGGTTTAGAGGGTTTTGAAAGTTTGAAACCTAGGACAGTTTGATTTAAACTTTCCTTGTCATTTAGCCATTTCTTGAAGCCGAGGGGGAAAAAGTATGAGAAATACCTTTAAAATTGATGAACAACCTTTGTGTAGGGTCGGAGAAACACCGGGGGTCTTCAAAGCATGCGCGACACTCCTTCAGCAAAGAACGTCGCGCAAAAATAGCCCTGGGTGGCCTGTCGGGCGACGTACAGGCGCGTCGCTGGTTTATACAGGCGCGTCGCGCCGACGAAGGTGGCCCGTGTAAAACTCCCGCCAGGCGCGTCGCGCGCTAACACAGGCGCGTCGCTCGGCTTCAAATGGTGCCAAACCTCTGCAAGTTGACCAAAAATTCCTTGTGTTGATGCTGTGGAGGCGCGGGCTCTGTTTTAAATTTTGAAAATGACATTCTCACTTACATGCTTTAAACTTATATTGTTTCAAAAAACATTTCCAACGGTCATTCCATTTTAAAAGGTAAAGCAGAACTTTGGTTTGGCTTTTTGCGGAGTTTTTGTTTTGAAAAACCTTTGATTCCTTTAACTTCGGCATGTTCAATATTTGCTTTGGAGATTTTCCATACCTTTGAACACGTGTATCACAGACCTGCTTCTTTATAGTGACAACAAAGGATTTTTAAAAAAAAATCAGAACTTTGATTTACTTTTGCACATGTGGTAGAAGGAGGACCTCCAGGTTTGTCCTTTGGAGAACATTTCAACACCAAACTTTAAACTTTGAAACATGTCTACACAACCTTTATACTATTTCTGCCATTGTTTTCAACAACACTGGTTGTAGTTATGATGCATAAAAACCCCTTTAAAATTGTCAATGAAATACCTGAATATTGCTTTGTTCTTTGAAGGACAGGGCTGGTTTTGTAAATCTGTCTTGACAGTCTTTGGCATTTGACATCTTCTTCAATCGTTAAATAAAAAAGGTGCCAAGTTTACTGCCATAACTTGAATTTGGTTATGGTTTCTCGATTTCAAGAAGGCGCCCCTTTTTCCCAAAATAACTTCCTGCTTATAGGTACATTGCCTATGATGTATCTGTCCTTTGAATGATGAGAGAGATGCATTTGTTCCAAACTCAAAAACTGACAATTTATCAAACTACTTCTTTGTCCACTTATAGCATTGTCTACCTATTCATCATGCATTCTATAGCTCAACTTTGGCCACTGTTTTACTTTCTTAGTGATAATCCAAAGAAAATTAATCAGAATGTGTCAAAGAGCACTTTGACCAACCTTGGCGATTGTTGTGTTATTCAACATGAGATGGCCTGTGTTCTTCCGATGTGTTTGATAATTGCTGCTTCCAGGTGATTCACAAACTTCTCTCTGGACTGTAAGTGCACTCTTTTGATGGCATATTTTCACACTATACTTCTCTGTTTACTCAAAAGGAGTTTCTTTAGACTTCTGGGCAGGTGATAGTGGAATGCCTTTAACCATTTTTAAAGCAACTGCTCCTTTTGGTATCAATAGCATACATTATTCATAACATTTCCTGTCCACCAAGATGTATATTTTGAAAGATATTTTCATATGAATAGGAAGAGTAATATTTTTGAATTAGAAGCATTATCTTTAACCTGTGTAATGACTTCCACTTTCCTTCTTTGTATCTCTCTACTGCACCTTTCTGACTAATTCAGTCTTCAACAATATCCAAGGCTCTGGCCATCTGCTCATACATGGAGGAGGCTCTTCATTAGGTAAGGTATCTGAAAGTTTCTTGACAACTCTGTTCGACACAGCTTTTCTCAGGATGTGATGGTAAGTAAACCACTAGAAAAACATCAATCTTAGCATCTTTTCTTGCAATCATCACTGTATTTCAGAAGAAATCCTAACCACAGTGACACTGTTTCTCTGCACTGCTCTAAGGGTGACTGGAATATCATCATTTGTTTTGGCCATCTCATGACAAACTATTTGAAGGATAGTCTCTGTGACTATGGAGGTTAGTGCCTTTTGAAAAACCAGGAACTTTCTTTCTACCTGTGTAATGGCGTTTGTTGTCAGCATCTATTCCATTTGATCCTTCTTTATCAGACCAGACTCTCCTTTCCTTTGAGCTAGCATATTTCAACTGTATTCCTGTTATGATCATCAGTCATATTCATAAAACCTGAAGTCTCTGCTTCACTTGTTCAGTTCAAGGCAAACCTGGATTTTTGCAATCTTCAAAGTCAATACTGGCCAGCGCCCTCTGCTTGTGGATGAAGGAGGCGCCCTAACCCTCTGCTTGTAAATGAAGGAGGTTCTGGGCCATGACCATTTACCAGTTTGTTGAGACAGTGGTGTCCCTTCCTTACTGTGATTTTCATGCTGGAAAGGGTTGTAAAGTCTGGATGAGTAGCTTTCTGTTTTGCAGGCAATATCTCAGGCTCAAGTTACATTTAGAAGCAACTGTTCCTCTAACTGTAAATTCAAGCATTTACTCCATGAGATGAAGTTATATTTCCTGCCTTTGTAGAAACCATAGAACACCGTGCAAAACCTAATAGTTAGCTTGAGATTGGGGTTTTTGCAGTGCTGAGATCTAGGGGATATGAGTGGCGCGACTCAGGGCTGCTTGTCAAATTATTTTGCAAAGTAAGAGGTCAGTCATGGTAGGTCTGTTGCAGATGAAGGCTTTTTGGCTTTTTGATGATTGCCAAGGGTGAAATGTCTTAATGCGCCACTTCCTAACATAGGGGAGACTTTTGAAACAGATGTGGATTTTCCTTTTAAAGCTGATGTGCAGACCAATAAGGCTGAAGCTAGATAGGATTGTGATAATGAGGTTTTGATTTTGACATGGGTGGACTGAACAGGTAGAAAGGCAAAAAAAGTTTTAGGAGGGTTTTCTGGATGACATATTGACATAAGGAAATCAGTTTCTAGAAAACTCAGCTGTAGATATAGTCATCACTAACATGTAAAAAATACTGATGGCTAACAATACCTCCAATTTTGAAAATGAAGGTAATTTTACCCTTCAAAAATAATTTCTCCCAAGACTGGTATTTGTGCAATTCCTAGGTCAAAACAGGGGCAGAAAGGTCATTTTAGGTGGTTTTTTTACCTTCTCACCTGTTAAAACTGCAAACCAAGACTGGAAACATGGTTTTCTGGAATGAATTTTTTCTTTAAGAATCCAATGGTAGCTTTCTTTCCCTCAAAAATTGCCCCAATCATTTGCATAACACCTAGGGTGCTACGCAAATGACCAAATTTATGCTAAATACCTGCTACAAAAAACTCAGAAAATCCTAGATTTTGCAAAAAAGTTCCAAAATTCCTCAAAACTGGTAGAATGGCTGATGATGATTTCGCTAGGATTGGAGGGAAGCCTTAGAAAGTATGTCCAACTTTTTCTTCTCTTCCATGGTCAAATATTCAATCTTTGCATTGGCTCTTTTGAGCTTGGCCATTGCAATTTTCTCCTTTAGAGCATGGTGTTTGACTTTCGTCCTCAATAGTTCATTGTCTTTGTAAACCTTTGCTAACAGATTTTCCATGTGCTAATTGGCTCTATCAAGCCATACCTCCCGGTTTTCATTGATTACTATAGCAAGGTGCTCATTTAGGGTTAGTTGATGAGCAAGCTCGACCTCCCTTTGTCTTTCTAGATCTAGAGCTCTTTTCAGCCCTCTAGTTCTAGGTCTCTTTCTTGGTGCTTTTTCCTCTTCATCATCAAGCAAGACATACTTTTCAAGTGTTTCATCTAGCACGACTTTCTCCTTTTCTGGATCCCTTTGAACAGTGACATACTTGATATCATTAATGACCTGTTTAGTCTTCAATTGCTAATTCTCTTGCTCAAGGAAGTTTATGAAATATTTGGCCCTGTCAAGATTAGTTTGGATCTCCTTAATATTGAAATCCTTTCCATTGATGGTTGCATTGGTGATTTTTTCATTTTCATCCTCATCTAGGTCAACAAGCTGAAATTATTGTTTTGTTTCATGAATATTTTCCTCATCATGACTAACTACCTCAATCACCTTTTCTTTTCCCTTGTCCACCTGCTTTGTTGTAGAAGAAGGCATGGCCCCTTCCACTCTATGTGGATAAAACACATGCTTGTGGCCTCTCTGGTAGGTTTTTGGAAATGGCTCAACCTCAACCATGCTAGCCCACATAGGATTAATGTCCTCAATCCTGCTAGGTGACCAAATGTCATGATGAGCTGAAGATGAAGGAGGTGAAGGGGATTGATCTGATGATGATGAATGTGCTATGGGCTAATATTGAGGGATGGAAGTAGATGGTTGGGATGATGAAGGGACATTTTTTTCATGCTAAGTGGATGGCTCATTGAAAATATAATTAGCTATGAAGGTACTCCATGCAATATGTAGTTGATTGAGATAGTGGAGGACTATGATTTTTATGAGGGAATGATGAAATAGACTTCTCATTTTCTATTCATATTCCTTTTTCTGGGCAATGTATTCCATCTTCTCTATTCTCCAGAAAATATAATAGGGTATGTTAAGCATCCTTACCCTAATGAAATGATTTAAGAGCCGAATGTGATAGGAATAAAGCCTTGAAAATCTACCTTCACATGAAAAGTATTTCATGATTATCTTCATCATTGGTGTGTATCTGTCCAAGAGATGAGAAAAAGGAAAGAAAATCTTTGTTTGATTTTTGTGTCTTGGGTTTAAAAAGAAGTCAAAGTCCCGTTTCTTCAAATTACTTTTCTTGAACCACTTCTCCCCAACATTTTGGATCCCGGTGGCAGCTAAAATAATAGCAGTTGATAGAGTAAAAGTGACACCAACTAATGTAACTTGGTTTTCATGGAGACATAATATGAAAAGTCTGGTTAGAATGGGATGGTGTTGGACCCTCTGAATTTTCTCACAGAAATCATAACAGCCAACATGTTTGAAGCATGTCACAGTCAATGGAGAAGCCAAGAGTTCCCTAATGTTGGTAGGTGCAAGTCTGAGTACTCTTCCCCCTTTATGTGGCCTCCTCACCTCTGCTTCCTCTCCTTCACTGAATGATGTGTTTTCTTCCCCTTTTTCCATGGTGTTTTTTTCAAAACCCTAGGGAAGTGGATGGTTTCGAATATGTTTTTAGGAATGGGGAATGGGGATTTGGGAAATGGGAAAGGGAAAATGAGGGAGATGTTTCTTAGGGATGTATGAAATGGGGGAGGGGGGATTGGGAGCCTACGTAGATGTAACACCTAGGGCTTAGGGTTTTCAGAGAAAGTTTTAAGAAAAGGGGATTTTGCAATACTGGGGTTTGAGAATGGGTTTTTCTAATTGTAGAGAGGATACAAGGTGTAGGAGTGTGCAATTTTTGGAATTCAAAAGTATAATGAGAATACTAGGGTTTTAAGAAAATTATTTCAAACACCAAATTGTACCCTAAACTTCACAATACTCAAAATATGTACTTGATGAAAATATTTTTTAATGGCATGAACGCTTACTGATTTGTTGGAGGTCAATGAGTGAGTTGGTGAAGCTTTGGAAACAATTTTTCTACACTTGAACACATTTCTAGGGATTGTTGGTCATTTGCACCATCCGTCAAGCATTTGCGCCCTCACCAGAGTGTTTGCACCCTCAACAAAGCATGTTCACCCTCGCTTCAGCGTTTGTGCCCTCAACTATGCATGTGTTCCCTACCTTCAGTGTTTTCACCCTCAACTGTGCATTTGCACCCTCGCTTCAGCTTTTGCGCCCTCTGCTTAGTTTTTCTTACCAATTTTGCCCATAAACTCAAAATTTTGGTCTCTTATAGTTCTTGCTTGATTTTTGGAGGTGATAGGTGAATTTGAAAATATGTGAAGGAGTCATAAATGCTTAGGTGAATTTGAATTTGGATTTGAAAAACCCACTTTTCTAATGTTCAATTCCACTTTTTGAAAAAATTGTTGATTATGCTTTTCCTTTGATTTTTTCTTATTTGTAGGATGATGTTGCTAGATTTTGGCACTTTTCACTTTCAGTTTGGCATGTGAAGTTTGAGTTGGTAGCTTGGGACATAAATTATTGCATATTATGAGCATAAAATTACTTAAAAATTAAAAAATAAATAACATCTCTGTTTTGAATAAAATTACATTTTAGTATGAAAATCATACTCTAAAACCAAAATTACAACTTTAAAAATGATATTTACATGCTGATAAATCCTTTGCAGATGATTGAGAAATTTTTATGTGGGTCACTCTCACACCTTTGCTGACCTTATTGAGAAGAAATGACATATTTATGAACCTTTAAAAATGAAACTTAATTGACCTAGTGAGACCTTGGATGACCTCACTTCATGGTTGACTTTGAATCACATAATGACATAGTGAAATGAGCTTTCAAGACTGATTTATGCTTAGCAAGACATGAAGGTGGGTCAAAAAATGTGAAATTTTAAAGGAGAGTGAGTTTTTATGAATAGGGCTACCATCAATGAATCAATTTTTTGCATGACCTAATGGAATGATAAAAAAATTGTGAGTGGGACCACTAAAATGAATATGAAAAGAGTGATTTTGATCACTGATGGCATAATGCAAATTCTGACACTAACAGGCACTACATTCAACCTATTGTCAAAGAAAAAACGCCCCTGAGGGCATCAACAATCGTCATCATCAACCAAATCATTAGATCACTACCATATAAGTGTCACAGACAGAACCTCTATCTGTCAAATAGGATTTAGTTAGCCAAAGAATCACGAGCATGGGACATGCCCACCTCATATAACTACAATGTTTATGCTATATTTTGCATGTTTCTGATAGAAAATGGTCCCTCTTCTACTCAAAACAATGTGTCTCCCACCTTAGGTTGCACACAAGTTACTCTCTCTCTTTTTCTCTCAAACATGGGTTATACATAACAAAAACTATAATGTATTTCTGCTATACAGATTTTCCTAGACTTCATACATTAGGGGGAAACTGTTATCACTGGAAAATCAGGCAGGAAAAGAACATCATGAAATGTCAGGAAGAAAGATTTATAGGATAGAAAAACGTTACAAAATCTAGAAATTTTAACCTTCTCTAAGGTCAAAAGGAAAATTTATTAAGTCGTGCACAAAATACATTGGCACAAAGCGCTCCACGCAGCCTTTACTTCAATAGTAGTGAAAATTTCCGTGACTATCCCTCAAGAAGCCGCACGGTCTTGGTTATTGCAGAAGGTCACCATCTGGGACCACTTTCCACACTTCAGGAAGAATATTCTCCACTAAAGGCCACTGAAGGACAACCGCCTAGAGCCTCCTTGAGGCCTCAAGTGAGCACATAATGAAATCAACCACCACTCTTGAGTCACTATCCACAATTGTACCAAGAGAGGGGAGAAGATTTTAATTTTTCCTATAAAATACCACCATGAGAAGAAAAAATTAGAACACATTGTTATGTTGGCCAAATTTCCCATGAGCAAACCAACGGTGTGTTTTCCAAGTAGGAAAGGAGTGAAGGGATTCATTTTTCAGCCACCCAACATCTCAATCCCAAAGGAGAAGTGCATAAGTTGTCTGTTATCCGATCACTCCTTCGAGAAGAAGAGAGAGACTTGCAAACAGCTTAAGGGAAGATCCCTCCTTTCTTTGAGTATTAGAGCTCCATAGCTCTAAGGACTCATTGCAAGTGTTTTAGCGTTCTACCTCTTTTTTACCTCCAGTGGCTAAGAAAAGGGGATTCGTTCTCCATTGGTATTATTAGTTTGTTTACTCGATATTGAGCTTGCGTTATATTTTTATTTTATTTTTCTTGTTTCCTCCTCTTTTGTAGTATGGTATGTTTTATAACTAGTTTTTCTACATGTTATGATGCTTCACTAACCATCTAACAACCCATTTTTTCCCTGTGAAATTTCTTGTAGGATAGCAATCATCCCTACCAAGCACCGGTGCTTTTCATATACCCTCGTACTAAACACACCAATACACCAAGACTTTCTGAATGGGGGGGAGAAGTTACTAGACTGGGAGATTTTGAGGCCTGAATTGGTAATAGAAGAGATAAGGCGATCGCTAGAGACGGGACCTCCAACACCAAAAAAGAATAAAATTTTGCATTACTGGGAGAAGCAAAGAAGGCCAAGGGAAAGAAATCCCAAGGTGAAGAGGGCAAGAGAGACTTATCCAAGATCATATTTTTTCATTGTCACGAGCATGGGCACTATGGTTCGAATTTTCCACAGAAGAAGGCAAGCAAGAAGGAGCCGATAGTTGTAGTGAGTGAAGCATTGGCTTCACAGTTCGAGCTTGATTTTACTCTCATTGCATACATGACCAACACTGTAATGGGTGCATGTGGTATCTATACAACGATTCCTTGTTCCATATGATGGGCAATAGAGATATCTTCAGTGACTTGGAGGAGAAGGACCTCTAGCAGAACATAGAGTTTGGAGATGATGGGAGGTATAGCACTACCGGCATAGGTACAATTACCTTTCAGAGGGACTTTGGCTGCCCTCTCAGACTAGTAGATATTTTGTATGTTTTAAGCCTAAGGAAGAATCTTGTCTTCATAGTGGAATTGGAAGACCGTGGTTATGAGGTGATGTTTAGAAAAATAAAGATGTTCCTTAAATGCATAGCCATGAGACAAGTGAAACAAATTGGTTCAAGAGTCAAGAACCTGTATGCTCTCGAGGTTGAGGATGCATGTAAAGCTTTGAGGAGAAAAGTAGCGGTTAATGACTTGGTGGTTGAGAGGGAGAAATTATCTTTCAACATGCAACCTTAGAAGTAGTGTGCGAAGGTTGTGGAGCAGCCACAGTTGGAGAAGCAGAGAGGAGACTGAGTGGGAGAGTCCACTTAAGCATATACCTCCAAGAGGGGGAAATTTCGAGCCAGATGGGCAGAGGGAGTACATGCAACTATACTTCCAGTTGTGAGGTGGGGCAATGTGCAGATATAATCCAAAGAACAAATTTGGGTCAGGTCCATTAATATGGTGTCTCTCATCGATCGAACCTTGCTACGAGGATCCCACAGTACAACAGTAGTAGGAAGGATCAGTTAGATTGATGCAGTTAGATGTTAGGAGGACAAAAATAAGATTGACAGATGTCGGATACTGGAGTGTCGATCAGAGTTGGAAGCAATGGAGAGTTCATGGATGCAGATGTCAACAATAGCACAGCGAGTCTAGTAGACATGTACAGTAGGATGTAGCAATTAGAATACTTTGATGAGAGATGAATTATACTGATTCAGTTGTTTGGAGGATATTCAATTTCAAGAGAGTTGCATGTGCGAACAACACTAGAGAAGTGTTGCATGAAAGAACATTCCAAAGGCACCAGATCGGGATAGATTGATTCGTTTCTTGTTGAGAGGGAGTGTTGAAATTTGCAACAAGAAAAAATAAAATTGGCATCCAGAAACAAAATACAGAAATTGGCACCCAGGAATGGCTACCATGTGAGGCTTTTGATTTAATTTCCCCTTAATTAAATTGAAAGTAAATTGTAATTTCATCTCATAACAAGTTGTATCATTTAACTAAGTGAGATAGACTTAGTTAGCTCAAGAATTTTGAATTGAGGGTCAAAGGTGAGGTATATAGATTAATTATATTATTTTCAGGGTCCATTTGCAGTGGTATCACTAGTGTGGTGTTATTGTAATCAGTTAACTTGAATTAATTGAGTTAAAATCAGTTTAACTAGTTCTAATTCAGTAATGAGATAGTGAGAGGTCAAGTGAATTAAATTAGATTTAATTCACAAGTAGTGATCTATCAGATAAATGATTATTCACTATTATTAATTGCATGCATGTCAATTTTGATGATAACCTAGTTGAGACAGGGGTTAAAGGGAAGTTAACTATCAGTTGTCTTATTAGCGAATTTCCCCGGTACAATTATAAAGTCAGAGGAAGGGTCATGATGGATTGTGTAGTCAAGGAATGTTGATTATCTTATTTAATAGGGATTAATTTCTAGGGATTGTGTGAGCAAAGCTAGGCTAAGTAAGGGCTAAGAATTGGCTAAGTGTTGGTCAATTTTTCCTGATAATTACTAATTAGTTTTGAGAAGGATCAGGGTGATATGATCGATAGAGTGCAGGATTTTCTCAGTTTGAGAAAGAATTTTATTGTTTCATGATTCTTTGACTATGTAAAATAGATGATAGAGGGGTTTTGAGCAAGTTATTTCCCCAAGAACATTGTTTCGGGAAATAATACCCTAAAGGTCTTCGGTTGAAAACCTCCATAGATTAGGGGCATTCCATTCAAGAAGGACTCACTTTAACCAACTTCTATACTGAAAACTAGATACTATTGGTTTCAGAACTTACCCCAAAGTCCCTTGGTTGATGTAGATCCCATGAGGTGCAAACCCCCTACAACTCTTTGTGCTCTGAAACCTATAAATCCACAAAGAATGGACACAAAAACCTACTTGTACATCATATATAGTTCATAGATGTTAGTGAAAACCATGCATAATATAATAAAAACAATATGGAATGTTCAATTAATGATTATTACACATGTATAAAGAATCATAAACACGTAAACATCAGGAACAAGATGCCTCTTCTTATTATGAATGAGACGTACAGTAATAAAAACGTGGAGAGATCACCTGAACCCTACCACGGCCTTCGAGCATACCGTCCTCTAGATCCATCCAGCCCTAGCCTCGCAAAAATTCTTCCTAGATGTGTGCACAATAGATGTCATATAGGGTGATGAAAATCTCAAGGAAACAAGGGTTTCCTGAATATACCTCGGAAGTTTAGGAGCCACGGGAATATCAAACTTGAATAGGGCTCCAATAGGGTATAATATCTATATATTTTTCTCTCTCCCTTTGGTCATTCCTTTGAGGGGATTTTATACTCCCTCAAATTAGTTTCTGCAATTAGGAGTAGTTAGGCCACAGGCTAGGGTGGTTGAATTACTGGAATAATCATCAAACCCGCCTCAAATATAGGGAAAAAATATATTTTTTAATAATTAAAAAGGTATACGTGGATCTCTATGAATGGACTCGCGTTTATACGCGGAAAATTCTGGGCAGAGTCACGTATGGGTTTTAAGATACTATTGTTTTGAGAAAATGTTCAAGTCTGGGGGAAAGGGTGCACAAGGCCAAAGTGTAAATCATCAAGTACATGAAGATGATAAATGACACTATAATAGATGCCCCATAATATATGAGGTTAGAAGGGGTACATGATGGCTGAAATGTATTATGTGCATAGAAAGAACCTTGCAAGGACTAGAGAGGACGTCACCAGATTTCATCTTTCCAAAAAACTAGTGAGAGAAATCAAAGAGATAGCTCATGTCTGAGGCAGGCATACCCATGCCCAGTGATATAAAAGCATGTCTGCATATGAAATATAGAGCAGATCCAAAAATGTATACAAGTATAGCTGAAAAATGTAAAGTACATAATCAATCATCTGATCACTGATCACTGCCTCGAAGTACAAGTCAAAATCAAGTCCAAGTATCACATATAGAAGACTGATCA
Source organism: Pinus albicaulis (assembly GCA_034641835.2). Classification (NCBI taxonomy): domain Eukaryota; kingdom Viridiplantae; phylum Streptophyta; class Pinopsida; order Pinales; family Pinaceae; genus Pinus; species Pinus albicaulis. Next base: position 343,567,964 of record CM076569.1, on the reverse strand, counting down.
ATGATGCTGCAATATATATTTGATCACAAAATTCACAACTGAATCTCCAATTACCAGTCATAAGTGGTGGAAAAAATGGTACAACATGCAACTCGGGAGCCAACATATAAGATGCTGCTATGGTGAAACTGCAACATATAAGGGTGTACGGTGTCACCGGAGAAAAACATAAGAAGCTGTCTAAGTGAACCGAATCATGCTGATGCAAACCCGAGGTCTTCACTGATCACTATGGCACAATTCTACACGATGGGAATAAATGAGCTAAAGTCGACCATGTGAGAAATCGTTTGATTACCAGTCATTGATGTATACTGTTAACAAACGCGAGACAACCCACCGATAATGATAATGAGTGTCAAGGTGCCCCAGTACAATCCAAAAAGTGTGAATAAATGATTTCAAGTCAAACACTTGAAAGAATCCACCAATCAGGAGGCAATGCTGTATCCTCACTGTCGATGGCGAAGAATTTGCCACTGATGACTGCAAACCCTAAGGTACTGAAAAAAGGACTCTAGACCTTATTCCCAAAGCAATGAGTCAGAATCAATGGGAAAATATCTGCTAGAAGGAAGGCATTAAGGCATCCCACATCAGTCCAACGTGAGTGTAACCTGTAGGCCAAAATTTGGAAGGAATCGGATGAAGTAGAGTGAAGTAACCAACCCGAAGTACGTTTCCAGCATGCACAAGATGAAGCTAGCGCACGAAAAAAACCCTTTGAACCAACCAATAATGAAAGCTGACAAAGAGGCGAGATATCCATCGATAGGGTCAAATGGAAATGAAGGTACTACACGAATCCCAGGTGTGATAATGTAAGATGATGTCGAACACAAGGGAAACCACTCAGTCAAAGACCCACGATGATGATCAAATACTGAGCACAAGGTCACCTATCAGTGATGTAAATAGGGCTAGGGTGCAAATCTAGGTTTGATCTCAGAGCAATATGTCGTAGTCGATAAGAGACAAACCCGCGAGCAAGAAGTCAATGGAGACCTTCTCAAACCAGCACAAACATAGGACCAAACATCTGAGGTGATAGAACAAGATACTGAGAAGACCGGGAAGGCCGACTGAAAAATGAGTCAAGAGACACTGCAGAAAGGCCGACTTAGGTTAACTTCCCTTGAACAAAAACACGACTCATGTTGACTATGGCAGTAAATGATAACTTTGTATAAGTTTGTCATGTAGGAGGCACAGACAAACCCTCCATATGATTGGAGGAGATAACCAACCGGGGGAGAACTGACACATGTGACAAGATTATGGCTTCTCCTAAATCAAAACTAAAACCATCCCAAATGAAGGAAAGACATAGTTTTTTGTTCTTTTTTCAAGGGTGACAAAACTAACACTGCAGCTGCCATCAAAATATGAAGTAATATCTTGCTCCTGCTCTTTTTCACGTATTTATTTTTTTTTTCTTTTTCATATTCAAAGCCTGAAAAGGAATAAAAGAATGCTATAGTACAATGGATAGAACGAGTATCATGAAACAAGTGCACTAGTTCTGGGGATAGGAACAATCCTATGCTCAATGTAAGGAGGTGGAAACTGGTAAGTGATACTCAGAGGAATGTTCCATCCATGGGTAACAAGGTGTCAAGTCGTGGTAGCTAAGTGATTGCATGGTTAATTTGTACAGAAAGTCAAGGTCAAAAGATGGCTTAAACATTGAGTCCAAATGAAGCCGGCTAAAGGCCAAGATAAACTAGTCATCATGCAATGCAGAAATACAACTTGACAGAAAATGGAAGCCTCTAGGGTAATGGCCAGAAAAATGATCGCGAAAAATAAGAAGAATAAAGCTTCAACATGTATGTCATGGCAGAACTAAAAAGGACTCCTGAGCCTACTTCAATTACAGCATGGGCGAAAAATTCTAGTGAGGAACTAACTAGGAAGCCCATGTAAAGGAAGGCTCTACCACCAAGTCATGATTAAAAATCAGCGAGTGAAATGGGTTAAGTACTCGTGACAAGATGGGATCGACCTTGTGTTAAGTGATCAGAATGGAGGCTAGTATGCAAAATGCAATGGAAAGTGGATCCGCTAACCTATATGAAATTTCATAATCATATACCTGCCATAATAGGTCAGCGGTCATGGATCCGAAAGATTGGAAAAAAAAATTCTCGACTTCAGTAAAATGTCCCTGTAAAAATACCTTACCCAACACTTACAAAAAACACGGTTACACAACCTTAGATATATTTTGAAAAATAATCACAACGGAATTTTGCGAAATTTTTTCAAATTCTAGGTAAAAATACACCATTTACCTCATATTTGGGTCATTTTCACATTGTGGAAGTGGAGAAGGAACTTTTGGAGAAAAAATTCCCTTTCTCAAAAATATGTTCATCTGGGAAAGATTCATCATAAACCATCTCTTCTCCACAGGGAAACTCAAAAATCAATTCCACAAAAACCAATGATTTCTTGGACTTGGCAGACATAAAGTCAAGATCAAATTCTTGCAAAATCACAATCCATCGATTGTATTTTCCCCCAATCACTCGCCTACTGAGAACAAAATGAAATGGATTGACTGTTTCCAAAACATAGGTTTATCGAAGAATAACATAATGTCTGAGCTGCTACACAGCATGGACAGCTACTAAAGCAAGCTTTTCTATCGGAAATTACCAGAGTTTAGGTCCTACCAAGCCTCAACTAAGGTAGTATATAACATGCTATGGAATAGCATCGTCTTCTTGAACCAGAACCATACCAATGGTAGATTCAGCTGCCGCAAGATACAAAAGGAAATCCCTGCTATAATCAGGTGGACTCAGTAAAGGAACAGAGGTCAATGCTTTTTTCAAGGCATCGAATGAGCGTTGAGCAAAGTCATCCCAAAAGAATGGAACTCCTTTCTTTAATAATCTCATAAATCCTTTCGTAATCTCGGCATAATTTACGATGAATATCCACAAAAAATTAGCTTTTCCTTGCAGACTTTGAATTTGACGAATTGAAGACGGGGGAGGCAACTTAAGTATTTCCTCAACCTTGAAGGGATCTACCCGAATCCCTTCCATAGACACAATAAATCCCAACAACCAACCGGATGTGACTGTGAAAACACACTTGTTTGGATTCAACCGGATTTTGTAATGCCAACATTGTTCAAATAATTGACGGAGGTGAGAAGGATGATTAATTCTCTTATGAGAGCGAGCAGCTAATTCATCCAAGTATGCCTCGAAAATATGTTTGATGTCATGGAAGGAATAGGACATAGCTCGTTGAAAAGTAGCTATAACATTTTTAAGGCCAAAAGGCATTTTCTTGTAAGCAAAGGTACCCCAGGGACAAATAAATGCAGTCTTATGCTGATCTTCAGGATGGATAGTAATTTTATTATATCCAGAGAAACCGTCCATGAAGGAGAAAACCTTGTTCCCCACACACTCATCGATAATCTGATCTATAAATGGTGTGGGGTAGTTATCTTTAGGACATGCTTTATTTAGGTCCATGAAATCGATGCAAATGTGAATTTTTCCTTGTTTCTTGTCCATAGGAACTGGATTCGAAACCCATTTTGTCAAAGGAACAAGAAAAATGAATCCCGCCTTAAGCAGCTTCTCCACCTCAACTTTGATAGCTGTTACCTTCCTAGGGTTGAACGGATGAAGCTTTTTCCTGACAGACTTATTATATTCATACACCTTGATCTCATGTTGGACAATAGATGGATCTATACCAGGCATTTCCTCATAAGACCAAGCGAACACATCCCTAAACTCTCGAAAGAGATCGGTATAAATTTGAACCTCTTCAGGGGAACATTCAGCTCTGATGAAAACATTCTCTATAATGTTGGGATCTCTAGAAATGTTCACCAGGATAGTAGGAGAAATCACAGCCATGTTCCCTTCAGAAAAAACCTGTGTTGGTGCTAAAGGGTTCGGGACTGGGTGAACAAGACCAGAAGACTAAGGGTTAGGAAAACTTGATTCAACCTCACTCAAATATGGTAGAAAGTAAGACCGATGATGCAAATCATCCCACAGTATCTCTACACCAGTCATTGCTTCCAGGATGGCCTCTTCAGATGGAAGAGTGGTATCAAGGCAATCCTAGGCTGAAGAAGAACTAAGAATCCAAGCTAGAGCCACATCTCCATCCAATTCCTCCGGTGAAAGAGAAACTGGAATGGACTCTGTAGAGTCAACAATAGAGCTATAAGCAATGTCAACTGCAGACATTGGAAATGCCATTCCACCCACTTGAACTTTTGCTAATGTGAAGGTAGGAGAAGGTAAGGTCCAAGGGTCCGAAAAATAATGAGTTCTGGAAAACTCTCTTCGAATGGGAGCCCTAGAGGATGAAATTGCATAGATATTAACCGAAGGAGGAGAAAGATGAAAAGTACCCATCAAAGAAGAATACATTCCAACCCCCAAATTCTCAACAGGTGCCTTGGTATCCTTCACCAAAGGAATGGTTGAGTCAGAAGATTCATTCTGATCTATAAGAGAACAATCTAATTGGTCAACTGTGACAATTCTCCCTTCGTGAGGGAAACAAACAATATGAAATAAAGAGGATGCAATAGCATCCATCTCATAGACCTAGTTTCGCCCCAATAGGAGGTTATAGTCTAAGCTTGCATCAACTATCTCAACTTCAATATTAACAGTTTTTCCCCCAACACAGACGGGCAAAGTCGGAACAATACCACGCGGCCTATGAGAATGACCATCAAACACAGTCAGAAGAGTGGCTGAAGGAACAACTGCGGGAGATCCAATAGCCTTCCAGCATGCAAGAGACATTACAAACGTGGAAGCACCTTCATCAACGACCGTTCAAAAGATATTACATTTTCGATAAATCGATCTAATATGGAAATCCATATGATGAGGGAGTCTCTTTTTAAAATTAGAAATATCAAATGTAATCATAATAGAGTTCTTTAGATCTACAGCCCCAATAGTAGTGAGAAAAGCACTTCGCTAAGCAGGACAAGACTGGAGCACCTCTAATGCAGACATAGCACAAGGACTCTAAGCCAGATCTTCTACAATGGAGTAGTTCTGGGCAGCCTTGGCATTTGGATTAATCGTCGTACATTTTGAAGATGCCTTCAGCATCCGAGGTATAGGCTCAACAGTAGTCTACATGATATGAAGTGGTTCAACACTATAAAGAGTACCCTTAAATTTTGAGGACTCAGCTTTGCCATAATCACGAGATCTCGTAGTGATATCTGCGTGAGCGCTCATCATATATATGTTTGAAAAAATTTCCCCTTCCTGGCTACCCCTAGAGGGAGCCTCAGTATTTTGATTCGCACCAGTAATTAATTGATGCCCTTGGGGAAAAGGGTTTGTTAGCATAGCCTGAGAACTGGAAGAACCTTGTTGAGCTAACAAGCACTGCACATCTTGAATTTTAGGAAAAGGGTGCATAAGATGGTCTCCAATGCACAACTTGCATGGAAAATTTACTTTCCTTTTATTATCCTTTTGACCCTCTCCAACATGATCGTTGGTTTTGTTTGCATTCCCCTTCCCATCCTTGCCTTTATTTTTTTTATTCTCTCCTTTCTTCTTCCAATCGGATTTTTGATTTCCTTTGGGGTTAGAATTCTGGACAACATTAATTGCCAAGGAATGAGAAGGATTTGACACTGAAGGCACAACTTGACCAGAAGAAGCAGATTGTATAGACAACTGCTGCAATTGACTAAGCAGGTTAGCTGCACCACTATCGATCAAACCAATAAGCCCATCACCATGAGGATCGATTTTAGTTTTAGACAAGTCCAATTTGGAGTGAGGAGCATCTGACAAAATTTTATTGAGGAATCCAGACTGAGAATAAATTATTTCTAATTGCTAAGCCCTAAAAATAGCCCGCTCTTCAGAAAATACCCCTAATAGGGCTACATCTGTAGAAATATCTGACTACAAAGATTTCAAAAACCATTCCAGAAGGAATTCATTTGAAATATGGGATTTTATGAGCCTATTCCTTCTTCGCCATTCCTGAATATGATCAGAAATGTGAATTTATTTATCCTATTGAAAATTGGCCGGGAGATCAATCCCAGTGTCATAACGGACATGTAACTGAAAGTGATTTAAGAACATGGTAGCCAAATCTCCAAAAGTGGCAAAACTACCCCTAGTTAACTCAATATACCACTTGGCTACATTTCCTGTTAAGGTGCGTTGAAATAACCTCAAACTAATCGAATCATCAATCAAGGAGTTGGATGAACACCATAAATGGAAAGTGGTGATATGATCTATTGGATCCTCTCCATTCTTCCCTTCAAAATTTGGAATGTCTAAGGTGATTTTGGTGGGGATGGGAGGCCATCCCGGAGTATACCGAATTGGATCTTTGGTTAATTTCGACAAATCTAGCAAGTTTAATGTTGCCAGAAATGGTAAGCGAGGAGGAGCCTGGGAATTCCACCCTCCATAGGAAGGATTCCCAACATTCTGAAAAGAATACCCTGGATTTTCTGAGGCACCAGGTTGCCAAATGGTGTTTGTAGAGAATGCTGGGCCATAGGAAAATCCTTGAGACCCAACATTCAGAGAAGGACCCCCCCCCCCCCCCCCCCACATAGAGTTACTATAAACAGGACCATTCCCCCCACTAAGGTAGTGAACAGAGAGGAAACCCCTTGATAAGGGTTCCAAGCATTTCCAAACGGAGAAAAAGCCTAAGAAGTACTCGATGAAGGGAAAGGAACATTCCCTTGCTGACCAGCAAAAAACTGATTCCCTACTCCCATCGTTGTAAAAACATGATTCCAACCTGTAAAGGTATTAGAACTTTGGCCTCTAGACCATGGATTGAAACCCTAAGTCTGAGAAGAAAAAGGTAAAGATCCTAAGGAAGGGGTTGAATCAGGTATATGCCTGCTCCCAAAGGGGAACCCTTGAAAAGAAGCAGATCCACTAGCCATAGAGAGTATGGATGCAGATGCAGTTGAAGCAGCAAAAAAGGAGAAAGAAGGAATCCCACTAGTGGGCATTCCAAAAGAAAAGGGACAAGATTGTGAAGCATGTGCTTGGGTGTGACCAAAGCCAAACATAGCAGCACTAGAAGTGATCATAGATATAGCAATAATGCCCCCTATTTCTACTGAAAGAGGGGTCTGAACACTTACAACACTCATAGCCGAAGCTGTGTTCCCAGTCGTGGCCATCAAAAGGTGTGAATATGATGGATAAGGACTTGCGGGTATCTGAGACTCGGGTTCGATGTATTGAATGATGAAAGGATAATTAGTAGGAAGAGGAGATGGAAGAGACTAACCATGCTGAGGGAATTCCTCTACTTCTACTTCTTCTATAGGAAATAAAACTCTCGAGATGAGTGAGGCACTCCTCTTTGTACTGACACCAACACCAGAAATACCTACAGAAACAACAAGCCCTGACGGAGGATCTCTCTCCGCTGTGTCTGAAACCATTGGGTGAATATCACCCTCCAAATTGCTCCTACTCCTTCTTGAAGAAGGCTTGACACTCGCGGGAGACAACCCACGAAGCCTCCTCGATCAATGAGGCGATTGGTCAGCCACTTTAAAATATTTATTTTAGACTCAAAAAATATATAAAGCTATGCAATCTAGGAGCAAAGAGCACACTCTAAAATTTTCCTAAGATACATCCAGACAAGCAGCTCTCAGGTATTTCCGCTCTGGGTGATGAGGACCAGACACCAAAATACAATAAAGTGAAATAATAGGACCTCTCGAAAGTAGTCTAGGGTAATTATGACCCAGGCCTACTAACAAAGGTAATAGAAACAGTTATGATGACCTCCTAACAACAGCCTTTTCTAGTACAAGTCCCCAAGCTTCGCAAGGGCACCCTCTAGATGTACTGATGGAAGTGATGCAACATCTGCCTAAGGTACCATAGGTATTCCCCACCGTAGTCACCTGTGTGGTCCCTACGATAGGTAACTATGGGCACCAATCAGTATCGGTAGCTGGGCGGAACGGTCTTAGGTCAAGATTTAGCAAATAGGAGAGGGGTTATCTCTCTTCTCTTCCTGCACTATCCCTCACGCTTGACTCTCTGGAGGAGACCTTTCCCGGTCCACTTAACGGTGTTGGATTTCACTCATTAATAAAATTCTATGTTTAAAAGTTCGAGCGGCCTTGGAGAGTTAAATCTCCTCTCACCTAATCCAAGGCCCTACAACCTAGCTAGTTGGTGTATAATTAATGACAATAATACAAAAAATTACTAGTTGCTTTTAATTTATATTGCTTATTTTAGATGGGTTGTTATTTAAGTCAAGGGTGCACATAAGTGAAACTGATGGTGTGTTAAGACAAAAAAGAAACCAATGAAAACCAAACTACATGCAAATGCAATGATTTGCTTTCGATGAAGAGTGATTTCTAACAAGTTCTACGAAACTAATAAACAAAAAAATTTGTTTTCTTTTCAGAAACTCACAACTCAGAAAATTATGAAAAAGACTAAAAAATGCTCAAATGCACTTAATGCAAACTACCAATGATATGAAAATCCTAAGATGCTAATTTATAAAGAAGAAAAAATGAAATCTCTAGAAAAACCAAAGGTTCAATCTCTTTTTGACAGTAAGCAAGGCCAGTTCCAAATCAAAACTCCTATGTATAAAAACACCAAAATTCACTTGACATAAAAGAGAGAAATCAAGAGTAGACTTATTTCTAAATCAAGCCATGAACCAAAGAATATAAACTTAACCAAAAGATTCAAAAGATGAAAAAGAAACCGTAAACAAAGCTAGAAGCAAAAAGCAACGGAAAATGCAAAATGTTTTTGGGATTTTCAACTTATAAAAAGAAAAGAAAAGATATTTCAAGAAGACAGATGAAAATATCCAAGAACTGAATTAAGCAAACATGAATTACAATCGAAGGCTTCAAATTACTCAAGACAACTGTGCAACTTTCGTAGCGAGACTTATTCGAGCAAAAATAAGCAAGAAAATCAATCAATCAACTCAGTACAATAGCATAATCTTGCAACAAATAGCAACTCCAAAAATCAAAAAGAGATCTTTCAAAATTCACAACAAGACAAGTCTATGAAATCAAGAAAACCAACTACACAAAGAAGGAAAAAAAATTGAAAGTGAAGCAATGCATAAGGCCTAGAAGAGAAAACAAGAAAAGGCTTGTTATTCTGAATGTTCAGGACAGCCAAGAATCTTCAGAGAAATATCTTGGTGCTCAAGCTGCAATTGCAAACACACAAAACAAGGATTTAACCAAATGGATAGGTCTTCATAAAAGTAAGAGAGAAATAGACGCAAAGTCACTCCAAACATAGTCCAGAGACCTTCCAGATACTATAGGAATAGCTCAACACAGACAGACAAGACCACAGGGGCTAGAAACTAATATTTTCAAATTTTCCCAGGCATACACGCTTTTGCAGAGAGAAGAAAGCATGCATATATGATTGTAACAAAGGAAACTCGCATATAAGCGGGTCCCTTTCAAAAAAACAACGTGTATACATGACTGTGCAAAGAAAAAACTCCGTATGGATATAAAGATGAGGAAAAAAAACAAAAAATAAGCTTGATCAGAAACTAGGTCTTTTGTCTGACTGAAAAAGATCTTGCTATACTGCAAAAAGTGATAAAAACTGTTGGGAACCTACAAGATAGATAAAAACAACCCAAACGGGAAATCACAAGAATGTGATCCCTAGTATGGTCACCATTTCTGTTTCGGGAAATAATACCCTAAAGGTCTTGGGTTGACAACCTTCACAGAACAAGGGCATGCCATTCAATAAGGACTCACTTTAACCAAATTCTATATTCAAAACTAGATACTACTGGTTGCAGAACTTACCCGAAATTCCCTTGGTTGATGTAGATCCCATGGGGTGCAAACCCCCTGCAACGTTTTGTGCTCCGAAACCTATAAATCCACAAAGAATGGACACAAAAAAATAGTTGTACAACATATATAATTCCTCGATGTTAGTGAAAACCATGCATAATATAATAAAAACAATATGGAGTGTTCAATTAATGATTAATACACATGTATAAAGGATCATAAACACGTAAACATCGGGAACAAGATGGCTCTTCTTATTATGAATGACACATATAGCAATCAAAACATGGAGAGATCACCTGAATCCTACCACGACCTTCGAGCATACCTTCCTCTCAATCCGTCCAGCACTAGCCTCACAATAATTCTTCCAAGATGTGTGCACAATAGATGTCATATAAGGTGATGAACATCTCAAGGAAACAAGGGTTTCCTCAATATACCTGGGAAGTGCAGGAGGCACGGGAATATCAGACTTGAATAGGGCTCCAACAAGGTATATATATATATATATATATATATTTCTCTCTCCCTTAGGACATTCCTTTGAGGGGATATTATACTCCCTCAAATTAGTTTCTGCAGTTAGGAGCAGTTAGGCCATGGGATGGGGTGGTTGAATTACTGGAATAACCATCAACCCTGCCTCAAATATAGGGAAATTATATATATTTTTAATAATTAAAAAGGTATACATGGATCTCTACAAATGGACTCGTGTGTATACACGGAAAAGTCTGGGCAGAGTCACGTATGGGTTTTAAGATACTATTTTTTTGAGAAAATCTTCAAGTCTAGGGGAAAGGGTGCCCAAGGCCAAAGTGTAAATCATCAAGTAAATGAAGGTGATAAATGACACTATAGCAAACATGTAATATCCCAAAAGGGAAAATGCAGTAATACTTAAACAAAATATAAGAACTACAACTAAGTAAACAATATATCTAAAGACAACATCAGAATTTACAGAGAAGCTGAGCCATTTTATTATATGGAGATGAATAAGTTACACAATGTTCAGAAAATGAGTAGATATAGCCCAAGAGAAGGCCTAGAATCACCCTAAAATGGTGCTGCAACTAGCACTGCATAACTGTTGAGCTTACAGAAGCAATATTGCGTTGTCCTTGCTACTGCTGATATACATGTAAATGCTGGAAAGGAAAACAAAAATCTAGTGAGATTATGAGCTCTGATAATGCCAAGATTCAAGAATTGGTCAATTTGATGGGTTCCCAAGATAACCCAGAAAGGATTTTCGAAATCTAAAACTTTGGAAAAACCAGCCTCCTAGGGTTTGATCCTTTATCTACTAGGATTACAGATCTGAAGCTAGATATGACAAATAGATGGTTGAAATATGTCACAAGATCAGATCTAATCTTGAAGGGTTGATCCCTCCTTCAGATCTACAAGCTAGAATATCTAGACCTAGCTTCTCAATCCTCCAATGATGATTACAGCTATTGCTACACAACTGCTAAGAAAATTGTGTTGTAAGAGAAAGAGAGACTCTATGCCTACTGAAACATGCTACAATAGGCTCCAGGATGATCGAAATATTGATGGCAAGGTGAGGGGATGATCCCTCACAGGATTACTAGCTGAAATGCTAGCAACTTCCTTCCTCCTTTCGATTTGCAATAATGGACAGCGTAATTCCTGAAGGGATTACTGCTACTAGGATGTTAATAACTCTTGGCTTGATGCTAGATCTAAAATGAAGCTTTGGGAATGTTGATCTTCAAGCCCAAGGTGATAGGAATAATCCTACACCATTTCCTCAACTGAAATATTGAAGGACAACCTCTTCCTCTCAAACTGATCTTCATAAATCTGCAATTTATGAATATGGATGTTCTGTAGAAAGTAGGAAAAGGTAGGTGGCACCAATGCCTGATGTATAATAAATTACAATACTCTATCAAGAGCTAATCAATGAAAGAGGTGGGATTCCCAACCAGGAACACCCTATGCTAAACAACACTTGCAATCTTTGCTAAGTAGCCCAAGAAAGCAATGGAATGTCACATGCCAATTCCAGATCTAAAAAGATCCTCAACATCAATAATATCAAACATATCCCTTCATTGTTTCCTTCATATTCTTTATATAGTGTTTGATCCTTCCCATGCCTTGGACCTCATCTAAACTGCGCTGTGCAAGTGGACAAGATCCTCCATGTTTGACTGTGATGTCTGTCCAAGTCATCCACCATGTCTAGGTGCAATGTACACCCTCTCCATCGTGTGTGCATTAATTTTACAACTTCCTCCATCATCTCATCATGAATGCTCCATGATCTTCTATTTGACCTCTTCCAAGATCTTAGTTGATTGTATCAACCTCCATGATCTATCTCATTAATGATACATGATCTTTAATTCCATTCACATTAGTAGTTGCTTCACTACCTCATTATGTAGATCTAGGATAAATTAATCCACGCCCACACATAAAAAGTGGATATTTATTCATCTTGAGGATTATGGGTCCGTCCACCCTTTTATTTACTTAATTCATTAAGAACATTAAGAACTCTAATATTCCAAATATCAGGTGAAAAATTGGGAATATTATAGTCCTCCCCAGCAAAATTTTGCTTGACTTCAAGCAACTGCAAAAGTGGATGCATAAGACATCCACTTCCCTCTAAATGGCATCCACATAAGGAAGGCCTCCTCCATTTGCTGCAATGTGTTATGTATTTTTGGTTTCAAAGTTGTCTCTCAAGAATGCATAGAATGACCTCCAACTGTATGGCTAGATGTCCTCCTTTCATTAAGAAGTACGAAGTGACAATCATATGATGTCCAACATTATCATCAATACATGAGATACATAAAAAAAAATAGATATTTCCACAAAGGAAAAGCTCCATCTCACAATACATCTCTCCTTCCCATGTTTCATTAAGTATATTGAGCATTGAAATGCCCTCATTTCTAGCCCTGTTGGCCTTGTTGGTTCCAATCATCATTTCAACATTAGGAAAAAGAATAAATAGAGACATATGGGAAAACATAAACAATGTCAAACCATATTCTCCTAATAACAACCAATGCAGAAAAGCCTTCTGCTTCCATGCTAGATCATCATGGAAACAAGTAAGAGAGCCATACTCTCTCAAAAGAAGCCACCACAACAATGCTTCTTGTTGCCATGCCAAATCAACATCAATGAGAATATGAGAGCCATACTCTCTGAAAAGAAGCCATCTCAGCAATGCCTCTTGCTACCATACCACATCATCATTGTACCACATGTAGTGGCCATATTCTCTCAAGAGAATCCACCTCAATAAGGCATCTTGATGCCCCATCACTCCATCATTATACCAAGGACAATGACCATAATCCTGCAACAGAAGCCAACGCTGTAAGGCCTCATGTTGCCATCCTCCAACAATGTCATGCAATGTATGGGAAGAATTCAACCCATAATCTCCCAATAGTAACCATAGCAACAAGGATTCTTGATGCCTCCTTGCATTATCATGATGCAAGTCATGGAGCAACAACAAGGTAATGGACATGCGATATGTCTCATAATACAAGCAAGCTCCCTTATGCCACATCATGTTAGAGTTATGCTTTCTCCCAAACCCGAGTACATACATGAACATGAGATACATCCCAAACAGAAATACATGTAAATACATGAGACATATCCCAAACAAGAGTAAATACATGGACATAAGATATAACTTGTGATGTCCAAACTCTCTCATCAATAACCAAAGTAACCATGCCTTCTTTTTCTGCATTCTTCCAGTGATGTGTAAGGCATGAATCATAAAATTAAGACTCATTGAGTGGTATCCATACTGACCAAAGAGCAACCAGCGCATCCATGCTTCTTGTTGGCCTGTGTCATAGATCTGCAAGTGGTGGGGCAACCCCTTGCTCCATACTATCAACCATTCATCCCAATGTGGATGATGGATCTCCTTCTACAAATACTTGGTATCCTCCCATTGTAGGACACCAACCCTCTCAAATTGTTGAAGAACTTTGCACCCCATGAAATGTTGAAGTGCACCTCCAATGATATCTCTTAATGAGACCTTCTTCTCATCCATGGCCTTCCAAAACCAATGAAGTTCTGGATCTGCTGCAGATAGAAGTCTCTCTTTGAGTTGTGAGATGCTCATTGAGAAAGTGTCATCAAGAAAGGATAAAATATTTCTTATTTCAGGGTGTCTACCATCCATCATCTTAACCTCCATTTCTTCATGAGTGAAGCTACCTTCAGAATTCTCCAAGAATAATGGGGCATCTTCATTATCACTGTTGCTAAGTGACAACGCTGTAGATATGTAGGGTAATAAAAATACTATCTCAGAGCAAGGTACAATACTGATCTCATAACTAGTCATTGTACATAGGATCATGTTCATCCCTTCTTCTGAAACTCTACACTTCAACTCAAAAGGTTGAATGTAGTCCACCCATGACAAACTGGGATAAGTTTTCATCTCCTCCTTCATTAGATCAAGGGTCCTCTTCACGGTGATATGTTTTTGCTTCAAATTAGCATGTTTTTCTAACCCTTGGCTATGCATTGGCCCTGATGGCATGTCATCATAAGTTTCAATAAGATCTACTGGAACAATATGTGGTGAAGATGTATGCATACCTTGGATCAACTGATGTGTGGGAACCTCTTCACAAAACACAAGAGTTCCTCCAACCAGGACAATGGTGTCTCCAACTACTGGTAAGAGAGATGGCTGCTCTTCTACCAATGTATCAGCACTGGAATCTTCCTCCTCTTCTTCATGAATCTCCTGAATCATGCATGGGACTCTATGTGTTAAGAGATCAATATTACTTTGCAAATATGCAAGTATCTCTTCTCTAGATGTAAGTACTTCTACAGCAGGTGGTGAATGTAGTGACTTCTTGTCCAGAGTGACAAGAATGACATCCTCCCTTGTTTCCTTAGGAAATGTCTCTTTGTGGCCCATTTATGTCTTCTTAACATCAAACTTCTTCCTCAACTTGTGAAAGAAATCTGAATATTTAGTCACCTTTGCATGCTCCATGTTACTAAACCACCAAGCATTGGATTCACCTAAAAGATGAAGTGTTGCAATTTGGACAACCTCTTTTTCAGCCATAGGATGTAGCATGAAAAATGTATTTAGCTCTCTCCTCCAAGATTTAATAGTGCTTAAGGAAGACCCATCAAATGTAGGCAAATAGAACCTATTGTGCCTCTTCCTTTTATTGCTTCTATAGGATCTTCTTTCTTGTTTGAGTTCAAAGAATTCTTGGAGAGTTAGACTCTTTTTGAAAGCTCTAGATTGTTCCTTGTACTCTTCAAGATACAAACTGAGAGTCTCATGAGTCTCATGTTCTTTTATTTCTGCATTTATATACCTCTCACCTTCCTCAAAGAAAGTGGGCATAGTAGATCTAATATTCTCTGGTCTTATTTTCTGCTGATAGGAAGTACTTGGACCTTCCCCTTGAAATCTTCTTCTTGGATCCTTCCTTTACCTTTCCTTCTTCATTTGATAGACCTCCTTGGAGAGATCTTGCTTAGATCTAAAGAGAGGAATGGAAAAAATATCCTCCTTCATGATAGATCTCATCTATCTGCTTCTTCTTTTGATGCAAAAGATGAAGTGTCCATAAGCTAAGCCAAATACCATGCTCTGATACCACTGTAATATCCCAAAAGGGAAAATGCAGTAATACTTAAACAAAATATAAGAAATAAAATTAAGTAAACAATAGATCTAAATACAACATCAGAATTTACAGAGAAGCTGAGCCATTTTATTATATGGAAATGAATCAGCTACACAATGTTCAGAAAATGAGTAGATCTAGCCCAAGAGAAGGCCTAGAATCACCCTACAATGGTGCTGCAACTAGCACTGCGTAACTGGTGAGCTTAGAGAAGAAATACTGCGCTATCCCTACTGCTGCTGATCTACATGTAAATGATGCAAAGGAAAATGAAAATCTAGTGAGCTTATGAGCTCTGACGATGCCAAGGTTCAAGATCTAGCCAATGTGATGGGTTCCCAAGATAACCCAGAAAGGATTTTCCAGATCTACAACTTTGGAAAAACCACCCTCCTAGGGGTTGATCCTTTATCTGCTAGGATTATAGACCTGAAGCTAGATCTAACAAATAGATGGCTGAAATATGTCACAAGATCAGATATAAGATTGAAGGGGTGATCCCTCATTCATATCTACAAGCAAGAAGCTCTAGATCTAGCTTCTCAATAGTCCAATGATGATTGTAGCTATTGCTACAAAACTGATTAGAAAACTATGCTGTAAGATAAAGAGAGGCTCTATGCCTGCTGAAATATGCTGCAATAGACTCCAGGCTGATGGAAATACTGATGAAAAGGTGAGGGGATGATCCCTCACAAGATTACTAGCTGAAATGCTAGCAACTTCCTTCCTCCTTTGGATCTGCAATAATGGACAGCGTAATTCCTGAAGGGATTACTACTGCTAGGAGGTTAATAACTCTTGGCCAGATGCCAGATATCAAATGAAGCTCTAAGAATGCTGATCTTCAAACCCAAGGTGATAGGAATAATCTTACACTGGTTCCTCAACTACAATATTGAAGGACAACCTCCTCCTCTCAAACTGATCTTCAAAAATCTACAATTTATGAATATGGATGTTTTGTAGAAAGTAGGAAAATATAGGTGGCACCAATTCTTGATGTAGAATAAATTAAAATAATTTTTCAAGAGCTACTCAATGAAAGAGGTGGGATTCCCGACCAGGAACACACTGTGCTAAACAACACTTGCAATCTTTGCTAAAACGCCCAAGAAAGAAATGGAATGTCACATGACAATTCCAGATCTAAATAGATCCTCAACATCAATAATCTCAAAAATTTCCCTTCATTGTTGCCTTCATCTTCTTTATATAGTGTTTAAGCCTTCCCATGCCTTGGCCCTCATCTAAACTACGTTGTGCATGTGGACAAGATCATCCATGTTTGATTGCGTTGTCTCTCCAAGTCATCCACCATGTCTAGGTGCAATGCATACCCTCTCCATCATGTGTGCATTAATTGCACAAGTTCCTCCATCATCTCATCATGAATGCTCCATGATCTTCTGTTTGACCTCTTCCATGATCTTAGTTGACTGTATCAACCTCCATGATCTATCTCATTAATGATACATGATCTCTAATTCCTTTCACATTAGTAGTTTCTCCACTACCTCATTATGTAGATCTAGGCTATATTAATCCACATTCACACATAAAAAGTGGATATTTATTCATCTTGAGGATTATGGGTCCCTCCACCTTTTTATTTACTTACTTCATTAAGAACATTAAGAATTCTATTATTCCAAATATTAGGTGAAAATTTGGGAATATTACAGAACATCCTGTGTTGTGTGATTAATTATTTATTTCTCTTACTTGCATGTGATTGACGGATCGTGTTTTATACTCCACAAATATAGTATAAGGATTCAATATCTTTCTTTATTACATTTCATGATCGGATTGAATCTATTGGTATAGAGTTTCTATATAATTTCTATGTGGTATGAGATCTGTGTTAGATATTTTCTACAGATTCTGGTACTGGCTAAGATATATGCATGTAAACTTAGACTCTAGCATAAGAGGATTGAATTCTCTTCTTAGTGATCTTCGAAACCTTCAAAAAGGTGTCTATCACATTGTCAATCCCTTCCAAAGTATTTGATTCCTAAAAAGCTATGATAAGGAAAAAAGCCTAACCTAAATCTGAGCATCTAGGAATTTCTCTTTATTCATATTGTAACACACCTCCCAGAAGCGTATAAAGATCCCTACATTGTTCATGAAGTTTTTTTTGTTCTCACAGACCCACTTGTGATCCTCTAGATCAACAAAGATCACCTCAAAAAACGTTTGGATCTTAAAACTCAACTCCACCGAGCCTTTTGGATTCAAGTTGGGCTAGATCCATTTTACAATGTTTTTTTATTTTGGCAAGATCCCCATAAATTTGCATATTAAGGTGTGGTCCTTCGTGAATTATCTCGATTTTTCAATCCTGTTGTTAGGAATCATGAATCTTGGGTTTGTTATGGCCTTCGACAGACATCCCCCCTTCAATTTGGCATGTCATTGGCCGCCTAATACTGAAATGTCGTCTTTGATAGAAAATGAAGCCCCTTTGTTACTCACCGATGCCTTTTGATAACCTATTAAGACTTTACGAAAAGCGTGGGTCCAGCCCTTGCACCCCCTCTTGAGGGCCATATCATTGGGTCACCTAGATTCCCAACTTCCTAGAGGCTTACACTTGGCCTCGGGAATTTTTTTGTTAGTCGGTATTCAAGAATTCAAATAAGTTGCTAAGATGTCTTAAACCCTAGTTGTGCTCGTGATCATCATTATTAAAGGTTAAACAAAGAACATTTAAAAAAATAGAATTTAGAGATTATTCCTGCCGAAGAAAAACAAAATATTTTGGCAAAATATTTAAGGCATATTCAACATGTTTTTTTTCTAATTAATTGTATAAGCTTAAATATTTTCATAAAAAGTAAAATATGAAATATA
The DNA here is from genome assembly GCA_034641835.2 of Pinus albicaulis. Taxonomy (NCBI): domain Eukaryota; kingdom Viridiplantae; phylum Streptophyta; class Pinopsida; order Pinales; family Pinaceae; genus Pinus; species Pinus albicaulis. The sequence continues at coordinate 343,549,556 of CM076569.1, read as the reverse complement.
TTTTTATATTTAAGACATATTTTTGAGTGGGGATGTTTATTTTACAGCCTAGTATAAAGGTGATGTGTAATTATCTCCATCCCTATTAAAATAAAAATAAAATATTCTCTATATAGAAAAACGATGTTGGTTATAATAAAAAAAGAAAAAAATATGCTATGCATATTTAATTAATTATCCATATGACCTAATATAATTTCATGTAAAGTAATTAGAAGTAAAAAAAATATGTTAGTAGGATGTTTAAACCTTATACCTTTTAAAAATGTTTTAACACTTAATATCAAATATCAACTTCATATATTTCAAACATATGTCAAAAGAAAATATTTTAATGTTATATAAAATAAAATATCTAATGTAGGTTACGAATAAAATATTTTAATATGAATTAATATTAACTTATACTTAAAAATATATTAATAACAAAAAAACTAGTTTAGTGTGCACTAATAAAATAGCTCAATACACATGCTATGTAATCTCTATAACATTCAAAAATAAAGTTTAAATGATTAAAAAAATTACACATTGTTTTTTGCACTCTAAAATAAATTTAAACCTCAAGAAATTTGAAATAGATCTATAATAATTTTTAGTAATTGAAATTCATAAAAGAAAAAACATTTAAAATATATTTGAACTTAAAAATATGAACACTAGGTATTTTGAAAAAAAATTAAGGGGGTGATAGACATTTAATATCGACATTAAAAAATTTTACAAATATAAATTTCTCACCCACCCACTACATTGGAGGAACAACATATTAGGAAAATATTCATTTCATTAGAAAAAATTACGAAATATAGCTGAATATTTATTGGCATTCTGAGATAAAAATTACATGAAATACAACTTGTAAGAATATTTCCAAATACATACACCTTAAGAGAATATAAATTGTAGCTTCCTATATCCAACCTGAATTCAACCATATCCATAGACTTAACTTTATAAACAAGTTGAATTCACCCATATCCACAACGTGCGAGCTTATATTCCCACTTTTGAAAAGTTGGAGTTGCTATCGCTCCATGCCATTCCTCTGTGTTCACTCGAATCCATTGATAAACAAAGCGGGGTGACTAACAAGTCGCCACTTTCGATACAAATGACCTCTAAAAATGAAATAGAATCCTTCTCATCCATTTTCATAGCCTTTTCGAGCTCTCTTACTACTTCACTTACGCTTGGCCTTAACAATGATTCATCCTAAACACATCTCATGGCTACCATGGGAATGCAAGTAATGGATTTCAGGTCCTAACTACCATTCAATCTCTTGTCCATGATTTTCGTTATTCTGCAAAAATTTTTATCCATGTCCACTACATACGGCGACACCTGTAAACAAGCTTATTGTTAAACTCTAGGATAGAATTCAGGTAGTTATTCTCACACAAAATTTCAATACAAAATATTCAAATGTCACATAATATTTATATTTCAGAGCACCAATCATATGTTTACTTACCCATCGCACGATTTTAACTTCATTTACATCTATTTTTAGATCTATGGGTGGTCTACCACATATGATCTCTAGCAAAACCACTCCAAAAATATACACATCACTCTTTTCTGTCAACATTTGAGTGTTGTAATACCTGTGAAAACGTGCCCCACAAATACTTGACAAAGTGAGTACCCTGAAAATAAAAAACAACGATACCGCCTCTGCTCTCTTAATAATTAATTGAATTCGTCTGACTTCGATAATATGTAGAGTGAGGGCAAGTTATATATATGTAGTACACTATTATATTTTTCTTCTTGATATGTCCTTCTATATGGAGAGTTTGAGGAGTGGTAATTCCTTCCAATGCATTACAGGATACGGTCAGACTCATTTCTTCTTTCTCTAGGGTTGGTTCCTGGTGTATATCCTCTTCTTTTGAAGTTTCTTGTTCATTTTCTTCCCCCTCTTCACAATATATGTAGAATAATTTATTCTTGGCACACTTATGACCTTTAGTGTATTTTCTATCACAAATTTAGCAAAGCCCTTTTGCTCTTTTTTCTTCCAATTGTTTTGGTGTCAACCTTGTCAGTTGTGGAAGTCTAGGATTGGAAACACTTCCATCAAATTGATTTTTCAAACAAGACTCATGAAATTTTAAAGGAAAATACACACCTTTTTCTTGTGTTTGAGGAGCTCGATATTGAAACTAATGTATCTATGTAATTCCAAATCCCTAAGATTTTATATTTTGTCCTTTAGTATCCCTCTGAATATTCTTTCCAATGTCACATGTCTGACCTGTTTTGGATTCTTCAAGACAAATTTATACCCAATCTCCCACAATGACCTAATTATGGACTGGTTCAATAGAGAGAACTTATATGAAATGACAAGTGTCATTGTTTCCTCTTTAAGATATGAATTTGATAAACAGGAAACTACAATCTGTTTATTTTCGGCCACTTTTTACAGAATTCCTATCTAATGCTCAAATAGAGAGTTATGATGCTTTTCCCAAGGTCACCTATTTGAGATGAAATTTGGGAGCCTGCAAAAACCATAACTTCCACAAATCATATCTCAGAAAATATTGCGAAAGATCTGAAATTTTTACATGATGTTCCTTAGGCTTTCTTCGCAAATGTTTTTTTTTTTTAGTTTCGAAACCTTCATAGAAAAAAATTTATAGTGACAATTCCACGATGACCTATTTGAAGCAGAGAAACCCTAGAATCCAAAGCTCTAATACCAAATGTTATGAAACCAACTCACAAAATAGAAGAAAGCATATATCAACGCCTTAGAAATTAGCCTCTTCGAGGGGGAAACCTCCTTCATATTACATAAATGAACAATTCTTGGATGATTTAAATGAAAAAACCTCCTTTCTATATATAGGATTCCATGGGGTCATAATATAATCCTAGCTGACCTAACAATAATACTGTAAGGGCACAACAATAACAATAGTATGATTTTATGGGGCACAATAATAAAAATATGGGGACTACAAGGGTACAAAAATAACAGTAAGGGGGCTACACTAACAACAATAAGGGACTACACTAATAATATAGGGACCCAACAGTGCTTGTGAAATTTTTAGCAAGGGCTTTCAAAACTTGTCCATGACACCCCTGCAATTTTTGAAAAAATTGGAGGCAGCCCACACTAACAAATGCTTGTGAGAAGGTGAGGTATTATTTGAGCAACCTCATTTCCATGGGCTCGTACCTAACAAAAAATCCTCCTTTATAGTGCTTCTTTTTTAAGTCCATGGTTTCAATATGCATTGAACAACCACTTCTTTGACACCTTCAAAAGGTTTTAGAGAGACCAAACAAAGTTTTGACACTAATAGAACCTAACCTGAGACAACTAGACAAGCTACTAGACCTCCAAAATGATACTAAGATACTCAAAGCAAATCAAGTAGCTCAAGCAACTCACAAGGATGAGAAAGGAGCGTATTCGAAACAAGAAATTGAAATGAAATGATGAAAAGGGAATATGATGATGAAGCTGCTATGATGAATGTGTTTACAAATGATCACATAAGGGTGTAATGATGAGCCAATATGCTCTGAAAATATTCTGACTAAACCTTTTATGACACTTGGTAACCCTTTTTCCCACCATTATCATAAAAACCAAAATTCGTAGCGAATCCTGTGTTCAGGAGGGTGAATTTGCTACAGAAGTGCCTATAACTTTCGTAGCAAATTCTGACTTTGTTTAAACAGAATTTGCTGCAGAAGTTTGTAAAAGTGTCAAATTCACCATAATGACCAGATCAACTTATGCATAACGAAATTTTTGATTTTTCTATGACAATGACATCTATAAAAACTAATTATTACCTTTTCAAACTCATTAAAAGACCCTCATACATGCAAAATTTTTTTGAATCTCAAATTTAAAAAATCATATCCAACCCTAAGAGACTTACTCTAATTAACTCAAGACAAAACTAATGGTTATCATGGATAACATATCATTTTCCTCTTATTTAAATTGATGATGGCCAGATTGTCAATTTCCCAATCAATTCCAAGCAAAGCAGGATAAGGATTACTGTCATCAACAATTTCTATTACTTCAAAATCAATAATGGTGCGAACTCCTTCAACTTCTATTATGACACTTGATAGTCTTCCCATAGGCAAGATATGTTTCTTATTTTCTAGTATTAACCGAATATTTGAACATTTTAGCTTCAACTTACCCATTATTTCCCATGTCTTATTTGTAAAAAAAGTAGCATCATATCCCAAATCCAGAATAACCTGATCCATTTCATATTCTCCAATCTGCGCACTGAGTCTCATCTCTTTTCCAGTTCTCTTCTATTGATGTACATTATTAACTATGCATACCTCACTTCGCGGTGTTTGATGCACAAGAATTTAACAATTCTTGAAGCCCTTATACAACCTTTTGATCTCTAAATAACTTCATAAAAGTATGCAGAAAATATGTCAAATTACCTGCTTGATCTGCTGAATTCTGTTGCACAACTTGATCCCACGTCATTGCTTGGTTTTGTGTCAGCAGTACTGTCATGTCGTTATTACTAGTTCCTGGATGTGAAGTAGAAGTCGAAGCTCTTACATCCATAAACATTCATTTCGCTCCCATAAACACCTTATTTTCTCTTTGAACATAAAAAACATTAACTTTCTCCATATTATTTCTAACCCATGCACCTAGATTTCGAATTCCTTCTTTCCATATTTTTTATCACTTCTACTCGCAACTCCACTTCTAGTGACAATATTAAGTCAAGGTTCATCGGTTCTTCTTTCAACCTTCATCATTTGGATGTTTTTTGTGGGCTACTATTTTCTTTTCTCTTACATTTTTTCCATGAGTACAAGAGAATATTCAAATACATGATCAAAGGATTTGCAATACTTACATGTCGTAGTAGGATTCTGATAATCTCTTGAAAAATGACCTGCGTGGCCAAAATTGTAGAAAATGACATATCCTCATCCTCGACCAGCTCCACCTCCTTAAAATATTCCTTGATAACCTCCTCTACCACCGCATTGTCCAACAGGCTCATGTGCACTCTCCTCTACTTGAATTCTGTAAGAATCAATGTTGTGCTCCATCATTAGATCATAACTTTAGCAATTATTTTCATCATGTCATACTGACTTAAAAAATTTGCAAAACAAGTTCCTTTGGGTTTGCACATATTTTTACAACAAATAAAAATCTTTAGAGCGATGTTGTCCTCTATTTATGCATATCTCGCACCACTGACTGGATCCCGCATTCAAGGGATTAGGTGCTCCACTAGCCAAGTAATCTCTAAAAATAGGGCACTATTCCTTAGAATGGCCCTCTAATTTGAATTTTGTACACCACACTTCTTCTCTAACTTATTTTCCCTTATATATATCCTGCAATGGAAAGGTTAGGTTTTCCAACTGACTCTGAAGCTATTGCATACCTACATTAGTGTCTCTTATTAGCAAAGATTTCAACTTCATCGCAATTTCCAAATATTAGGCCTGAGTTGCTATCTTATGTTGCGTTAATGGAAACCTGATATGTGGCAACAACACAACTAAAAACCATTATTTATGCTGCTCTGGGTTATGTTGAAACTCACTTGATCCAATAACACCTCAAACCTTTGATCAAAATCCCATACAAGCTCATTGACTCTCTGTTTGATCTCCTTTAACTAAGTAATGCACTGTGTTTGAGACTTCAGCTTCTTGAACTCCTGTATTAGCGATTGCTTAATAGATGCAAATGTACCATTCTGAGTGGTCGAATATTTCATGTACCATGTCAGTGATCTATCTTGAAACATCGTAATAAGTTTCATCTTTTTTCTATCTTTGTGAGTGATCTTCTTTGTTGTCCGTAAAACTTCGGCTACAAACCAAAACTGCTCTGGCTCCTCTGAACTAGTTCCTTTGAAAATAGGTAGCTTAATGTAATCATCGATACCTCTTTTTTGGGTGTACGGGGGAGGGGTAGGGCGAGGGGGATGGGGGGTAGGAGGGGTAGGGGAAGCAAGGAGACCACCAACACCTTGAATAATACTGGATTTGGGCTTCGATGAAGTCTGAGGCTGGAAGGGGGTATACTGCGGGGTTTCCTAGGAGTTCTCTAGGTAGATTTCTTCTTTTTCACCATAATATTCACTCAAAAGAGGGATATAATTAGTCTCTAGGAAGGTCTTCGGATCTTCTTTTTGATTTTATGGTATCTGCCCTATACCTTTTTTGACTTCGCATTGTATCGATTTCTTGATCAGATTTACTTCTTCCTCCAAACATAAGTAAGCTATTAGTCATATTTCATTCACAAAATTTTCTTGTCACACAAAATCATATCAATCCAAAGTTTCAAATAATTCATATACTTACCTTGTGGTCCTTTAAAGAATATTTTCTCTACTTCACTGTAGGAGACAATCGATTCTACTGCAAACTCAGTAATAAAACCTCCCAAGATGCTATCAATCCAGAAATCAACAAATCTTGAAATATTGTTGTTAGAACTCTTGATTCGTTGTATCATCTGAGGAGTCCACAATGTAGGTTCTTCGTTCTTAAATAAATCCTTCCTTTTAGTCAACCTCGACACCCACTCATATAATTCACTAGCGAATGATCCGAAGAAAATTTTGTGCTGCTCTGTGAAAATATACCTTTGAAACCACACTTCAAATGTCAGATGAGGGTTTTTGTTCTCTTGATCTATGAATTCTCGTTCCTTCTTAACTATACAATCTTGAATTTCCTTCTTCAATGGGTGCCACATCCACATATCCCTAAAACAGATCCTGGTCCTGACAACAGAACCATTTTTTGGCTCATTTGGGCTTGACCTAGGTTCAGTCTATGTTGTGCATCAACAAAACCCTTGATCAACGACCCTTTTGGCAATGACCTGCAAGTAGATCGTAGTCTCACCCGAGGTGACTATGGGTGGTTGCAGAACCAGGTTTCTGCAGCCTTGAGAGACTGCACGATGTGGAAAATATTTTGGGATGCTATTATATTTTAACATACATAAACTGAATATGAAGTACTAAACCCTTGACTTACTTCGCCACATTCAACAAAACACATTATAAAACATCATAAACTGCATTTTTGTAACACACAATTGTAACAACTACTTCGAAACACTCATATTAAGCAAGTAGACAAGAAACACATAAGAAAACAAAATATCTTCAAAAAAATTCTTCTTTTCTATTATTATGGATATTTGAAGTACAATCATCTCTCCTTACTGGGCACAAAGCTGCAGGTGGTCTGCGCACATATCTGCAGACTCTTCCAAGGTCTTTGCGCACTCAGTTGCAAATACTTTCGTTCGCTACAAAGATATATACAAAACTATCCCATAACCATAGAATTTATAATCACATATTTTCTACTTATAACATAGTATTACATCGCTTTATATAGTATTACATCATTACAAAAACATGGTCCAAATACCATGGGCTAAGAAACAATAAAAGAAAATCTAACCTAAACCTATTACAAAAGGAGGGGATTCGACCCACCCCGAAGCCCCCAAGATACCGCACAGTATATCCAAAATGTTGTGTTGCATGGTATGATATGTGCTTCGCTCCTCAAAATGCAGAGACTTGGCCAGAATTAATGCCAAGTTGGGTTGCGCCCAACAGTACCCAACTAAGTCCCCATAATTTATTCCTACTATGTTATGGAACAGTGGTGCCTCAGAGAAACCAATCTCTTTTTTTACTCCCATTGTGAGATACCCAACTTATGCTATTGTAAAAATGCTAGGAGGACTTATTGCAACTTGTCAGATTCATGATCGAGATCATCCATACTCTCTATATGAAGTCTTGACAGGGACTGCATGTTTATACTTTGATATGGTGAAGCCTGAGCAGTCGAGGTTTCCTCGTCTTGAGTTGTAAAAAATGGGCTTGTTTATTTATCATTTGAGGAGTTTAAAGGGATTGTAAATTTCCATGGTACAGTTGCACCATCCATATGATATTTATATGCCCACTACCTTAGTAGCCTTTCCTTGGAGGTGTATACCGTGTACAATATGCATATGGATATATTCTTCCTCTGTAACTTTTTTCCATGTAGCATCTTTGTTGAGTGATGTTGTAAAAAATTGTTGATGTATATTAACTCATAGTGTTTTTGTGACCACTGTAGTCACTTGTCAAATTTCATCATCAATTCCTGTTAAATTTTGTAGCTTGAAATGTTTAATTAAAGCTCTATTTTCTTACAGTTACAAAAATCATGAGGCTTTTCAAATGTGTTTCTACTCACTAGCCTTTTTCTGAGTTTTGCACAAGGCACAAATTTAGTTATGTTTTTGGAAAACCTTTTTTAAGTGGCCCCCTTTCTAGAGTTTTGGATTAGTTTTAATGTATATTTATCTCATTAGATATTCTTCCAACTATTGTGTTTGTACATTTCCCATCTCACCAATGTTGATATATTTAATAGGTTGAAATATAATTTAATGAATCCCACATAATACATGATGAGATTTTATTTACTGTGGATTGGCATCGATGTCAAGTCATAAATTTCTGCAGTTATATTTGTTTGGCATACCATGGCCTGCACCTTTAATGTAAGGAATAAAGATCATGGGATTGGTTTGAGCATGGTATCTATTGTCTTGTAAGTCCAACTTATTTGCATCTGTTTATTTCTTTCAAGTTATGGATTTACTTATTTGTATGTTTGGGCTTATTTTTTTTTACTTCAATGATTTTAGATTTATGTTTCAAATTTCATCTTTGTTGAAGGTCTAAGGATAAGTGAAATTGGATGTTGAGAACAGTGTATTGTGTTACAAGGGATAATTTCTCTTTATCTGTAATGGTTTTCCAACTGTATGATGCGTGATTATAGTCCATTGCTTCTAACTCTGTAATATTCCCAAATTTGAACATCATACTTGGAATATTAGAGTCCTTAATTTTCTTAATGAATTAAGTAAATAAAAGGGTGGAGGGACCCACAAACCCCAAATATGAATAAGATCCACTTGTTGTGTGTGAATGTGGACTAATTAAGCCTAGATTTATAAAATGAGGTAGTTGAGCAACTACTAATGTGAATGAGATTGGAGATCATGTCTCATTTAATGAGAAAGATCATGGAGGGTTGATTCAGTCAACTAAGATCTTGAAGATGTCAAACAAAGGATCATTGAGCATTCATGATCAAGTGATGGAAGATCATGTGAAAATGAAGCACACATGATGGAGGAGGTGTACATTGCACCTAGACTTGTTGCTTGATTTGGTCAAACAGCGCAGTCCCACTTGGAGGATCTTGTCCACATGTGACTGCACAGTTGAGATTAGGGCCAAGGCTTGGGAAGGCTCAAACATTATAAAGGAGATGAAGGAAAAGGTGAAAGGAATCCTGGATTATTTTATGTATGATCTTTTAGATCTGCAATTGTCAAGTGACATTCCATTGCATTCTTGGGCTGTTTAGCATAGATTGTAGGTGCTGTTTAGCACAGGGTGTTCCCAGGTGTGAATCCCACCTATTTCTTTGAGTAGCTCTAGAAAGAGGATTTCTCTTCATTCTTACTCAGGCATGGGTGCCACATCTCTTCTCTACTTTATGAAAAACATTCATATTCAGAAATCTGCAGATTTTTGAAGATCGGTTTGGAAGGTGGAAGTTGTCTTCAGTACTTCAACTAGAGAACAAGGTGAGGGATTATTCTCATCACTTGGGCTTATATATCAGCAATCCCAGAGCCACATTGCAGATCTAGCATCAGACCAAAGGTTATTGACCTCCTAACAGCAGTAGTTCCATCATGAATTATGTTATCCATATTGCAGATCAAAAAGGAGGAAGGAAGTTGCTAGTACTTCAGCTAGCAATCCAGTGGAGGAGAATTCCTTCACATTGGCATCAGTCTTACCATCAACCTGGAGTTTATTGCATAATATTTCAGCTAGAAGAAGGCCTCTCTCTCCCTCAAAACGTAGTTTCTATTGGCAGTTGTGTTACAACAGCTAAAATCATTATTAGAGGATTCAGAAGCTAGATCTAGAGCTCCTAGCTCATAGATCTGAAGAAGGGGGCAACCCTTAAAGCTTAGATATGATCATTCAACATATTTCAGCCATCTATTTGTCAGATCTAGCTTTAGATCTGTATTTCCTAGCAGATCAAGGATCAAATCCTAGGGAGGTGATTTTCCAAAGTTGCAGATCTGGAAAATCCTTTCTGGGTTATCTTGGGAATCCATCACACTGGCCAAATCTTGAATCTTGGCATCACCTGAGCTCCATTTTTGAGTAGATCTGCATTTCCCTTTTCAGCCTGCAACTATATGTCCATATTCTACTGAAGGGATAATGCAGTATTTGCTACAGATCCTCTCCAGTTACGCTGTACCTGTTGCATATATGTTTTCTAGGTGATCCTAGCTCATCTTTTTCGCTAGATCTACCTATATTCTATACTTGTGTAACTGGATCATCTCCAATATAATAAAATGGCTCAACGTCTCTGTAAATTTTGATGTTGTCTTAATATTTATTGTTTATATTGCTGTAAGTTCTTATATTGTGTGAAGTATTACTGCATTCTCCCTTTTGTGATATTACAGTGGTATCAAAGCATGATATTTGGCTCAGCTTGTGGACACTTTATCTTTTTCATCAAAAGAAGAAGTAGATAGATGAGATCTATCATGGAAAATGAAAATTCTACCACTCCTTTCTTTAGATCCATGCATGATCTCTCCAATGAAGTCAATCAAATGAAGAAGGAAGGACAGAAAGAAGATCCAAGAAGAACATTTGATGAGGGAGGTCCAAGCACTTCCTATCTGCAGAAAAGAAGACAGAAGAATCCTAGATCTCGTCATGGATCCATTATGCCCACTTCCTTTGAAGAAGGTGAAGGGTGTAGAAATGGAGGGAAGAATGAACCTGAGACTCATGAGACTCTCAGTCTATATCTTAAAGAGTATAAAGCACAGTCTAGAGAATTCAAGGAGAAGCTAACTCTCCAACAATTCTTCAAAATAAAAGAAGAAAGAGGCACAATATATTCTATTTGACTACATTTGATGGATCTTCCTCAAGCAAGGTTAAGGCTTGGAGGAAAGAGTTAGATGCATTTTTCAGACTGCATCCTGTAGCTAAAGAAGAGGTTGTTCAAATTGCAGCACTTCATCTTTTAGATGGAGCAAATGATTGGTGGCTTGGTAACATAGAGCATGCAAGGGTGACTAAATATTCATATTTATTTCAGAAGTTGAGGAAGAAGTTTGATGTGAAGAAGACAGAGATGTGCTACAAAGTGACATTTCCTAAGGAGGAGAATGTCAATCTTGTCACTCTGGACAAGAGGTCACTACTTTCACCACCTGATACAGAAGTACTTGTATCTAGAGAAGAGACACTTGCATCTTTGCAAGGTAGTCCTGAGCTCTTGACATATGGAGTCCCATGCATGGATCAGGAGATGCATGAGGATGAGGAGGAAGGTACCAATGCTGGTACACTGGGAGAAAGGGAGTCGTCATTCTTACCAGCAGTTGGAGGCACTATTGTCCCGGTTGGAGGAACTCTTATGTTCTGTCAAGAGGTTCCCTCATATCAATTGATCCAAGGCATGCATACACATTCATCACCTATTGCTTCAGTAGATCTTATTGAAACTTGTGGGGACATGCCATCAATGCCAATGCATAACCAAGGGTTAGAACATAGTGCTGATTTGAAGCAGCAACATATCACAGCGCAGAGGACCCTTGATCTAATCAAGGAGGAGATGAAAATTTATCCTGGTTTTTCATGGATGAACTACATTCAACCTCTTGAGTTGAAGTGTAGAGTTTCAGAAGAAGGGATGAGCATAATACTTTGTACAATGATTGGTTATGATATCAGTATTGTACCTTTCTTTGGGACAGTTTATGTATTACCTTGTAGATCTACAGTGCTGTCACTTAGAAGCAGTGATAATGATGAGGCCCCATTATTCTTGGAGCATTCTAGAGGTTGCTTCACTCATGAAGCAATGTAGGGAAGGATGATGAATGGTAGACATCTAGATATGAGAAATATTTTCTCCTTTCTTGATGACACTTTCTCAATGAGCATCTCACAACTCAAAGAGAGACTTCTACCTACTGCAGATCCAGAGCCTCATTGGTTTTGGAAGGCCATAGATGAGAAGAAGGTCTCACTAAGGGATATCATTGGAGGGGCACTTCAACATCTCATGGAGTGCATGGTTCTTCATTGGTTTGGGGGAGATGGTATTATACAAAGGGAGGATACCATGATTCTGCAGCACATCACTCATCTTCCATATTGGGTGAGTGGATGAGGATGATGAGCAAGGGGTCACATGATCACTTGCAGATTCACATGGGCCAGCAAGCTTGGTTACGTTGGTTTCCATTAGGATATTTATGTCACTCTCCAAAGGCTCCTATATATTTTTCTGATCCGTGCCTTGAAAAACACATATGAAATGAAGAAGGAGGTATGGTTGCGCTGGCTGCTCTTGGGTGAGTATGGTTACCACCCAATATCTCATCATTTTGTGAATCGGGCCTTGTGTGTCAATGATACATTGTAGCAAAGGAAGGCATGTTCATTTTGGTTTCACTTGAGAGAGTTTGGACAACACATGAAATCTCCTATGTCTATGTGTTTTGTAATGTGTAAAATTTGGCATAATGATCTCATGATGTGCATTGATGATGTTTCTTTGTATTGGGCTGATGTGACATTCCATATGTCCATTAGTATGCTTTTTCTTCATGATGCACATGAGGAGGAGAGAAAGCAGCAAGGTCTCTTGTTGCTTTGGTTGCCTTTGGGGGAGTTGGGCTTGTCCATATTACATGGAGGAGATGGAGGATGATAGCAAAGGGCCTTACTCTAGTGGTTACTCTTAGGAGAAGATGGTTTGAAATATTTGTCTACCCATATAGCTCCTTCCCTTCTTCTTTTTCATAACGCTGGAATGATGAAGTTTGGGTCCAATAAGGCCAACAGGGCTAACAATGAGAGATTGCTAATGCTCAATAAAATTCATGAAACATGGGATGGAGGAATGTATTCTATGATGAAGCTTTTCCTTTGTGGAAAGAGCTACTTATTTTTATGTATCTCATGTATTTATGCTGATGTTGGACATCATATGATTGTCACATTGTGCTTCGTGATAAGAAGGGGACATCTAACCATGTAGTTGGAAATCATCCCTTGTATTTTTGAAAGACAACTATGGAACCAATCATGCATAATATGTTGCAGAAAATGGGAGAAGCCTTCCTTATGTGGATGCCATTTGGGAGGGAATAGATGGTTGTGCATCTACCTTTTAGTTGCTTGAGGACAAGCAACATTTTGTTGGGGGGGGACTGTAATATTCCCAAATTTGAACATCATACTTGGAATATTAGAGTCCTTAATTTTCTTAATGAATTAAGTAAATAAAAGGGTGGAGGTACCCGCAAACCCCAAAGATGAATACGATCAACTTTTTGTGTGTGAATGTGGACTAATTAAGCCTAGATTTGTAAAATGAGGTAGTTGAGCAACTACTAATGTGAATGAGATTGGAGATCATGTCTCATTTAATGAGAAAGATCATGGTGTGTTGATTCAGTCAACTAAGATCTTGAAGATTTCAAACAGAGGATCATTGAGCATTCATGATCAAGTGATGGAAGATCATGTGCAAATGAAGTACACATGATGGAGGAGGTGTACATCACACCTAGACTTGTTGGTTGATTTGGTCAAACAACGCAGTCCCACTTGGAGGATCTTGTCCACATGTGACTGCACAGTTGAGATTAGAGCCAAGGCTTGGGAAGGCTCAAACATTATAAAGGAGATGAATGCAAAGGTGAAAGGTATCTTGGATTATTTGATGTATGATCTTTTAGATCTGGAATTTTCAAGTGACATTCCACTTCATTCTTGGGTTGTTTAGTAGAGATTGCAGGTGCTGTTTAGCATACGGTGTTCCTAGGCGGGAACCCCACTTCTTTCGTTGAGTAGCTCTAGAAAGAGGATTTCTCTTCATTATACATCAGGCATGGGTGCCACATCTGTTCTATACTTTCTGCAGAACATTCATATTCAGAAATCTGCAGATTTCTGTAGATCAGTTTGGAAGGTGGAAGTTGTCTTCAGTACTTCAGCTGGAGAACAAGGTGAGGGATTATTCCCATCACTTGGGCTTATAGATCAGCACTCCTAGAGCCACATTGTAGTTTTGGCATCAGGCCAAAGGTTATTGACCTCCTACCAGCATTAGTTCCATCAGGAATTACGCTCTCCATATTGCAGATCAAAAAGGAGGAAGGAATTTGCTAGTACTTTAGCTAGCCATCCAGTGGAGGAGCATTCCTTCACATTGCCATCAGTCTTACCATCAACCTGGAGTTTATTGTAGCATATTTCAATAGGAATAAGGCCTTTCTCTCCCTCACAGTTCCGTTTCTGTTAGCAGCTATGTTGTAGCAGCTGAAATCATTATTGGAGGATTGAGAAGCTAGATCTAGAGCTCCTAGCTCATAGATCTGAAGAAGGGGGCAGCCCTTCAAGCTTAGATCTGATCACTGAACATATTTCAGCCATCTATTTGTTAGATCTAGCTTTAGATCTGTATTTCCCAGTAGATCAAGGATCAAATCCTAGGGAGGTGATTTTTCGAAGTTGCAGATCTAGAAAATGCTTTCTGGGTTATCTAGGGAATCCATCACATCGGCCAGATCTTGAATCTTGGAATCATTTGAGTTCAAGTTTTCAATAGATCTGCATTTCCATTTTCATCCTGCAACTATATGTCCATATTCTGCTGAAGGGACAACACATTATTTGTTGCAGAGCCTCTCCAGTTACGTTGTACCTGTTGCATATATGTTTTCCGGGTGATCCTGGCTCATCTTTTTGGCTAGATCTACCTATATTCTATACTTGTGTAACTGAATCATCTCCAGTATAATTAAATGGCTCAGCTTCTCTGTAAATTATGATGTTTTCTTAAGATTTATTGTTTATCTTGCTATAAGTTCTTATATTGTGTGAAGTATTATTGCATTCTCCCTTTTGGGATATTACAAACTTTGTACATTTAGTCATGTCGAGGTTATAAAAAATGTTATCATTCTAGTTATGTCATGATTATTGTAAATATTATAATTTTAAATAGCTCACCATTAATATAAATACTAGCAGTTTGTTGATGTAGCAGAAAATAATGTTTCAGTTAAATGTATCTGAGGTGGAATGGTGGTAGTTTCTGTCATTTCTTACTAGGTTAGAGCTTCTTCCTTCTTCAGGGATTTTTTTCTTGGAAAGGAATAAGAGGAATTTAGCCATGGAAAAGGGACCTAGATTGTACTCCGACATTGGAAAGAAGACCAGAGATATTCTTAACAAGGATTACAATTTCAATCAGAATTTTAGTTTCACTTCCTACACATCCACTGGATTGGCATTTAAATCTACTAGCATTAGGAGAGGAGAGTTTTTTCTGGGAGATTTGAATATTCGACTGAAGAATAATAACATCACAAGTGATATTAAAGTGGATACAAGATCCAATTTATTTGAAACTATGACAATTGATGAATCGACACCAGGTTTGAACATAATTTTTAGCTTTACTGTACAAAATCAAAGATCTAGAAAGGTTGAGCTTCAATATCTACATCATTATGCAGTGGTCAGTACACGCATTGGCTTGACACCATCTCCAATAACACATTTATTATTGGAAATATTCCCAACCACTGCCATGAATAAGCTGTAAGCAACCCATACTTAGATTGAATGTTTGTTGCAAGAAAGGACAAAGCACAGGTTCCAAATCCACATGCGTTTTCACGAAAAATCAAGAAACATAGTACCTAATCCTTTAATCTGTGTTATTTATTACCCACCGCATTCACATATCTTTTGCCCGCATTTCACAGCCCACAAGTTTTAACCTTTACCTCTTAAGACTTAGTCGAAACTTATATTTCCATTGATGCAATTTGGTGGGACCCATAAAACCTTACCGCATTACCAAATCGCATGCAAAACTTTGTTTCTACCTTTCCCTTACCTTTTCGCCTTTTCACACTTCCTGATGTTTAAGTGCCTGCATACGGCACTTCTCACATTTTCCTGTTTAAATTTTAAGCCCCGCACCAAAACTTGTGATGTTGCGATGCGACATCGTCATCGCACATCGTAAAACATTAATATCACAAATCGCATACTGTAAGTTCAAAGGATAGTGCTCGCAAGTTAAATTTTTTAAGTTGCGATCTGATAGTACCATAACACATCGCAATCACAATAAATTAAGTTTTCCTGTATGCGCCCAGTTAAAAGTTTCAGTCGCTGAAATGCAATTTGTGTTGAGGGAACGGACGCAATGTGGTTTCGAAGCTGAAACCCATAAAATTTCAAGTCCATCTTTATTTTTTTTGTACGTAGTTTCATGTAGAAACAAAAGAACAGAGCTGAAGGACGTTTGGTTGTTAACTGTCCGATCGAACATTGATTTAGCATTAATTTGTCAGCTCTGCCATTTTTGTATTAAGTATTATATTTCTCATATGTTTTGAGTTAGTTGTTGAAGGCTACTGAAGTAGAAGAATACGATACATAATTTTTCTATGTTTTTGTCTCTCTCTGTATTTTTGTGTTGTCATTGATTTGAATTTCGCATATTGTGTAAACTGTTTTTTTCTTCTCTGTTTCATGTATGTTTTCAACATAACATCAGAGCATACCATAATTTTTGACATGGTACCTGAGCGGGTTTAATATCTCAGTGAAATAATGAGCTCTTTATTGAATAAGTTGAAATGTTATTTTGAGAAGCGGATTCTCTGGCAGTGAGAAGGTTTTGTTTACACAGTCAAGATGGTAGCAGTAGACACAAGCCTGACTAATCCTCAACTATGACTATTCAATGGGAATAATTATGATTATTGGGCCATTAGAATGAAGGCCCTGTTTACTTCACAAGATATTTGGGAGCTGGTGGAAAATGGTTTCCAAGAACTAGCAGATGCAACAACATATAATGCTTTGAGACAAGAAGAAAGATATTTGT
Source organism: Pinus albicaulis (assembly GCA_034641835.2). NCBI lineage: Eukaryota > Viridiplantae > Streptophyta > Pinopsida > Pinales > Pinaceae > Pinus > Pinus albicaulis. The sequence continues at coordinate 343,532,480 of CM076569.1, read as the reverse complement.
TGAGAGATAATAAGAAGAAGGACACCAAAGCCCTCTTATATATTTTCCAGGAAGTACATGAGAGTATCTTCCCAAGGGTTGCAGCAACAATGAACTCTAAGGAGGCATGGGATACCCTCCAAACAGCCTACCAAGGCATGGCAAAGGTGAAGACAAAAAAACTTCAAATGTTGAGAAGAGATTTTGAAACTCTTTGTATGAAAGAGTCTGATAATATAGACTCATTATTTACACATGTGATTGGGTTGTTTACCCAAATCAGGTCTCATGGTGAGACACTTGAAGAAAGGAGAATAGTTAAGAAAGTCGTAAGAATTCTACCATCAAGGTTTGATGACATATTTGTTGCCATATAAAATACAAAGGATCTCTCATAGTTTTCAGTGGATGAGCCTCATGCATCACTAATGTCTCATGAGCATAGACTAAAAAGAGCAACAAACCCCTCATTGGAGCATGCATTTAAGACACAAATGTCTTTTGGTCAAGGTAGAGGTCGAGGGAGATCAAACTATCGAGGAAGAGGAAGAAGCCCACACAGAGGTGTAAGAAGCAGCCCTGCAAGCACAAGTGGAATGAGCAGCAATCAGAATCCAAGCCAAGGCTCAAGCCAGAATCAAGCACAAGGATAGAGGTATGATAAATCTCAAGTCCAATTTCATTATTACAAAAATTATGGTCATTATGAAAATGAATGTAGAAAGAAACAAAATGACATGGGTAGGAAACCAAGTGTAAATTTTAAAAAAGAAAATCAGAACCATGAAGATTTGTTTTTAGCTTGTAATGTAGCACAAGAAAAACAAGAAGATATATGGTTCTTAGATTCAGGGTATAGTAACCATATGACTGGAAACATAGCAATGTTTTCCAATCTATATGAAAGTGTAAAATCTTAAGTGGCCTTGGGGACTGATAGAAAAGTCTCTATCATGGGAAAAGGGAGAGTAAATGTTCTGACAAATAAGGGAGAGAAGAAGTTCATGCCACATGTCTATTATGTCGCTGGTTTGAAATGTAAAATTATAAGCATTAGATAGCTTGTGCAAAAGGGATACAATGTGTTTTTTAAATATGATGTGTGCACAATCATGGATAAACCTCGAAGTAGACATCTCATTGCAAAAGTGCATATTGTTGGTTCACAAAGGTGACTATTATTGTAATGTTCCAAATCTGGAACTCAACAATGAATAAGTTGTATAAAGGTATTTTTATGATGAATAAGCTTAAAATATACATAAGAAACACATATACATCATTTTTAGCTACAACAGCAACTTGTACTTTGTTTCATGATCCGGAAAGTGGGGAAAAAGGATATTTTGTGCCATAAAAAGGTTGTTTTCATAAATGAGCATGAAAATAAGCAAGGTAAATGGCTGGATATGATATATTGGGTCATGAGGGACCTATGCTCTAAATTTCAGCTCAAACTAATGCTTCTAGCTATGTTAAGCAGCTCCTCCTTTCCCGACTAGGCTAGAAAACCTTGATTTCCCATGACTTTGCTAAATAGAAATTTATAAATACTATGAGAGCATAATTACCAGGAGGGTTTCTATAGAAAATGATGGAAGAATTCTGATATGAATCTTATATTATTCAAATAACAGAGAAATGGAGGTTTAACCTCTTTTACATCAAGAAAAAGACACCCGACAAGGGTTTCCGACAATATACATGTACAAAAGGTAGGACTGCAGAAAATAACATAGTATACATAAAATATGCATTAAAAATGATTGAATATGACATATTATAGCTGAATAATATAGTAAATGCTTGAAAGCCTCACTAATGGGACTCCTGGAGGGAAATAAGCACCTCCTCCTCAAAGACTAGCACAAAATCAAAGGATGCAACTCTCCTATTGCTGTTCCTACATAAAAGATGCAGTTCACTGAAGGAGACTGTGCTGTATCTGATTGTAGATGAATGGCCTCAAGCCAAATATAGAAATGAAGCTCAAATCACTCCCCTTTGATCCCTTAAGCAAGATGATCTAAAGAGAGGGTGGAATTTCCGCACAGGAATTCCTTGCACTAAGTAGTGCAGCAACTCTAGCTAAACAGTTGCAACAAGTGGTCTCAAGACCAAAATAACTGAACACATGAATGAATTCCCTTTGATGCTATTCCTTCCTTTTATCTTTGGTGCGCCTCCTCACTCTAGACCCCACACAATGTTGAGGTGACTTCTTCATGAAGCTTCCTCTTTCAAAATTGCGCTGCCCTAGCTAGCTTCCCTCCTCTTTGTGACAGCGCTGTTGACTTGGTCAACTAGAACCAATCCACCTGCAATGCCTCTGTTCACACTAAGGGATCTTCAATCTGGTCCTCATATGTGTGTCTAGGCTGATCCTTGTTCACATTGAGCTAGTTTACTTGAGTGGTTTCCTCCTCCTCAAGAATGGATGTTGACTTAGTCAAAATTGACTATGTCTCCATCTAATTTTCCCTTTTTCACACTTGGAAGTGTAAAACGAGCTCCTAAGGTGACCTCCTTCCTTACCAAGGTGGAAATTATTCATATTTTTATTGTTCATGGGCCTCCTTACCCATTTATTCCTCTCCTAGGTGAAAGTAGAAAAATCCAATATTCCAAATTGCATGGTGCAAATTTTGGAATATTACAATTATAGGCAACCTCTATGCTTCTCATTCAATTGTCAACCCAAGGTAAGTCTTCTCATTTCAACAATCTTGGGAAAGGTAAAGAACCTTCCCCAAATAAAAACATTAGGCCCCCATTCGAAGATAATTTTGCTGAAAGTTCTCAAAACAATGTTGAGGATGAGGAAGACATCAACATAGTTATGGGGATAGATGAAAGAAATACAATTTTCCTCACTCAGGAGGATCAAGAACTCTTTGAGCTACAACAGTTCAAAGTGGAATCTGGTGAATCCTTTGACTATAAGCAAGGTTATGACTTCGTAATAAATGAAATTCACAGCCAATATAACCTTAGGAGCAAGAAAACAAATGAGGCTACTACAAAAAACAATGCTCCAACTCAATAAAGTAAAAACAAAAAGAATACAGAGGCTCCCAAAATGAAACTTTTGCAGATTCTTCCCAGAGAAAATAAACAAAATTCGAACCCACCCAGTCCTCAAAAGCAGCCTAATCCTAAGATTTTAGATATTACTAATGAGGTGGCTCAATCCTCCAAAGATGCCCAAAATTCCAATACTACAAAGGCCACCAATTCAACAACAGTTACTGATCCAAAAAATAATCCAGCTGACTCAAAATCACCAAATCCTAAATCTTCTGCTGAAAATTCCAAATATGACAAACTGTTAACACTCAAACTATTCCTGAAAAAATAATCAAAGATAGCAGAAATCAGGAAACTCAAACAGAAGATAAAAGAAAATCTCAAGATAAAGGTAAAACTGCTAAAACCCAAGAAAAATTATCCCAAACAACAGTTCCAAAAGATGAAATAATTCAAGCTATCAAATCTCAGTCAACATTTAATATTCAATCTGAAATATCCAAGTTGAAGATAGTTATTCCCTTAGTTGAATTGGCTAAAAATGAATTGTATAGATCTATTATTATTGAAACATTGAATGTAAATGAAAATGAGGATACAATTAATATGAGTGATGATAGACCTAAATTAATCTTTGGTCTAAATGTATATGGTAAGCATTCAGATGCGTCAGTACCTCCATTTTACTTAAGTCTTACTATCCATGATCAGATATTACATAATGCAATGCTAGATACTGGAGCTTCCCATAATCTAATGCCCAGAGCAATAATGGAAACCATGAATATAGACATAACCCACCCATATAAAGATTTATTCTCGTTTGATTCATCTAAAGTCCAATGTATAGGATTGATTAAAGATTTATGTGTAAACTTGGTCCAATATCCTGGTAAAAGCATGATCATGGATGTTATGGTGGCTAATATCCCGCCAAAGTATGGCATGCTTCTTTCTCGCTCATGGGGAGGAAAGTTGGAGGGATCTCTACAACTTGACATGAGTTATGCCACTATCTCGGTATTTGAACAGCCCAAAAAGCTTTACAGAGAAACCTTAATGAAATTTATGATCAGCAATGCCGAAATACCTACCAATTACCTAATCTATTCAACTCCTACTGATCCTGATTCCTTTATTCTTTGTAACTCTAATCATAATAATATCCAAAATGAACTCACTGATATAAAGCCTAAAATAATGGACGATTACATTGGTCATGAAGCTTTATGGCATTTGGATTTTGATGGTTTAGTAAATAAATTTGGAGTTGGAGCTGGTGTATGGATCACCAACATTGAAACTAGCCATTCCCAAGGGTATGCCTTTAGATTGAATTTAAAATGTACTAATAACATGGCTGAGTATGAGGCTTTAATCTTAGGTCTTCAAATCATTAGAAAACTGGGACGTCAAAGAATATTGATCATGGGAGATTCAGAGTTAGTTATCAAACAAATAAATGAAAAATACTCCATTCACAATCCCAGATTAGCCAGATACAGGGACACATCACATGATTTGGTTGAGGATTTGTTAGAAATAAAGTTTGCTATCATTCCTAGAAAACAGAATTTGCAAGCCCATTGTTTAGCCACCTTTGCCAGCACTTGCAAATTTCCATTTTCAACAATACAAAAATACATTGCTGAAATCAAACACAGACCTATTGTCCCAGATAATGTAAAATACTGGCAAATTTTTTTAGAAGATGAACAGATATATCACTTTTTGAATAACGAGGAATAATTTCAGAATTTCCAAATTGATAATGATTGTAATATAGATTCATCTTGTAACATGGATTCAATTTTTTTTCAAATAGATGATTTAGATGATTTATATGTACATAATTTTGATAAACCTACTATATTTACTCAGAGTGACATAGATGACTTGGAAAAAGTAGATATAGAGGAAATGATTGAAGATGAGATAGATTTGATAGATTTTAAACATAACATTTTACCAAAAGGTTTGAATCCCTTAGAGGACCTGTTTGATTCCAATAATGTGCCCAAAAGGCCAAAAATGGAACCAGTTGGGTCTGATATTGAAGAGTGTAACACAGGAACAAATGAAAAACCAAAAATGATAAAAATATCAAAATCCTTACCATCAGAAGAAAAGGTTAAATATTTAGAACTTTTGAAAGAATACCAGGATGTTTTTGCATGGGGTTACAAAGATCTGAAAACTTACAAGAAAGACATAATTCAACATAAGATTCCTTTGAAAGAAAATAAAAAACCTTTCAACAAAAACTAAGAAGGATTAATCCAATTTTGTTACCTTTAATTGAAAAATAGGTTAAAAGAATGTTCGATGCACAAATAATTGCACCAGTTAGGTATTCTGATTGGGTTTCTAATTTAGTGCCCACCAGAAAGAAAAAAGGAGAAATTCGACTATGTATAGACTTTAGAAATCTCAATAAAGCTTCCTTGAAAGACAATTACCCCTTGCCTAAAATTGATCATATTTTGCAGAGGGTGGTAGGTTCTTCAAGAATTTATTTACTAGATGGTTTCTCTGGTTATAATCAAATTCTAGTTCATCAAGATGATCAAACTAAAACTTCATTTACCACTCCTCGGGGCACTTTCATGTATGTGAAAATGCCTTTTGGATTGAAAAATGCAGGAGCTACTTTTCAGAGGGCCATGGATATTGCCTTTGCTAAGGAGATCCGTGAATTTTTAGTTATCTATCTGGATGATATTACTGTCTTTTCAAAAAAATGATGAACACTTAGATCACCTGAGACAAGTCTTTATCAAGTGTAGAAAATATATTATATCCTTAAACCATAAAAATACTCTTTTCAGACTAGAAGAAGGAAAATTATTAGGACACATAATCTCCAAGGAAGGCATTAGAATAGACCCTGCAAGAATTGAAGCTATTTTGAACATTCAACCACCATGAAACATAAAAGAACTTCAAGCATTCTTGGTTAAAATAAATTTTTTAAGAAGATTTATGTCTAACATGGCTGAAATCATAAAAGAACTCAACAATATGCTTAAAAAAGACTCTGCAATAAAGTTGACTGTAAAGGCCAAACAATCTTTCGAATACATAAAATAGGCCTTGGCAAAAGCACCAGTACTAATCAGCCCAGATTATGCAAAAGATTTCATAATCTTTTCCTTTGCATCTGAACATACCATAGCTGCAGTTCTACTGCTAAAAAACAATGAAGGTTTTGAACATCCAATTGCATTTTTTAGTAAAGCCCTCAGAGATGCACCTCTGAAGTACAATATAATGGAAAAGCAAGCTTTAGCCCTGGTTAAAGCCATAAAGGATTTCAGAATTTACATACTCCATTCCCACATCATTGCATATGTCCCCAATGAAGTAGTCAAAGATATTATGACAGAAGATGGACCTGATAGTAGGAGAGGAAAGTGGATTGCCACTATCCTTGAGTACGATCTGGAAATCAAACCAAGAAAGCTCATTAAAGGATAGGGTTTAGCAAGATTGATGGCTGAATCCAATTGTAATGCTTTAGATATAAATTTCATTTCACAAATAGATGACCAGGAGGAGATGGCAACTCCATTGAGGCCTATCTAGACTCACCATGGTACTCTGATATTATCTTTGTACTCACACATTTACAAGCTCCTCCTGGGTTAACTAAAGCCAAAGAAAGATTCGTCAAACAGAAAGCAATGAGGTTTTGTATCTTTAATAATGCACTTTATTGGAAGGAAAGTAGTGGGATTTTATTAAATTGTTTATTAAAATCAGAGGCTGACAAAATTATCAAGGAATTTCATGCAGGTGACTGTGGAGGACACCTATATTGGAAGAGTACATCAGATAAAATACTGAGAGCTGGTTTTTATTGGCCAACTTTATTTTCTGATGTCAAAAAATTTGTTACCTCCTGTCACAAATGCCAAATTTTTGAAGGAAAAAAGAAACTATTTCCCTTACCTCTTAAGCCTATATCTACTGAAAAGCCATTTCAACAATGGGGGTTAGACTTCATTGGTGAAATTCACCTTCCATCCTCAGGCCAACATAAATGGATTTTAACTACTACAGATTATTTTACCAAGTGGATAGAAGCCATTCCTACTAGGCAAGCCACTGATTCAGCTATAATATCATTTATAGAAAGTAATATTTTGTCAAGATTTGGATGTCCACATAAGATTATTACTGAAAATGCAATTGCATTCAAATCCAAGAAAATGATTTCTTTCTGTAATAAATACCATATTACCTTAGGTCATTCCATTGCATATTATCCCCAAGGTAATGGTTTAGCCGAATCATCAAACAAAAGCTTAATCAATATCATCAAAAAATTACTTCAAGAAAACAAAAATACCTGGAACAAAAAGCTATTCTATGCCCTATGGGTTGATAGAATTACCACAAAAAAGTCTATTGGAAATTCACCTTATCAGATTGTCTATGGAATGGATGTAGTTTTCCCCTCTTCCTTGGGTGTTCCAGTCATGAATATTATCCAGGAATCATAGGTGGACACAAATTATATTCAACGAAAAATTAATGAAACCATACATCTTCAACAAACTAGAGAAGAAGTTTATGAAAAGTCACAAGTTTTACATGATAAAATCAAAAAATATTTTTGACAAAAGGGTCAAAGAACATGATTTTTCATAGGAGATCAAGTTTTGAGATGGGATTCACGGAGAGAGGATAAAGGCAAACATGGAAAGATTGACTTTCTATGGCAAGGACCTTATGTGATATATGGTTACAGAGGTAAAAACTCTTTTTTCATCAAGAATTTGGATGGAACTGAACTTCAAGAAGGACCAGTGAATGGTAGGATGTTGAAACACTAGTATTCTTTAGAGTCACTCACCAGTTAGTTTGATTGACTTTTATCATTGTAAATATTCATTGCAAATGTGTAGATTGGATTGGAGATTTTAGCTACAAAGTTGAAGCCCGAAGAGAAGGCCCTAATCTTTGCAGTATAAAATATCATAAGTATGAATTGTTGCAGAAATAATAAGACAATTACAGGATCACCAAGGTTAAAGTTGAAGGCTACTGATCTCAGAGTTCTTGACATTCCACCAGGAAATGACATCCCCAAGTGAAGCCGATGTTAGTAATCTATAAATATAGGATTCATAATTTTTACTTGACTAATGGTAGTCTTGTAAATATGTACATACTTTGCTTTCTGCAAGTTGTATTCCCATCTTTTGTAAAAAATTAAAAAATAAAAAATAAAAAAGAGGGTAAAATGTCCTAAAAGAAACATCAAAGGGATTAGAAAAAATAATATACCCCAAAAGAAAAAAGATGAATAAAACATGAAAGTGTGCAAGTCTAAATGCCACTACTTTTACTTTTTGTAGTTGATTATGGCAGAGTGTCAATAAATGCCATAATCCATGATGAGTTGAACATTTTAATCTTAACTTGTCATGTTTCAATTTCTAATGTTGTAGATAGTGAAAAAAGAATTATCATACAGTTTAATCATGACAATTCAGTAGTTAGGTAGAGAATAAAAGAATCCAACAGTTTAATCTGGATTCTTGGATGAAATAAATGTAGAATTAGAAAGTTTACTGCTTTAAAAAAGAATAAAAGGTTGTAAGGTTGCTAGTTCAAATGCACCTGATTAAATAGAAGGAAAAAATGTTAGAAGATAATGACTAGGTAGGTAGAAGAAGGAGGGAAACATCATTGTAAATATATTTCACCAGGCTATAAATAACTAATTTCCCCTTCCCATAGCAATTTGATATTCTAAACTATTAGTCAAAGAGGATCAAGGCATTTCCTTGAATTCTGTTGGGACCGGATCGAAGGCTCAATGACTGATTAGTTGAAAATGTTAAGTTTCTATATTAATCCCAGAAATTTTCATCATTTACCCCTTCACAAACTCATCACCATTTAACTTCATAAGTGGGAACTCTTTTCTTACTTAAATGTTACATAAACACCCATTTCATTAACTTTCTCCATTTTACAAGGCATAAAACCCTCAAAAAACATGATATACTAAGTAAAAGTGAATAAGTTATGAAAATGAAGATTTACTCTAATTTTCACTTTCCTTAGTTTTATTTATGAATTTTTAAGTATTCAAGGTCATTTTTCATATTAACACTTAACATATTTTATTAACTACCTATCAAATATCCTATTCCTGTTAATATAACTCCCTTTTATTTTAATATCCCAAAAAAGCCCCTTAATATATGTTTTTATGTCAAAGATATTAATCACATGTTGAGATAACATCCCGAAATTACCCCTTTGACATAAAACTACCCATAAAAATATACCCCTTTCCCCTATGGTTATTAGACCCCTCCGCAGTCTAAAACTATATAGTAAAGTTAAAATAATACAAAAGGCACATTTTATTTACATTATGTGTATTTAAAATAACGCAGAAAAAATACTTACTCCCTTTCCCGCATTACCTTTACCCAAGGTTAACGCTTTAACCTCACTCGTTTCCCCCAGTATATATCCCCTTACCATAGATTAAACCTCGGTTAATCATTTAAACCCACCCCATTTTATGTATAAACCCCTTTTATACATAAAACTCCATCAAAAAAACTATGTGCCCTCGCAGTCATTCCCATCCCTTAGATCATCCTCATCTCATTAATCTGATGGTCCAAATCTAATGTGACTAACCTTCCCTTGCCCCACCACTCCTCATCACATTAAAAATTGACCATAGATCTTCGCTTATCAAATCAACGGCTGACATTAAACCCGGGTCCAACCTTTCTCTTGTCCCACAGCTTTCCGACACATCTCGACCGTTCGCATTAGGCGATCAAATCCGACGGCGTGCATTCAATATCGCATTACAAAAGTGATCAGGAAAAGTTTGTAAAAATTTTGCGATAAAAGTTGTTTCACAAAACCACCATCCGGTACGTGTCTCATTTCTACTGGATCGCATTCCAACAGTGAAAAACCGTTTACCGCTCAGGAGTAATGCGATAACCACTAATGGTTTCGCCTTCAATGCAAAAACCACTCCTGCCATTAATTTCGACATGTAATAAATGTTATGTATATTGATAAACTTAAGGTTTCAACCTTGGTTTTTTTTGCATATCCTTCCACCTTCGCCCTCTGAGAAATTACTCACAGACATCATTTCAGAGTTGTTTTCGAACCATTTTGTTATTCTAAAAACTATTTCCCCTCTAAAATTCACCACCGAGTACTCTCAACTCCTTCTACCAAAGAGCTGTGACCAGTTTGAAGACTGGTACAACCAGGAAACCCTCTTCAACCGCAACCATACCTGTTCAAGGTATTTTTCAGTAATATGACCTACAAATTCTTAATTTTAAAGAAAAAAATTAAGCCAATTTGAATATATAAGCCAAAATTATTCATCTGAAAGTACTCAAACCTTGAAAAAACAGGGGGAACCCTGTCAAAATTTTCCTAGAATTTGCTACTTTTGCCTAATTCAGGTTTAAAGAGTTTTTGACCATCTAAAAGGTATTTCTACAGTTGAAACCCATTTTAATTATAGGATAATCCATTAAATCCCTTTCGAGTCCTCTGTACACTGAAAATCTGCATTTTCATCATAAAACCCTTGCCCATATTCTGAATTTTTCCATAAAGCAGCTTAATTGGCCTACTTTTCCAAATAGAGCTGAGAAAATGGTCTAATCTTTCTCAGTTTCATTTAAAATGACAAAAAAGCATGTTACTCCTAGGACTCGAGGTCCCAAACCTCAGAAGCCTGCATCCAACAAGCTTCCAAACCCTAAACCTTCAAAAATTGATAAACCTACTCCTGCCCTAACTGTAAATTCCACTGAAGTAGTCAGACCATTGCAGCCACCTGTCACCTCTGAAGAGAACAATCCCTTGATTGATTTAGACTTTATAATTGCTGATGCTACCTTAGAGTTCGATCTACTTGAAGTACATAGCTGGTGTCGAGAGAAATGTGAGAAGAAAGTGGAAAATGATATATCTGTATGGGACCCCAACTTGCCTAAATATGTGGTTCCCATCACCAATCAAGCTCAAGATTTCATTAGGTTATGTCAGTTACACTATATCCCTGACCAAAGATGCATCGTGAACAAAGATAATGAGGTCATGTTTTACATAACTACTGAAGCCATCAATGATATGTGCCAACTGAGCCATGATCCACGAGCAGTATCACTGTCAATTGAAGATTTAACTCAGATGTATTTAGACCTGGATTTCCCTAGGAAGTTTATGATCCTTCAAAACTTCATGCCTACTCATGTTAACATTCCTATGGTAAATCCACCTTATGATACTTTTGATTTCCCTGAGAGCTCTAGAAAAATCATTTCCATGCTATCATTCATTCTAGGCTATGCTAATGATGAGTTTACAGATGCCTCCATTCTAGCTTTTCTCTCTACCTTGTCTCCAGGACAACATCCAAAACTAGTCTTCAGCTTTGCCAAATTCATTGCTAATAATATGCATTATCAGTTGATTAAATTACCTGATGAAGGAGTATTCAGATATTCATCCTATCTGTTACATCTCTTCCTATTTTTTCATGCAGAAAATTTCCCAATGGCATTACAGAAGATGGATGTGGAAGGTAAACCTCTTTCAGTGATATTATGGACTTCTCTACTCAGGAAAAACAACAGTGAATACAGCTACAAGGAATTCAATGATTTGTTTATTAAACCTACCACGAGTTTGTTGAACAAAGCAGAGCCATCAAGGATTAATGAATAAATCAAAAGAATTTTATAGTTGTCTAAAAACTGTAAGGTTGGATACTGGTATTTGTACAAAAATCACACAGAAATCATAGTATATGGTGCACTCTTGGCTCCTTACAAATTACCCAAGTTTCTAACTACTATAATTTTTGCTTTGGAGTAATTAAGACAAATCTTGAATACAGATGTAGTGAATTTCATAGCTACCAAAAAGAAAGCACAGTTCAAGCTAAAAATTCAAATTAGCCCCTTCATAATCAATAGTAGAGATGCTTTGAAAGAGATAATAAAAAAATTATCAACATTTAAGTTCCAAGAAAGCTTTCACTGGAACTATGACCCTCAAGGTATTTTAAGTAACCTCAGGGTCAAGTGTAAGTTAACTCCATTCCACCATGAGTCAAAGCCACTAATTGAAAAGTATGCTAATCAGATGGAATGGGTTGCAAACACATTGATTGATGATATTCAGGAGTTGCAAACAGATAACATGCAGATGGATAATACACAGGTTGTTACAGTTGACCAACAAACAGAAGTGTCTAATAAAAGACCTAGAAAAGAAGAAGGCTACTTAGCAGAAACAATTATAGAAAACAAATTTAAGACAAATTGCAGTAAGAAGGCCAGAATGATTACTGAAGTAGAAGAAAAAGCCATAGAGATTGATGAAAATGAATATCAAACAAACAATAATGCTCCACAAACAGATGATGAGGCCACAATAATTGTCAATGAAACACTTAGAGAAACTCATAATGAGCAGGTACTATCACAGGGAAAAGGCAAAGAAATGGTTGAAACACAGATAAATACAGAAGCTCCTTCCTCTTCTAAAGCAACAGAAGAAACTGATTCTGATATCCAGAAAAAGATCAAGCAGATTAGAGAAAAGAATGATGAAATTAAGAATGAGGTCTATTATAAACTTGTTAAAGAAAATCCAGGATACAAATACAGACTTGTGATAGCTTTTGATTATTCAACAAATAAAATGATTATGTCTTTTCTCTAGCCAATGGTTATAGACCCAAGGTCAAATACAGACTACAGAAAAACAGAGTTTGAAGTAAATGCAAATACCATACATGAACTTGACCAGATAGACTTTCATAGAAGTGCTTCAGAAATGCTGTATTCAAAGGTAGTTAACAAAACCATGAGTGCTACCATGCTTCAAAAGACTGTATCTAATTTAAAAATGCAAATGAAATTAGATAAAGTATCTCTACATGCTAAGGATTTGAGGATCAAGTCCTTAGAAGATTTGGTGATAAAAACTGGAGTGGATCCCTCCAATACTGAAGTTGCTAAAACACTCATAAGGCAAAAGAATGAAGATATTGCTACCTTGAGAAAGAAACTTAAACTGCCACAGAGTGAATACCCACAGGCCAAGTAAATTCTTCAGGATAAAACAGAAAAGGATGAAACTATGCTAGTTTTAAATATGATAGCTCAAATCAAAGATATGGAAAATAAAATAGAAACTCTAATGAAGGAAAATGAAACATTGAAAAAATCACAGGAAACCTCCATTCCTACAGTCATCCGAATGGTGGCTGCTACTGTCCCTTCCACATTGGCAGAAAATTTAGCACTAAAAGGAGTATTGGCAACTACAGAGTCAATTACATCTAAAGATATTTCTACCACTTCATCGTCTACATCACAAATAAATCAAACAGGTGAAACAACTGACATAGTAAAGGCTATGGAAGACATGTCCCTAAATAATAAAGAGATAATAGACTTGAAAGACACCATCCGAAATCTTGAAACATCAAATAGAGATGCATTGACTACATCCAAGGGACATGAGCAGAGAGCCAACAGACTTCAAGAGCAAGTGAAGATTCTTTAGCAACAGGTTAATCTTAGTGAACAAGTATCATATATCAAGAATTATCTATGGAACAACATAATTCAAGGCATACATCTATAGTGGCCTTCAATTTAAATCATTTATGAATAGAAGGATTTACTCAAGGCAGCACAAGTAGAAATTCATAAAACCAAAGAAGAACTGGCTGAAAAACCTTCTCAAGCTTTGAAACTTATTATATTTTTGAACAAAAAACACAGAGAGGAGCTTGAAGAGCTAAAAATTCAGGATAGGACTGAAAGCATACTACAAATCAAGGAAGTCCTGAATAAAAGGAATATGATAAACAATTTGGAGGAAAGATGTAAAGACATGAACCTGTCAATTACAAGGTTTTGGGCCAAATACACTATACTAACATAAGCATGCCTTCCAGACATTCATGCCTTAAATGAAAATTTAATGGCGCAGAAGGATTATGATAAGAAAATAAGGGATTATGCCAAAGAGCAGGTCAGCAAACCTTTACCACAAGGGTCCCCAACTGGAAAAGTTATTGTGGAGTATTTTGAGAACTTATTTTTTCTACAAAATGAAATTAAACACATTTTCATTGTCAAGCCCAACTTTCCAAAGTACACAGAGGCAGATGAGAGGTACAAGAAATTTAAGAACATGAGAATTCGCAGTGCAAAACAATGGCAGGAATTCACTGATTTGATATAAAGGTTTGCAAACAGAGCAGAAAATTACATTAAAAGAAGAACATTATTGTTGCCTAAAGGGTAAGATTTGTAGTTAAAGTGTATCAGGGTAATAATTAGAGTCAAAGAGTATCAGTCAAAACACTTTTTTACTGTAGGTTATTCCTTATTTTACAGCAGTAAGGCAGTAATAAAAAAACGTAAAGAGTATTAGAGATAAAGCACAGGTTAAAGGATGTGAATTGGAAAGAGTATCTTCCAAGCTATCTTCTAACAAGATATTGTTTCCAAGTACCAGCAGAAACTAAAACAAAGAAATAAGTTGAGATAATTAGTCCTATTTTTTATTGACAAGAGGATAGCTTGCCAGTTTGTTTTGCAGTTGTCCCTCTTTCTATGTAATAATCTTTATTTTTTCCTAGAGATATTCCTACATGTCTCTAAGATATTTTGTAATAATTTTTGTATAAATACTTTTCTTTTTGAAGTATTAATGGTGAAATAAAATTTGTCAAGACTACTATAGACATTTTTGCTGAATACATTGGAGCTTGTGTGAGTCGATTTGTGAAGCAGCAGATTGGAACTAAGTCAAAAAGACATCATAACTCATGATTCTTGTGCTGATCAAATAAGTCAAGTATTTTCCTGTTTTCACTGTTTATCTTTAAAAGTTCCATACACACATTTAAATGTTTTCTGTCTTAAATGATTGACTAGGAAAGTTAATACAGGATTAGTGTCAAATACTGCCTATTTTTTACTAGTTATTCATTAATATGTTTTCTGCTGATAAGCAGACTTAAGAATTCTTAAATGCTCGTAGTCCCTGTTTGACCCCTTTCTTTCATCCTCATTTTTGTAACTTAAGGATTCTTAATTTCCCTTTTGTTCAGATCTTGTCATTTCATCAAAAAGCCTATTCAAAACCCTTTGAAGGTCATCTACCCTGCCCTTAGTACATTTTCTCTTTTGACCTTATTTCCCAGCTCTGCTTGCCAAGAAGTTGAATCCATAGCCCAATGGTCTAGTATATCCCTCTCTGGTTTACCTTGAAGTACCTTTTATTCCCACCAAACTTTCAAAACAAACCAATTTTCCAACCATACCTAGTCTAAAATCTTATAACAAAAATCAAGTTAAATCTTGAGGAGAGATCCCTCTCCGAAATTTAGGAAGGCTAGATCCTAGATTTCAAAAGAGGTTCTTGGTTACCCCTAGTTTTATTTAACTATAAACCAAAATCCCACGACCTGAGAATTACCAGGGTGATAACATACTGGCGACTCCACTTGGGAACTAACCACTCTCCAGTTTTAAATTTAATCTTAGAGGAAGATTTTTAAAACATATTTTTTCTACTTTAAGGTTAAGTTCAAAGGTTGTGGGTATTTATAGAATAATCATTCTGTCTCCCAAGAAAGTCTATTATACCAGATCCAACCCTGATCCCAACCCTACAGATATAGTAGACAATCTGAAACAGAAAGGATAAAAGAAAAAATAGATTGTTAGTTTAGAAACTGAAGTACCCTTGAGAAAGGCTAATTCATTACCCAAAGAATTAGTAATCTTATCAGATATAGATTTTTATTTCAAGTTTGAAAATTCATTATTTAGAAACAAGTTGGAAACTGATTTAAAGGAAACTGGTATAGACCTTGTTTTTACTTCTTTTGTGGATGAGAAACAGAAAATTATTTTAGCTTCCATAAAATCAGACAAAAATGAAATTCAAAGTCCAGTAAAAAGGGTAAATGTTACACGAATTAAAGACGTTGATGAAGCTATTAAATTAGACAATTTTTTTGTCTCAATTTAAACCTCCAGTTTCTCAACTATACACCATAGTTTTTCCAGTAGCATATTCGACTCTGTATGCTGCCACTTCATTTATAGACAACACTATCAGTTCATCCCCAGAGCCTGTTAGTTCTGAGTTTCCTTTGTAGCCTAGGATCATATATTCATCATACCCTCAATCCACTGCAAGCTCATCCACTGAACCATTCAGTCCTGAGTTGCCTTTACAGCCTAAAATAGTATTTCCATCATTCACTCAATCCACTATATCCATTACCACTGCACCCACTAGCTTCATAAGCACTTCATCTATATTTCCTAACCATACAACTTATTTTTCATCCTCTTTTCCAAGCTCTTCAAGTACAAACTTCAGTACATCTACTGTTATAACCAGCACTATCCCTGCCACTACTACTGTACCTCCCAGTTCAGCAAAAATCCAAGCCATGGTAGCCAGATATGCTCCCCTGGTCTTATCTCAAAACCTCCATGACATGCCCCAATATTATCCAAAGGATATCCCATTATTTTATAATTATTCACAAATTACTGCACAACAACATATCATCAGAATGAATGATTTTTGGGAAATTTATGAGATAGATGAATCTGATGTCCGAATGAGGTTGTTTGCACAAACTTAACTATAGAAGTAAAAACATGGTTTAGAAGTTTAGGTGCTGGTAGTATAACAAACTTAGCTGCATTTCATATAGCTTTCCTAAATAAATGGGAAAAGAAGAAGAACCCCCTACAAATATTATCCGATTTTGATGTTGTTAAAAGAACTCCTACTGAATCTATCTAAGACTTTTGCACTAGATACAACAGTATCTAAAATTCTATTCCTGTAGATCTTAAACCTACTCCATATTCCGTGCTTGTCAAATTCCCTGATTGTTTTGATGTAGACATGGCCTACCAACTCAAAGAAAGAGATGCAGAGACCCTAGAACAGATGCAAAAGAATGTTGTTAGTGTAGAAATCAATATCCTTGCCAAAAAATCCATACTTAGAAATCATAGGAGGGTCACCATCAAAGAGGAGAATTAAAACTTAGATGGTAAATTTGATTTTATTAACAAAACTTTAGAAAGAGTAGTTGAGAGATTAGACCACATTGAAAGAAAACCGCAATGGGATAATCAATCCCAAATCAGAAATCCCAACTACAGAAAAAATAAAAATCCTAGGAAAGGTAAAGAACCTTCCCTAGATCAAAACATTAGGCCCCCATTCCAAGAGAATTTTGATGAAAGTTCTCAAAACAATGTTGAGGATGAGGAAGACATCAACATAGTTATGGGAATAGATGAAAGCAATACAATTTTCCTCACTCAGGAGGATCATGAAATCTTTGAGCTACAACAGTTCAAAGTGGAATCTGGTGAATCCTTTGACTATAAGCAAGGTTATGACTTCGCAATCAATGAAATTCACAGCCAATATAACCTTAAGAGCAAGAAAACAAATGAGCCTACTACAAAAAACAATGCTCCAACTCAACAAAGTCAAAACAAAAAGAATATAGCGGCTCCCAAAATGAAACTTTTGTAGATTCTTCCCAGAGAAAATAAACAAAATTAGAACCCACCCAGTCCTAAAAAGCAGCCTAATCCTAAGATTGTAGATATTACTGATGAGGTGGCTCTATCCTCCAAAGATGCCCAAAAGGCCAATACTACAAAGGCCACCGATTCAACAACAGTTAATGATCCAAAAAAGAATCCAGCTGACTCAAAATCACCAAATCCTAAATATTCTACTAAAAATTCCAAATCTGACAAAGCATCTATTAACACTCAAACTATTCTTGAAAAAATAATCAAAGATAGTAGAAATTAGGAAACTCAAACAGAAGATAAAAGAAAATCTCAAGCTAAAGGTAAAACTGCTGAAACCCAAAAAAAATCATCCCAAACAACAGTTCCAAAAGATGAAATAATTCAAGCTATCAAATATCAGTCAACATTTAACATTCAATCTGAAATATCCAAGTTGAAGATAGCTATTCCCTTAGTTGAATTGGCTAAAAATGACTTGTATAGATCTATTATTACTGAAACATTGAATGTAAATGAAAATGAGGATACAATTAATATGAGTGATGATAGACTTGAATTAATATTTGGTCCAAATGTAGATGGTAAGCATTCAGATGGGTCAGTACCTCCATTTTACTTAAGTCTTACTATCCATGATCAGATATTACATAATGCAATGCTAGATACTGGAGCTCCCCATAATCTAATGCCCATAGCAAAAATGGAAACCCTTAATCCAGACATAACCCGATGATATAAAGATTTATTCTAGTTTGATTCATCTAAAGTCCAATGCATAGGATTGATTAAAGATTTGTGTGTAAACTTGGTCCAATATCCTCGTAAAAGCATGATCATGGATGTAGTGGTAGCTAATATCCCGCCAAAGTATGGCATGCTTCTTTCTCGCTCATGGGGAGAAAAGTTGGAGGGATCTCTACAACTTGACATGAGTTATGCCACTATCTCGGTATTTGGACAGCCCAAAAAGCTTTATAGAGAAACCTTAATGAATTTTATGATCAGCAGTGCCGAAAGACCTACCAATTACCAAATCTATTCAACTCCTACTGATCTTGATTCCTTTATTCTCTGTAACTCTAATCATAATAATATCCAAACTGAAATCACTGATATAAAGCCTAAAATAATGGACTATTACATTGGTCATGAAGCTTTATGGCATTTGGATTTTGATGGTTCAGTAAATAAATTTGGAGTTGGAGCTGGTGTATGGATCACCAACATTGAAACTAGCCATTCCCAAGGGCATGCCTTTAGATTGAATTTCAGATGTACTAATAACATGGCTGAGTATGACGCTTTAATCTTAGGTCTTCAAATCATTAGAAAACTGGGAGGTCAAAGAATATTGATCATGGGAGATTCAGAGTTAGTTATCAAACAAATAAATGCAGAATACTCTGTTCACAATCCTAGATTAGCCAGATACAAGGACACAACACATGATTTGGTTGATGATTTGTTAGAAAGCAAGTTTGCTATCATTCCTAGAAAACAGAATCTGCAAGCCCATTTTTTAGCCTCCTTTGCCAGCACTTGCAAATTTCCATTTTCACCAATACAAAAATACACTGTTGAAATCAAACAAGAACCTATTGTCCCATATAATGTAAAATACTGGAAATTTTTTTTAGAAGATGAATAGATATATCACTTTTTGAATAGCGAGGAAGAATTTCAGAATTGCCAAATTGATAATGATTGTAATGTAGATTCATCTTGTAACATGGATTCAAATTTTTGTCAAATAGATGATTTAAATGTTTTAGATGTACATAATTTTGATAAACCTACTATATTTACTCAGAGTGACATAGATGACTTGGAAAAAGTAGATATAGAGGAAATGATTGAAGATGAGATAGATTTGATAGATTTGAAACATAACATTTTACCAAAAGGTTTGACTCCCTTAGAGGACCTGTTTGATTCCAATGATGTGCCCAAAAGGCCAAAAATGGAACCAGTCAGGTCTGATATTGAAGAGTGTAACATAGGAACAAATTAAAAACAAAAAATGATCAAAATATTAAAATCCTTACCATCAGAAGAAAAGGTTAAATATTTAGAACTTTTGAAAGAATACCTGGATGTTTTTGCATGGGGTTATGAAGATATGAAAACTTACAACAAAGACATAATTCAACATAAGATTCCTTTGAAAGAAAATCAAAAACCTTTTCAACAAAAACTAAGAAGGATTAATCCAGTTTTGTTACCTTTAATTGAAAAAGAGGTTAAAAGAGTGTTCGATGCACAAATAATTTCACCATTCAGGTATTCTAATTGGGTTTCTAATTTAGTGCCCATCAGAAAGAAAATAGGAGAAATTCAACTGTGTATAGACTTTAGAAATCTCAATAAAGCTTCCTTGAAAGACAATTACTCGTTGCCTAAAATGGATCATATTTTGCAGAGGTTGGCAGGTTCTTCAAGAATTTCTTTACTAGATGGTTTCTCTGGTAATAATCAAATTCTAGTTCATAAATATGATCAAATGAAAACTTCATTCACCACTCCTTGGGGCACTTTCATGTATGTGAAAATGCCTTTTGGACTGAAAAATGCAGGAGCTACTTTTCAGAGGGCCATGGATATTGCCTTTGCTAAGGAGACCCATGAATTTTTATTCATCTATTTGGAAGATATTACTGTCTTTTCAAAAACAAATGATGAACACTTGGATCACCTGAGACAATTCTTTATCAAGTGTAGAAAATATGATATATCCTTAATCCCTAAAAAGACTTTTTTTAGACTAGAAGACGGAAAACTGTTAGAACACATAATCTCCAAGGAAGGCATTAGAATGGACCCTGTGAGAATTGAAGCTATTTTGAACATTCAACCACCACAAAACATAAAAGAACTTCAAGCATTCTTGGGTAAAATCAAATTTTTAAGAAGATTTATCTCTAACCTGGCTGAAATCATAAAAGAACACAACAATATTCTTAAAAAATACTCTGCAATAAAGTGGACTATAAAGGCCAAACAATATTTCGAATACATAAAATAGGCCTTGACAAAAGCACCAGTCCTGATCAACCCAAATTATACAAAAGATTTCATATTATTTTCCTTTGCATCTGAACATACCATAACTGCAGTTCTACTATAGAAAAACAATGAAGGTTTTGAACAGCCAATTGCATTTTTTAGTAAAGCCCTCAGAGATGCACCTCTGAATTACAATATAATGGAAAATCAATCTTTAGCCCTGGTTAAAGCCATAAAGGATTTCAGAGTTTACATACTCCATTCCCACATCATTGCATATGTCCCCAATGCAGTAGTCAAAGATATTCTGACACAAGATGGACCTGATAGTAGGAGAGGAAAGTGGATTGCCACTATCCTTGAGTACGATCTAGAAATCAAACCAAAAAATCTCATTAAAGGACAGGGTTTAGCCAGGTTGATGGCTGAATCCAATTGTAATGCTTTAGATATAAATTTCATTGCACAAATAGATTACCAGGAGGAGATGGTGACTCCATTGATCAGTGAGGCCTATCTAGACTCACCATGCTACTCTGATATTATCTTTGTACTCACACATTTACAAGCTCCTCCTGGGTTAACTAAAACCAAAGCAAGATTCATAAAATAGAAAGCAATGAGGTTTTGTATCTTAAACAATGCACTTTACTGGAAAGAAAGTAGTGGGATTTTATTAAATTTTTTATTAAAATCAAAGGCTGAAAAAATTCTCGAGGAATTTCATGCAGGTGACTGTGGAGGCCGAATATATTGGAAGAGCACAACAGACAAAATATTGAGAACTAGTTTTTACACGCCAACTTTATTTTCTGATGTCAAAAAATTTGTTACCTCCTGTTACAAATGCCAATTTTTTTAAGGAAAGAAGTAACTATTGCCCTTAGCTCTTAAGCCTATATCTACTGAAAATCCATTTCAACAATGGGGGTTAGAATTCATTGGTGAAATTTTCCCTCCATCCCCCGGCCAACATAAATGGATTTTAACTGCTACAGATTATTTTACCAAGTGGATAGAAGCCATTCCTACTAGGGAAGCGACTGATTCAGTTATAATATCATTTATAGAAAGTAATATTTTGTCAAGATTTGGATGTCCACATAAGATTATTACTGGCAATGTAGCTGCATTCAAATCTAATAAAATGATTTATTTCTATCATAAATACCATATTACCTTAGGCCATTCCATTGCATATTATCCCCAAGGTAATGGTTTAGCCAAATCATCAAACAAAAGCTTAATCATTATCATCAAAAAATTACTTCGAGAAAAAAAAAGGACCTGGAACAAAAATCTAGTCTATGCCCTATGGGCTGATCGAATTACCACAAAAAATTCTATTGGAACTTCACCTTATCAAATTGTCTATGGAATGGATGTAGTTTAGCCCTCTTCCCTGGGTGTTCCAGTCATGGAGATTATCCAGGAATCACAGGTGGAAACAAATGATATTCAACGAAGAATTAATGAAACCATACATCTTCAACAAACTAGGGAAGAAGTTTATGAAAAATCACAATTTTTACATGATAAAATCAAAAATATTTTTGACAAAAGGGTCAAAGAAGATGATCTTTTCATAGAAGATCAAGTTTTAAGATGAGATTCACGGAGAGAGGATAAAAGAAAACATGGAAAGTTTGACTTTATATGGCAAGGACCTTATGTGATATATGGTTACAGAGGGAACAATTCTTTTTTCATCAAGAATTTCAATGGAACTGAACTTCAAGAAGGACCAGTGAATGGTAGGATGCTGAAACACTAATATTCTTCAGAGTCACTCACCGGTTAGTTTGATTGACTTTTATCATTGCAAATAATCATTGCAAATGTGTAGATTGGATTAAAGATTTTAGCTACCAATTTGAAGCCCGAAGAGAAGGCCCTAAGCTTTGAAGTATAAAATATCATACTTATGAATTGTTGCAGAAATCAGAAGACAATTATAGGATCACTAAGGTTAAAGTTGAAGGCTACTGATCTCAGAGTTCTTGACATTCCAGCAGGAAATTCCATCCCCAAGTGAAGCCGATGTTAGTAACCTATAAATATAGGATTCATTATTTTGACTTGACTAATGTTAGTCTTGTAAATATGTACATACTTTGCTTTCTGCAAGTTGTATTCCCATATTTTGTAAAAAATAAAAATTAAAAAATAAAAAATCAAAAAGAGAGTAAAAAGTCCTAAAAGAAACATCAAAGGGCTTAGAAAAAATAATATACCCCAAAAGAAAAAATATGAATAAAACATGAAAGTGTGCAAGTCTAAATGCCATTACTTTTACTTTTTGCAGTTGATTATGGAAAAGTGTCAATAATGCCATAATCCATGATGAGTTGAACAATTTAATCTTAACTTGTCATGTTTCAATTTCAAATGTTGTATATAGTGAACAAAGTATTGTCATACAGTTTAATCATGACAATTCAGTAGTTAGGTAGAGAATAAAAGAATCCAACAGTTTAATCTGGATTCTTGGATGAAATAAGTGTAGAATTAGATATTTTACTAATTTGAAAAAGAATAAAAAGTTATAAGGTTGCTAGTTCAAAAGCACCTGATTAAAATAGAAGGAAAAAATGTTAGAAGATAATGACTGGGTAGGTAGAAGAAGGAGAGAAATATCATTGTAAATATATTTCACCAGGCTATAAATAACTAATTTTCCCTTCCCATAGAAATTTGATATTCTAAACTATGAGTCAAAGAGGCTCAAGGCATTTCCTTGACTTCTGTTGGGACTGGACCCAAGGCTCAATGACTGATTAGTTGAAAATGTTAAGTTTCTATATTAATCCCAGAAATTTTCATCATTTACCCCTTCACACACTCATCACCGTTTAACTTCATAAGTGGGAACTCTTTTCTTACTTAAATGTTACATAAACACCCATTTCATTAACTTCCTCCATTTTACAAGGCATAAAACCCTCAAAAAACATGATATACTAAGTAAAAGTGAAAGAGTTATGAAAATGAAGCTTTACTCTAATTTTCACTTAGTTTTATTTATGAATTTTTGAGTATTCAAGGTCCTTTTTCATATTAACACTTAACATATTTTATTAACTCCCTATCAAATATCCTATTCCTATTAATATAACTCCCTTTTATTTTAATATCCCAAAAAACACCCTTATTATATGTTTTTATGTCAAAGATATTAATCACATGTTGAGATAACATCTCGAAATTACCCGTTTGACATAAAACTACCCATAAAAATATACCCCTTTCCCCTATGGTTATTAGACCCCTCCGCAGTCTAAAACTATATAATAAAGTTAAAATAATACAAAAGGCGCATTTTATTTACATTATGTGTATTTAAAATAACGCAGAAAAAGTACTTACTCCCTTTCCTGCATTACCTTTACCCAAGGTTAACGCTTTAACCTCACCCCTTTCCCCCGGTATATATCCCCTTACCACAGATTAAACCTTGGTTAATCATTTAAACCTACCCCATTCTATGTATAAACCCCTTTTATACATAAAACTCCATCAAAAAAACTATGCGCCCTCGCAGTCATTCCCATCCCTCTGATCATCCTCATCTCATTAATCTGACGGTCCAAATCTAATGCGACTAACCTTCCCTTGCCCCACCACTCCCCATCACATTAAAAATTGACCGTAGATCTTCGCTTATCAAATTGATGGCTGACATTAAACCCAGGTCCCACCTTTCTCTTGTCTCGCAGCTTCCTGACACATCTCGACCATTCGCATCAGGTGATCAAATCCGATGGCACGCATTCAATATCGCATTACAAAAGTGATCGAGAAAATTTTGTAAAAATTTTTACGATAAAAGTTGTTTCACAAAACCACCATCCACTACGTGTCTCATTTCTACTAGATCGCATTCCAAAAGTGAAAAACCGTTTACCACTCAGGAGAAATGCGATAACCACTAATGGTTTGGCCTTCAATGCGAAAACCACTCCCGCCATTAATTTCAACCTGTAATAAATGTTATGTATATTGATAAACTTAAGGTTTCAACCTTAATTTTTTTTGCTTATCTTTGTGCCTTCGCCCTCTTAGAAATTACTCACAGACATCATTGCAGAGCTTCTTTTGAACTAGTTTTTCATTCTAAAAACAATTTCCCCTCTAAAATTCACCACCGAGTACTATCAGCGCCTTCTACCAAATAGCTGCGACCAGTTTGAAGACTAGTACAACCAGGAAACCCTCTTCGACCGCAACCATACCTGTTCAAGGTAATTTTCAGTAATCCGACCTGCAAATTATTAATTTCAAAGAACAAAATTAAACCAATTTGAATATATAAGCCAAAAGTACTCATCTGAAAGTACTCAAACCTTGAAGAAACAGGGGGAACCTTGTCAAAATTTTCTCAGAATTTGCTACTTCCGCCTAATTTATTTTTAAAGAGTTTTTGAACATCCAAAATTTATTTCTATGGTTGAAACCCATTTGAATTGCAGAATAAGCCATTAAAATCCCTTTCTAGTCCTCTGTACACTGAAAATCAACGTTTTCATCCTAAAACCCTTGCCTAGATTCTGAATTTTTCCAAAAAGCAACTTAATTGGCCTTCTGTTTCGAAAAAGCGCTGAGAAAATAGTCTAATCTTTCTCAATTTCATTTAAAATGACAAAAAAGCAGGTTACTCCTAGGACTCGAGGTCCCAAACCTCATTAGCATGCATCCAACAAGCTTCCAAACTCTAAACCTTCAAAAATTGATAAACCTACTCCTGCCCTAACTGTAGATTCCACTGAAGTAGTCAGACCGTTACAGCCACCTGTGACTTCTGAAGAGAACAGTCCCTTGATTCATTTAAACTTTAGAATTGCTGATGCTACCTTAGAGTTTGATCTACTTGAAGTACATAGCTAGTGTCAAGATAAATGTGAGAAGATAGTGGAAAATGATATACCTGTATGGGACTCCAAATTTCCTAAATACGTGGTTCCCATCACCTATCAAGCTCAAGATTTCATTAGGTTGTGTCAGTTACACTATATCCCTGACCAAAGATTCATCGTGAACAAAGATAATGAGGTCATGTTTTACATAACTACTGAAGCCATCAATGATATGCTCCAACTGAGCCATGATCCACGAGTAGTATCACTGTCCATTGAAGATTTAACTCAGATGTATTTAGACCTGGATTTCCCTAATAATTTTATGATCCTTCAAAACTTCATGCCTAATCATGTTAACCTCCCTAAGGTAAATCCACCTTATGATACTTTTGATTTCCCTGAGGGCTCTAGACAAATAATTTCCATGCTGTCATTCATTCTAGGCTATGCTAATGATGATTTTACAGATGCCTCCATTCTAGGTTTTCTCTCTACCTTGTCTCTAGGACAACATCCAGAACTAGTCTTCAACTTTGCCAAATTCATTGATGATAATATGCATTATCAGTTGATTAAATTACCCGATGAAGGAGTATTCATATATTCATCCTATCTGTTACATCTCTTCCTATTTTTTCAAGTAGACAATCTCCCAATGGCATTACAGAAGATGGATGTGGAAGGTAAACCTCTTTCAGTGATATTATGGACTTCTCTACTCAGGAAAAAAAACATTGAATACAGCTACGAGGACTTCAATGATTTGTTTATTAAACCTGGCATGAGTTTGTTGAACAAAGTAGAGCTAATAAGGATTAATGAAGAAATCAAAAGAATTTTACAGTTGTCTGAAAAGTGTAAAGTTGGAGACTGGTATTTGTACAAAAATCAAACAGAAATTAGAGTATATGGTGCACTCTTGGCTCCTTACAAATTACCCAAGTTTATAACTACTAGAATTTTTGCTTTGGAGTACTTAAGACAGATCTTGAATACAGATGCAGTGAAGTTCATAGCTTCCAAAAAGAAAGCACAGTTCAAGAAAAAAAGTCAAATTGGTCCCTTCATAATCAATAACAGATATGCTTTGAAAGAGATAATCAGCAAATTATGAAAATTTAAGTTCCAAGAAAGCTTTCACTGGAACTATGACCCTCAAGGTATTTTAAGTAACCTCACGGTCAAGTGTAAGTTAACTCCATTCCTCCATGAGTCAAAGCCACTAATTGAAAAGTATGCTAATAAGATGGAATGGGTTACAAACACATTGATTGATGATATTTAGGA
The DNA here is from genome assembly GCA_034641835.2 of Pinus albicaulis. Lineage (NCBI taxonomy): Eukaryota > Viridiplantae > Streptophyta > Pinopsida > Pinales > Pinaceae > Pinus > Pinus albicaulis. The sequence continues at coordinate 343,505,698 of CM076569.1, read as the reverse complement.
GATGCAAACATATAACATGTAGATGGATAATAAACAGGTGGTTACAGTTGACCAACAAACAAAAGTGTCTAATAAAAGACCTAGAAAAGAAGAAGGCTACTTAGCAGAAACAATTATAGAAAATAAATTTAAGACAGATTGCAGTAAGAAGGCCAGAATGATTACTGAAGTAGAAGAAAAATCCATAGAGATTGATGACAATGAATATCAAACAAACAACAATGATCAACAGATAGATGATGAGGCCACAATAATTGTCAATGAAACAGTTAGAGAAATTCAGAATGAACAGGTACTATCACAGGGAAAAGGAAAAGAAATGGTTGAAACACAGATAAATATAGAAGTTCCTTCCTCTTCTAAAGCAGCATAAGAAACTGATTTTGATATCCAGAAAAAGTTCAAGAAGATTAGAGAAAAGAATGAGGAAATTAAGAATGAGGTCTATTCTAAACTTCTTAAAGAAAAACCAGGAGACAAAGATAGACTTGTGATAGCTTTTGATTATTCAACAAATAAAATGATTATGTATTTTCTCCAGCCAATGGTTAAAAACCCAACGTCAGATACAGACTATAGAAAAACATAGTTTGAAGTAAATGCAGATACCATACATGAACTTGACCAGATAGAGTTTCATAGAAGTGCTTCAGAAATGCTGTATTCAAAGGTGGTTAACAAAACCATGAGTGCTACCATGCTTCAAAAGACTATATCAAATTTACAAAATCAAATAAAATTAGATAACGCATCTCTACATGCTAAGGATTTGAGAATCAAGTCCTTAGAAGATTTGGTGATAGAAACTAGAGTGGATCCTTCCAATACTAAAGTTGCTAAAACATTCATAAGGAAAAAGAATGAAGATATTGCTGCCTTGAGAAAGCAACTTAAACTACCACAGAGTGAACACCCACAGGCTAAAGAAATTCTTTAGGAGAAAACAGAAAAGGATGAAACTATGCAGCTAGTTTTAAAGATGACAACTCAAATCAAAGAGATGGAAAATCAAATAGAAACTCTAATGAAAGAAAACGAAACATTGAAAAAAGTACAGGAAACCTCCATTCCTATAGTCATCCCAAAGGTGACTACTGTTTTCCCTTCCACATTGGCAGAACATTTAGCACCAAAAGGAGTATTGGCAACTGTAGTGTCAATTACATCTAAAGATATATCTGCCACTTCATCATCTACATCACAAATAAATCAAACAGGTGAAATAGCTAACATAGTAAATGCTATGGAAGACATGTCCCTAAAGAATAAAGAGATAATAAACTTGAAATACACCATCCGAAATATTGAAACATCGAATAGAGATACAATGATTACATCAAAGGGACATGAGCAGAGAACCAACAGACTTCAAAAGCAGGTGAAGATTATTCAACAATAGGTTAATCTCAGTGAACAGGTATTATATATCAAGAATTATCTATGGAACAACATAATTCAAGGCATACATCTACAATGGCCTTCAATCCAAATCATTTATGAACAAATGGATTTACTCAAGGCAACACAAGTAGAAATTCATAAAACCAAAGAAGAACTGGCTAACAAACCTTCTCAAGCATTGAAACTTATTACATTTTTGAACAAAAAACATAGAGAGGAGCTTGAAGTGCTAAAAATTCAGGATAGGACTGAAAGCATACTACAAATCAAGAAGGTCTTGAATAAAAGGAATATGATAAACAATTTGGAGGAAAGATGTAAAGACATGAACCTGTCAATTACAAGGTTTTGGGCCAAATACACTATACTAACACAAGAAGGCCTTCCAGACATTCATGCCTTAAATGAAAATTTAATGGCGCAGAAGGATTATGATAAGAAAATCAGGGCGTATGCCAAAGAGCAGGTCAGCTAACCTTTACCACAAGGGTCCCCAACTAGAAAAGTTATTTTGGAGTATTTTGAGAACTTATTTTTTCTACAAAATGAAATTAAACACATTTTCATTGTCAAGCCCAACTTTGCAAAGTACAAAGAGGCAAATAAGAGCTACAGGAAATTGAAGAACATGATAATTCCCAGTGCAGAACAATGGCAAGAATTCACGGATTTGATATAAAGGTTTGCAAACAGAGAAAAAAAATACATGAAAAGCAGAACATTACTGTTGCCTAAAGGGTAATATTTTTATTTAAAGTGTAGCAGGGTAATAATCAAAGTCAAAGAGTATCAGTCAAAACAATTTTTTACTGCGGGTTATTCCTTATTTTATAGCAGTAAGGCAGTAAGAAAAAAACGTAAAGAGTATCAGAGATAAAGCACAGGTTAAAGGATGTGAATTGGAAAGAGTATCTTCCAAGCTATATTATAACAAGATATTGTTTCCAAGTACCAGCAACAACTACAAAAAATAAATAAGCTAAGATAATTAGTCCTATTTTTTATTGATAAGAGGATAGCTTGCCAGTTTGTTTTGCAGCTGTCCCTCTTTCTATGTAATAAAATTTATTTTTTCCTAGAGATATTCCTACATGTCTCTCAGATATTTTGTAATAATTTTTGTATAAATACTTCTCTTTTTGAAGTATAAATGGTGGAATAAAATTTGTCAAGACTACTATAGAAATTTTTGCTGAATACATTGGAGTTTGTGTGAGTCGATTTGTGAAGCAGTAGACTGAAACTAAGTCAAACAGACATCATAACTCAGGATTCTTGTGCTGATCAGATAAGTCAAGTATTTTCCTATTTTCACTGTTTATCTTTCAAAGTTCCATACATACATTTAAATGTTTTCTGTCTTAAATGATTAACTAGGAAAGTTAATACATGATTAGTGTCAAATGCTCCCTATTTTTTACTAGTTATTCATTGATATGTTTTCTGCTGATAATCAGACGTAAGAATTCTTAAATGCTCTTAGTCCCTATTTGACCCCTTTCTTTCATCCTCATTTCTATAACTTAAGGATTCTTAATTTCCTTTTTGTTTAGATATTGTCATTTCATCAAAAATCCTATTCGAAACCCTTTGAAAGTCATCTACCCTGCCCTTAGTACATTTTCTCTTTTGACCTTATTTCCCAGCTCTGCTTGCCAAGAAATTGACTCCATAGCCCAATGGTCTGGTAGATCCCTCTGTGGTTTAACTTGAAGTACCTTTTATTCCCACCAAAATTTCAAAACAAATCAATTGTCCAATCATACCTAGCCTAAAATCTTATAACAAAAATCAATTTAAATCTTGAGGAGAGATCCCTCTCCGGAATTTAGGAAGGCTAGATCCTAGATTTCAAAAGAGGTTCTTGGTTACCCCTGGTTTTCTTTAACTATAAACCAAAATCCCATGACCTGAGAATTACTAGGGTGATAACACAAAACACCAAAATTCTTTATTAAGTCAAAGGTTAATACATGAATACAACTAGATAGTTCTATCCTGATACATCTATTACAGAAGAAAATTCATATTCAGCTCCCCCTATCTCGTTCATCTTCAGCCTTTTTAAAGGTGATTTCACTTAGTGTAACGGTCTTTTACAAATCACAACCCATTGCTCGTGGTTGTCGTTTGAGTTCTTCAGACTTGGATCTGTCTTTTCGTCTTCTGCCGGTCCCTGGGAGTCATTGTGATTTTATGAGTCTCTGTCTGTCATCTATCTTTTGGTCACCATCGATTCAAATGCTTTGTTTCCCTATGAATAAATATGAAATACGTCAAATTCTTTTTTTTTTTAAACATCCTTTTTACCGTTAGTCCGTTTGTCTTCATTTTATATTAATCCTTCCTTCCTTTACTGTTAATATGAGGAAAAATTCCTATAAGTGTATGATAATTTGAAGTAAAGGTAAGGTGAAAATGTACCTTATGTTCAGCCCAACATACTCCCCCACTTACCTATTTTCAAGTTCTTGTGCAAACAAACGATTGAGGTGTAACTGGGTTAGAGAATAGGCAGGGTAGACTTCTTCTTTGTATGCTCTGAAACCCTATTTCTGTCTAATTTTTGCAAAGGAAGCATTTGTGTGACCGTCTGGCAGTTCTCAGTCATGATCATAACCCTCAGGGGGGTACCAGATGAGAGGGCATCTATACCTACACCCTATCCATGCAAGGCCCATGTTGAAGACCAGATTTCTATATAAAAGGAATCTGGGGCAGTCGCTTTGAATTTTGGGTAGCCAAATGGCTCCCTGTTTTTCACATTGTTCATGGAGACCATCCACCTTTTTTTGGCTGTTGCCAGATCTACTTCCTAAATGTCTTCAAAATACTCCCGCCCATGTTGTCTAATGTATTTATGAATAGGTCCCAGTTTAGTCCTTACTCCCTTTCTTCGCATGAAATTCTTGTGTTCAATGAACAACTGCAGGGGTTTAGTAGGCTCCCCTCTGACCCACAATTCTAGGCCATGTTCTCTCTTCTGGAAAATGTTGTAGGCTTTAGCCCACCGAATTTGGTTCTTAGCAAAAGAGAGGAAGGCCTAGAACTAAATATCTTCTATAAAGAGACTAGGATTATTGTCCCTCTCCTCATCTAGGAAGAAGTTGTGCATGTAGAGTTCACACAAAAGGCGTTGGAATTTTTCATCTTGATCATTGCAGCAATGGAAAAATTCCTCTATGGTTTTGAAAGTTATGGGTTTCCCTACCCTGACAGATTTTATCTTCAACAATAAATATCATTCAACTAGAAATAGGGCATAGTTGGTGGTTGGTGCCCTGCATGTTAGCACATCAGAGTACATAGAGAAAATCATAGTGATTTTTTTCTTGGCTTGTTCCACCTCGTCCTGTGCTCTTTTTACCTTTTCCTGTTCTTCTGTGAGTTGAGAAAATGTTTCATCCTCTATTGTAGAAATTTTTGTGAATTTATTTAACAGTTCCTGATACTCTTGTGCGGGCACTACTTCCTTTTTACATTGTGCTAACTCATGGTGTGTTCAAATTAATTCATTATTCCATTTTTTATTGACAACTTTTTCTACCAGAGGAGCATAGGCAGGGGCTTCCTCCATTTGGGTTTCCTTTTCTTCTGTGAATTCCTACCTAGTCTATGCAAAGGCTTAAATAGTGTCCACTAGGTCTATCTGTACCTCAATCTCAGCAATACTTGCTAAGTTAGTATGTATTTTGGCCTCAGCAGTGTTTTCTAAGTCAGTCTGCATCTTAGCTTCAACAATGTCTATAAAATTGGTGACCAACTCTGTTTGGATGTTTTTGATGGTCAATTCTTTATTAGGCTTCCAGGCCTTGCTTACCTCCTTCAACTGCTTCCTAAATTTTTTTACCATTTTCCTTAACCTTTTGCAGGTCCTGTTTAGTTTCTTAAACTTCTTTTCAGCTAAATTTTCTTCTGGCTTGGTTTCAGCAGGGGATGGAGGAGCAAAAACCTCATTTTCAGGAATGGTGGTGTCAATTTCAAGATTGTCAGTGATGGTATTTTCTACCTGTACTCCGGAGTTTAACTATGCATGAGGGTCCTGGCTGGGTGAGATATTATTCCCTTTAGGCATCAAAGAGGTCGTTTCCATGCTTGCATTTTGTTCCAAGGGGATGGCATCTCCTGTCTGGCTTTCAGATTCGGCTACCCCTTCTGCTTGCTCTTCCCTATTCACCCCATCACTCTCGAGAAGAGACAAGGCCCTAAAAGCCTATTATTGCTCTTGGTGGGGTAATATCTCGGTGCGGACAGAGCTGCTAGCAATGGAAGATTGGTCTAACGATTCTTCTTTCTCTTTAGCTTGCTCGGATAGGTTTCTAGTTTCATGGGATGCCCTCATTTTCTCCAGGACTCGAGCCGTCTCTTCCTCATAGTCTTGTAAGGGTATGTTTTTAGGGCTTGAGGGTAGTGAGTGGGATGGATCTGCCTCCTCTAGGAATTCCAAGGTTTATTGTTTTAAATGTAGTCTTTTGGATTGTCTTCCTTTTCTTGGTTCTGAAGTCGAGGCACGAGTCCCTTTTCTTCTAGGTATGTTCATTCTAGGGAGCTCAATTTCGGTCCCAATAGGGTTTTCCTCAGGTGCCTACATGACAGGGTTAACAAAGTTGTCCCAGGATTTTTGTTGCTTATCGAACTCATGCATGATTATTAATTTGATTAAACCATGGTGACTGATGATTGCTTGAGGGCTTTTAGCCTTTCTCATTCAAACAACAGTGTCGTGTAATATAGAATTTAAGAATGCAGGCAGATTAACTGAAATATTTTGTTTACGAACAACTAATAATTTGAGTTGATGGGGTTTTACCACGTCTTAGCATCCATCACATGTGATGAACCTCTAGATGAATGCTTCCAATTCCTACCATGGTTGATGTAGAGAGGTAGGGTTAATCCCTTTTCATTTTCACTCCAACGGTTCTTCTAGATCCTAGTATGTTGCGACTGCCTCTCGTAAGAGAATGTGATTTTTTGTCCATCGCTTTCCCTCTGCTGGTATTCCGGAGACTTCAACAATAATATCTTCTGTGACCGGTATAATCCTTCTCCTGAGCCTGCTTTCTCCCTCCTGTAGGTTCTGCTGGAATTCAATTGCTATCTTTGTGTCAAATCCTTGCAATTTGTGTAAGTATGGCAACCAACCAACTTGCTAGAGGATGGTGCGAGCTGCGTCTAAGATTGGGTAGGTCATAGGTTCATTCCGGAGAGAGTTTCCTCCCATGGATGATGTGTTTTCTTGAGCTAATTTCTCCTTCTGTCTGTGTCCTCTTTCAACCCTATTGGTTAGAATGAACACTGTATGCAAGAGGAAAACAATTGCAGCCTTCTGTCGTAAATGTAGGTAACTTTGTATCGTAATTGCAATGATCATTTGGTCTTATCAGCGTATCCAACGGAATTTGTGAAAGAAATTTGCATGTTTAATATTTATTGATAATTACACCCCCTCTCTCAAAATAAGGGCGTCCACATCCTCAAGTACCAGAGAGATCTGATCAATCATGAATGCATACGGGGGAAATGTCAGGGTTCAGTAATCATAGTTTGTACGCGAGAACGGTGTCCATGGCCTTGGAGCTCAAGGAAAGAGGAGTGATTGACTAGTTATGAGTGCATACAGTGAAAAGGTCAGAATTGGAATTTATCATAAGTGTATTTCAAGCGGAAGTGACCAGAGAAGGGGAGAAAGCAGTACAACGGTTATTATGATAGGATGTCCTTATTTAATGGTAAGGTGTGACGAAAGCATGACTGTGATACATAATGATTGGTGTCGTCATCCCAGAGTTCAAACATGAAAGGATATCTTATTTATAGTTACTTATGCAATAAATTAGTATTATCGCTAATTCGAGTAGTGGGCTTATGCTAAGAATGGAAGAAAATAGGAGATAAGGTATATGTAAGAGTAATTGGATATCGTTGAAACATACTCTCATACCACAAGCATAGCCACTGTTGCCAGCAGACGTTCATAGCCTCAATAGGGTTTCTATTTTAAATTGAAAAATGAGCCAGAATCCTTTATGTAAAAGTAGTTATTCTCCCAATTTTGAGGAGAGATCACCATGTTGGTGTGGTGGCCAGATAGTCACAGTGCTACTCACTAGAGTTGTAACAGAGTGATCAGGCTGGCTTGTGATGAGACCTCCTATCCTTCAAGTAGTTGAGAATGTCATTACCCTGGTGTGATGGCCATTGTGGGCATGTAACCTGCTAAACTCTTATGATCATGGTAGGTTGGCCTGTGATGAGACCCCCTATCCTCTCTTAAAAAATTACATATAAACATAATATTTATTTTTGAAAAGTAGGCATTTTGCTTTATGAAGAGAACAATGTGCTAGTGTGATGGGCAGATAGTCATAGTGCCATTCATTGAGATTGTAACAGAGTGATCAGGTCCACTCGTGATGAGACCTTCTATCCTTCAAGCAGTTGAGAAGGTCATTACCCTGGTGTAATGGCCATTGTGGGCATGTCACCTGCTAAACCCTTATGATCATGGTAGGCTGGCTCGTGATGAGACCCCCTATCCTCTTTTTAAAAAATTTCATATAGACATAATATTTATTCTTTATACATGAAGGGAGATTCATTAACTCTTTAAGAGTTAGGGATGGTATGAGAAGTAAAAAGAATGCCAATACAATTAATACCCCTTATTCCTATTTCTTTATGTCAAAGGGAAATACTTCTCGAGAGTGTAAAAGATATATCGTTTATTGACTATGTATTGTGTGATAACACATTTGAGTAGGGGATAACTTAGCCCTTCATTGCATAGAAGTACCATGTCAGCTTCCGGGTTAGAGATTTCCATTATACTGTCAAAGGATCATCATATTAGTGATTTTAGTGCTTTTCTCTTCTTCAGGTGCCAATTCCTACTTAGAGATGTCTCTTTATAGCTAGGGTGTGGAATGAGGAGATATTATCGACAAAAGAAAGAAGGATCGTGTTTCTTTAAAGAAAGGGAAAAAAATCAATTGATCAATGCATTCGAACAATAACTGTTCAATTAGATTGAAAAGCAGTCGTTCAAAGATTTGAACAGTAAAAGAAAAAAAGATGCAAAAACACGGCTGTTCAATCCGATTGAACAACAACTGTTTAATTATATTGAAAAAAAGTCCTTCAAATATTTGAACAACAAATAAATAAAAATGCGAAAACACGGTTGTTCAATCCATTTGAACAGCAGTTGTTCAATTAGATTGAACAAAAACCGTTCAAATATTTGAACAACAAAGAAATAAAAACGCGAAAACACGGTTGCTCAATCCATTTGAACAGTAGTTGTTCAATTAGATTGAATAGAAGCCATTCAAAGAATTGAACTTCAAAGAAATAAAAACATGAAAACACGAGTGTTCAATCCATTTGAACAACAACTATTCAATTAGATTGAACAACAACTGTTCAATTAGATTGAAGAGTAGTCGTTCAAAGAATTGAACAACATAGAAATAAAAACGGGAAAACATGGTTGTTCAATTCATTTTAACATCAACCATTCAAAGAATTGAACAACAAAGAAATAAAAATGCAAAAATACAGTTGTTCAAATCAATTGAACAACAGTTGTTCAATTAGATTGAACAACATTCGTTCAAAGATTTGAACAGTAAAGAAATAAAAGCGCAAAAACATGGATGTTCAATCATATTGAACAACAATTGTTCAATTGGATTGAACAGTAGCCATTCGAATATTTGAACAACAAAGAAATAAAAATGCGAAAACACGACTGTTCAATCCGATTGAACAACAAAAAAAATGCAAGATGATGAAGAAAGAGGGTACAATTGTGAGTATGAAGAATGTGAAATGAAGTAAGAAACTAAGAATTGCAAGGAGATTATATACAATATTTACAAATGAAGGTAGAAAACTCTCATGTACTTGAGGTTGTGGGGTTATCACCCCCTTCTGCCACAATTTGGAAGGTAGGATCATTTCGTACCTACTGGCAGAAAGACTCCTTTGTGAGAGGTTTGTGATAGAGGCACACTATGTGTCCGTTGACTCGAAATTTAGAACCAAACCTGTCTATGGTGGTCAAGGTGAGGGTACCATTGTTGTGTACTTCTTGAATTTCATATGGACCGAGCCACCTTGTTTGCAACTTTCCCTAGAAATCTTGGAATATGGAGTCATAGAGAAGTGCCCAATCTCCTTTCTAGAATGTCTTCTTTTTGATGAGGTTGTCATGCCACTTAGCTCGATGTTGTTGTATGATTGTTGTGCGCTACAGAGCTAGTAGTCGTATTTCATCTAGTTCATTTATTTGCTGGGGTCTTTTAATCTAGGACTCCATCAAGTCTAGCCCTACTTCCTGGGCTGTCCTTAGATTCTTGACTTTGAATTCAATAGGAAAAATAGGCTCTCTCCCAAATACTAGATGATACGAAGAATGTCCAGTGGTGTTTCGCCATGTTATGCGATAAGCCCATAGGGCCTCTGGTAGTCTAGTGGCCCAGTCTCGGCAATGTGTTGATGCTATTTTAGTAAGAATTTCCTCAAGGACTTTGTTGGTACTTTCGACCTACCCATTAGCCTGCGGGTGGTAAGGAGACGTGACTCTATGGATGATATGGTGATTCTTCAGGGTGGCTGTAATTTTATTACCCAGAAAATGTGCCCCTTCATCAGTTATCACTTCTCGTGGTAAACCATATCGCACAAATAGGTCAAAAAGGAAGTTAATCACAGATTCTTCCGTGGCTCTTGATCACGCCACTATTTCTACCCACTTTGTTACGTAATCCATGGCAGCCAGTATGTAGATTTTCTAGTTCAATGGTGGGTTGAATGGTCCAACAAATTCTAGTGCCCATCATTCGAACGGTTCTACTACCAATTGTGGTTGTAGTGGCATTTCGTCAGCTTGGATTGCGAGGCCCATTCTTTGGCAACTATCGCAGGCTTGGACATATTTTTTTGAATCTTTGAAAATCGTAGGCCAATAATAACCCAATCGTAATACTTTGTGCCATGTTCTACGATCTGCGAAATGGCCACCAGAAGGTTCATCATGACAGGCCCGTAGTATGTCATAAATCTCGTCTTCTCGGATCCATCTGCCTATATGTATGTCAGCCCCTGTGTGGAAGAGGTATCCACCGATCCAAGAGAACCTAGCACTAGGATTTACAATCAATTTTCATTCCCTTGCTGTTAAATGCCTCGAAAAATTTCCTACTGCCAAGTAGTTTGCTACGTCTGCGTACCATGGCGTTTTCACTGCTACAATAAACAAATGTTCGTCAGGAAACTGATCCCCAACTGCTAGTGTGTCATCTGTATTTGGAACCTTGGATAGGAATTTTGTGACCACATTCTCCTTTTTTGCGTGGTCCTTGATATTTATATCTAATTCCTACAAAAGCAACAACCAACGAGTTATTCTCCCATTTGTGATTGGTTTATTGGCTAGATATTTAATGTCAGAGTGATCAGTATACAGGAGTACTTGATAGCTAGTTAGATAATGTCTAAATTTATTGATAGCATAAATGACAACCAAGAACTCTTTTTCAGTCACTGTATCGTTTAATTCAGCAGGTGTGAGATTTTTGCTAATATAATAAATAACATAAGGCTTTTTGTCTTCTTCTTGACCAAGAAATGCCCCTATCACTCCGTCGGATGCATCTGAAGAAATGTGAAAATGCAACTTCCATTTAGGACCACGTAAGATTGGTGCCGTAGAGACCAGTTTCTTTAAATATGCAAAAGTAGTGTCACATTTATCACACCAATGGAATTCAACATTTCCAGTTAATGCATACAAGGGTGCAACAATTTGTGAGAAATTATTTATAAACCTGCGATAATGCCCTAAATATCCCAGAAAACTGCGTACCTTTGTTTGCGTACAAGGTGTGGCTAATAAAAGGATTACCTCTATTTTTGCTGAGTCTACCTATATTCCAACTACAGAGATGTAGTTTCCTAAGATGTATTCGATCATCATCATGTGGCACTTTTCATTGCTTAAACAGAACCTGGTAGTAATAAATCATTTCAATACCTTTTCTAGTGTTTCTAAGGCTTGATAAAAGTCATCACCATATGGGGTGAAGTCATCCATGTAAATTTCAAGCCCCTCATTTATTAAACCAGAAAAAAAATATGAGTATGGCTCTTTGGAAGGTTGCTGGGGCATTGCATAGTCCGAATGGTAATACCCTGTATGCAAATGTAGCCCACGGGCAGGTAAATGTTGTTTTATCCTGGTATTCGGGGGATATTGGGATTTTATTGTAACCGCTGAACCCATCAAGAAAGGAAAAGAACCATTTCCCTGCCAATGTGTCAAGGAATTGATCAATAAAGTGGATGGGGAAGTGGTTCTTCTATGTTGCTTTATTTATTTCTCTGTAATCCATACATATTCTCTATTTCCCATTATTTTTAGCAACGACTACCAGAGGGGAGACCCATTTTCTGTCTGAAATAGGATAAATGAAATTTACATCCAGTAGTTTTTGCACCTCCTCTTTTACAATATCTTTTAGATGTGGGTTTAGCCTTCGCTCAGGTTGTTGAGTGGGCTGAGCCTCCTTGTTAGTATAGATGTGATGAGTGCATAGCTGAGGGTCTATGCCCTTCCTGTCTGTGTAGTCCCAAGAAAATTCTCCCTGATACTTCTGTAAAACCTTTATGATCCTTTGCCTTTGGTTACTATCCAGATTGCCATTGATATTCAAAATTTTCCCTGGCTCAATATCAATAGGTATGCTATTGCGTACAGCATTTGTGGGTATATGTTGATCATCAAGGTCTACCAAGGGATCCTCTTGTGTTTCATCTTCAAGAATTGTTTTTAACATTTGGCATTTTAAGTTTCTAGAAAAAGATGGCTGATTCATCAAGTTATTGATTACATCGTCTTTAGTTTGATCCTTAAATTCAAGAGCTTCAACTAATGTCAGAGGTGGACAATTTTTTTTATCCCAATATGTATGTGGCTGCTTGTGAATGTTTACTGTGGGTAAATGTGGTTTGGAAGGAGAGTAAATAATAATGTTCTTTATGGAATATCCCCTAGAAATGGTCATGCTACTTGTCTGGCAACCTATGTAAGCATCGACTGTCACCAACCAAGGTCACCCAAGAATCAATGGGTGTTCGTCCATCATATTATTTGGGTTAATAACTCAACAATTAGCTCGATACTCCCATGAGTCCATAGAAACTAGGATGTCCTGTAATATTCCTTCTGGCCTGATAATAGACCTGTCAGCAAGTTCCAACAACGTAGTTGTGGGTTCTAAAGCTGATATGCCTAGCTTCTCGCAGGTCCCTATAGTTAAGATGTTAATGGCCACCCCTAAGTCAACCAATGTGTTTGGAAAGGAGTGGCCAAAGAATTGCACAATTACTATGGGATTCCTTAGGTCCTCATATTTCATGGGTGTTTCCTTACCCAACAATAAGTCAGATAGTGCTCCCACCACATGAACAGTGGGTACAATTTTTGTGCTTTTTTCTTGCTTCTTTCCACAAAGTTCATTAATTGTCTTGGCATAGATGGGAATGTATTGTATGGCCTGTAGAAAAGGGATTTTGATGCAAATATTTCTCAATTCCGCTAGGATATAAAAATCTAGAGAGACCATTGGTCTAGGTAGCATTAACCTTTCAAGGAATGGAGGTGGAGAAATCCTAAGATTTGTAGGCTTCCGTTGGTCAACCGTTTCCTTTTCTTTCTCTACCTATGTTTCAGTTATATTTGTTTTTCTAGGCTCTGTTGAATTTCCAGATTCAAAGTGTGGTGGGGTTGTACCTTCTGTTGGTGATATAATACGTCTTGATCTCAACCTTAGTTCATTACATTGCTTATGTTCAGTTTCGGGGTTTGGATTTTCTACAATCTAAATTAGCTTAACTGACCTATTGTTGGGGTTAGGATTGCGTTGGGTCGATAATTGAGGAGCTAGTAGTGTAGGCTTATTTTGAATCCATATCCCCATTGGTAGGTAGGTCATTCCCAAAGGTCACTACCAATTCTCAGGCCAATTTGTGGTTTGAGAAGGGGAGGCTAGCCACTAGGCTTGATATGGAGTGTTTTATCAATAAGGAGGGGAACAAGGAAATCTTGGCCAACTATTCCCTGAAGAGGGTTGTGTTGGCTAAGGTGGTATAGGAAATGACTAAGATGGCCAAGTGGAAAAAGGTGTTTGATTCTGCCAAGATGTTGCAAGGTCTTGTTTCTTAAATTGTGGAGAAGAAAAGAACTGAGGTAGGTCTTGAGGCATACCTGGTCGTGCTTGCCATTTTTGACGATGATTCATTAGGTAGACTAGTCCTATTTCTTCTTCTGCTTCTTTGTAAACTTCTTTCAGTCCCTGAAGTGAAGGGAAATGGTCCGTGGCATGGTCCTTAGTGTAGATTCGACAGGTTTGAATCATCTCTAAGAGGCATTCCCTTTGGCTGTGATGTTTCCAACAGCGTGGGAAAAATATGGCCAAGTTCTATTCTGCTATAGCTTGCTTCTGCTTGTCTTGTAGGACATCAAGTTTTGTTGTCAAAGTACCCAAAATTTTAGTTCTAAAATCTTCCAAAAGATTACCAAACTCTGCTCTAGTTACATTGCCACCGGACTTCTTAAGGTCTTTTTTCGTTGAGTCTCGTCCAATTGGCTTATTTCACGTACTATCCCGAGAGCACCTGATACAAAGCAAAATAATTTGATCATATTCTTCTTGGTAGATGTCCCCTTTTCCCATTATATTAAGTGTTTCAACCCATTCTTCTTTCATTCCTTTGATCATTGTTGCTTTTAAGATGTCTTTGGATAGTGCAGTATATGGAGACCTTTGTAGATTATATTGAAATATTTCGACGTATTATTCTAATGTCTCATTGTATTTTGCAGACATATTGAAGATTTCATCTTTCAATTCTCGAGTCCATAAATAAACTTGATATTTATTTAGAAAATTGTTCTTAATTTGGTCCTAGTTATTGATGGTTCCTCCACCAAGTCCCATGAAACAATGTAATGCTATTCCCTTCAAAGTAGAGGGGAACAATTTCAGTTTCTGAGGGTCAGTGGTGTAGTCATACCCCCTACATAAGATATCGAATTCAAATAGAAATGCATCAGGATCTTCCGAGGTCAACCCATGGAAGGTGGGGATGTTTTGTAAGGGAATGGCTTTCATAGGGGTGTTAGAAGCATGATCAACAATGAGATAATCCAATTTTGATCTCTACCTCTGATTCTAGTTTTGATTATTTTCCATTTGATCAAATATATGCGAGTAATATTTGGGGATTTCTTGTTCCAGGGGGGTAATATTAGCAAGATTGGGGGGTAAATGCGGAGGAAGCTTTACAACACTTCCTCGATCTGGGATACTGAGTGTCTCTGTCTCGACCACTCTCTTAGGGGATTCAGGCTCCGAAGCTTCTAATTTTATTGCACCACTAGTTTCTCCCTCCCCTTTGTGTAAATTGCAAGAACCTCCCTCTCTCGAAAGGTCAGTACTTATGTGATCAGTAGTCTGAAGGCTTTGTTCAGACGATTCTGTCTCACTGTGAATCTCGGCGTGGGCTTAATATGGTGAGGCTGCTGCCTAAGGGAGTGCAGTAGGACTTTGAATAGGAATGGTTCTGGGTCCTATGGATGCATGGGATTCAGTTTCTTAATGATTTCATATATATATGTTGTTCTACGAAGGATAACCAGTCCTTTGGGTTTCGTAGATGATGCAGGAGCATCAAGGCCATTTTTCATTTGTAAATATGTTAGAAAAGGGGGCGTGACATTTTTAATATTTTATTAATAAATTTGTTATTTTTAATGAAATAGGAGATAAAGTGAGGATTTTGTAAATATTCTTTTATTAAATAAAAGGATATGAGAGAAATAGTTTAGGAGAAAAATTATAGATTAGGAATTCTATGTATGGGACTTTGTTGAGTCCACACCTAAAATATAGATTAGTTGGGGATTAGGTGGAGAGATATTTTGAGTGAATTAAATGCATTATCTATGTATAAATATGAGTGGTTTTTGAGAGGAAAAGACACTTGAATGGTTGAAGAGAGAGTAAGGGGGTGAGTAGAAAGCGGGTTTCTACTTGCAAGCCTTCCGGCGATTGTAAAGGGCCATAGATCTGAAATATATGGCCAACAACAGTTTGTAAGTAATATTGTTATGTTCAGATTATATATATTGTGTGATTGATAAATTTTTCTTGATCTTGATTGGATCAATACCATTGAAGTTGTTGAGATTGTGCGCATAGCTGAAAGGTATGTTATTTACTGTATTGATCCTTGGAATGATCAATTCCGCATAAAAAAGATCAAAATCGAACTTCAATTATGAAATCGAAGTCAAGGAAATTATGTTGAATACATAGCTGTGCAAATTTCAATGAATCTACACAAGCACTAAGTTCAATAGCAAGTAATGAATGAATCGAAGGTTAAACCTCCATTTGCCGGAGTGATGGAATTGAAAGAAATTGTTTTATTGTTAAATGGCAATGTCCAGCGCGAAATTGAGTTTATGTTCTCTGCGTAGAGGTGAATTTTGAATTCTATTGATACTATGTGACTGGTATGTATGAAAGGGCGCAGAGTCTAAGTAAATGTTTGAATAGAGGTTAAATCTCTATTATAATGAATTGAATGTAGTTGAAACTGATATCGATTCATGTTAAGTCAAATGGAAATTACAATTGTTGAAAAAATGCAGAGGGATGATCAGCGTGAGGAGGGCTAAATCATAAGCGTTATTTTATATCGACCTTTGGGAAGTCGATTTCCAGCATGGGAAATTATATGAAAGGCGCATTTTTAGAATCAATACAGTGTTCAGAGTTTAAGAGTGAAGTAAACAGCGTTGGGAGCCTGCGTTACTGGTTAGATGAAAGGGATTATTAAAGCGTTGTGAAAGGCGAATATGCAGAGAGTGTCTAATTCTGTTCTGCAAATGTTGAGTTCTGAAATCGATTGAATTGTTTGATGATTTATAATTTAATGATTCGATTTCTATTTATGAGCCATATTATGGTAAATTAATATCTGGATTTGCCTGGCAAAGTTCTGAATTAAAATGAAGGTGTAGGTGCAGAAATCTGTAGGTGTTTTTTTTATAAATTGTCTTGCAGAGTAACATCGCTATGAAATGCGGATGTGATGAGTCCTCAATCCGATTTAATAAGTTGGATTTGAAACTGGCAATGGAGTACATGACATACAGTGTTTGCAGAATCGATCTGCAGTGTTGAAAGGTGCGTATTAAGGAGCTGAAGAGCGGAACCGTGGAAATGGGAAGCCAAAACAGAAGGTAAGTTAATTGCCAGGTTCTAAATTTTAATATCTGATTGTTTGTTGATGATTTCCAAATTCGAGTTGTGTGTTGCAGTTTGAAGAGGACCGAAGAGATTAACAAGGTGATCTGCAAGAGGTTGAAGGCAGAAATTTGAAATGTAACTATAGTGGATATTGAAGGGAATTTTGATTCCACTGGTTCTATTGTTCACATTAATTGGTAATGGTTCAATTGCATACATTGAATATGGGTGATAATGAAGAGACAAGGGCGCACATCATATTGAAGCTGCTGAGTGAGATTTGGTGGAGAATTTAAATAAATGGGAGTTTAATTAAAGTCTTTTCTTAAGACTTTTGAAGGAGTATATGTTGAATGATTTTGAGCCACCTGTTTGTAAAAGCTTCCACATAAATGGTAAAACATTAATTTTCCAGTGATTGAGATTAGTGAGTTGGGCATTTGCTGAGTTGCATAATTATATGCATGATAGACTAATATTCTGGGTATTGTAGGCTAGCCCTGCATCATTTTTGGTATCAAAGCTTGGCTCTGTTGAAATAGAAGATATTTGTTTTTCTAAATGAGGACAGAAGGTTTTGTTGAGAACTAAAATGTATTTTTGAATGTGTGATGAATGATTGAAAGGAAGATCATATTTTTAAATTTGATATGCAAGCTACACAATTGTAGTGAACATGATTGCAGAAACGAAGGGAGGACAAGATCATGTAGGATCTTAAAGGTGAGATGATTTTCTGATTTGAAATTTATGATTGAAGTTTATGGTTGCAGACAAGATGATGGCATTGAACTTGACATTCAGTTGAAGACTGGATAGGGAGGACAATTGCAGTGTCCTGAAGAAGAAGGTGAGTTGAAGAGATAGCCTAGAGAGAGAGCAGAGGGGAATGCTCAAGAGGTTCCAGAGGCAGTGAACCAATACTTACCAAAATACTGAGTGAGGAGAGCTTGGTGAGGTAAGGGGAAGTAGGAGAGATTGCTGTTGCAGAGGCTAGTGAAACTCATGATGAGTGAGAAACTAATGGAGAAGATGATCATGGAGGATCAGAGAAAAGGTTCAGAGGAATGCCATAGAGGTGAGATGACTGATGAAGTGCGAGAAAGAGATATTGCAGTAATGAAGGTACAATTGCAGGTACTAGAAGAATGGCTGCAAGAGCAGGAAAACCAGAATAGAGGATGGATCTTTCCACTGAAGGGAAAGAGAATTATTTGGCGACCATTACAGATGAAGTTGAGGCAAAGTGTGATTGCCTTATTGAATAAAGGACTTAGAGTTCTTGAGCCAGAGATGGAATTTGAAGATTCCACATGCAGATCTGTTCAAAGGGAAGTGCTTGAGGAAGCAGTCAAGACTGAAAAGTCTTGTGGTTTTAAAACTAATAAGTTGTGTATGTTTGCAGGTACAATACAGGGAGATGAGAAAGCTTTAGAGTTTGTTCAGGAGAGAGAATTGAATCTGAAGGTTGTTTAGATCGATGCTGAGATAGCAAGATCTTAGGAAGGCATGAAGACAAAGGAGTCTAATTAGAATATTGGTGCAGAGAGATAAGGACTAGCTGATGATGGGTCAAGAGCTGGTGAAGGTATGGAAAATTGTGTGAATTTTCCAAGTTCTACTCCTAATGAAATTGTTGAAATGTATAGGAAACTAGATCTTCAGAGAAGAGAATTGGGGAGACAGAGAACTTATGTACAGGATAATTTGGTGAGGAAGAAAGGCAGAGAAGTTTTCATGAATGAAAGTTATGAAGCAGAGGATGGTAAGAAGGCGAGACTAGCTGACAGTCTCATGATGAATGCAAATCAACATACTGATG
This sequence comes from Pinus albicaulis, assembly GCA_034641835.2. NCBI lineage: Eukaryota > Viridiplantae > Streptophyta > Pinopsida > Pinales > Pinaceae > Pinus > Pinus albicaulis. The sequence continues at coordinate 343,487,152 of CM076569.1, read as the reverse complement.
TGCTGACAGAGGAGTCGGAAAGGAACTCAGAGCAGCATACTGGAGTGTTGCCAGAGAAATTTGAGGAGAAAACCAGTGGAGATTTTCTGAGTCCTAAAGAAGACTTGGAGTTGCGGAGAGAAAACTTGGTGACTGAATCAACAAGTGAGACCACTGGGTCTTGTGATTTTGAAGCTAACAATTTGATTGTGTATACAGGTGATGCAGAAGACAGTCCATCACTTGAAATTGTCTTGGAAGAAGAAGAACTGTTGCAGGTAGAAGATGAGACAATCATGCCTCATATGCAGAGGCTTGTTACCATAAGTGACAAGGAGGAGTTGGCTTGTCTGTATAGCCAAGAGAAGACTGGTGGACAAAATTTTGGAACTACTACAGTGATAGAGGATGAGGTTACAGAGTTTGAAGAACTTGATTTGAATGCCAAAATCAATCAAGATGATGATGGACAATTACTGAAGATTGTCGAAGGGGAAGATAGAGGTTATGCTGGAGTTAATTTGCAGCATGTTGATGAAATGCTGAAATGTTTGCTGGAGACATTTGAACCAGAGAAAGAAGTTGCAGATGAAATTGCAGATGATGAGCAAAGGAATGTTGCAGAGGGACAGGAAGTTTGGGAGGCAGCAACATCCATAGTGACAGCTAGGGCAACATGTGGGGTAGCATCTACAGGATTAAAACCAATGTTAGAAACATTTATGATGGCAGCTGAAGCAACATCTATGGAAGCAGCTGAGGCAACACTGACAGCAACAACATTTATGGGGGCACTGAAGCCTTGTGGTTTTTATTCTAACAAATGTTTTGTGAGTACAGGTTTTATTGCAGATACTGGAGAAAATATATTAGACAGAGAAATTGAACTAATGAGGCGGATGATGATAAAAGAATCTTGGAAGAGGCCAGCAGGAGTAAAACAAAGGAGAAGCAGCAAAAGAAAGACATCAAAAGATTGCGAGAGCATAGCCAGTGGAGAAATGTAGCATAAAGTGTGGAGACCTGGAGAAGAACATCAGAAAGAAGCAGCGACAAGTGGAAAGTTGCAGCACAAGATATGGGATCTGCGCATACACAGATCCGAACACATGATCAGGTGATCATGATAAATTTTCAACTTTGGGAGTCTGATGCAGGAGCATCAAGGCCATTTTTCATTTGTAAATATGTTAGAAAAGGGGGTGTGACATTTTTAATATTTTATTAATTAATTTGTTATTTTTAATGAAATAGGAGATAAAGTGAGGATTTTGTAAATATTCTTTCATTAAATAAAAGGATATGAGAGAAATAGTTTAGGAGAAAAATTAGAGATTAGGAATGCTATGTATGAGACTTTGTTGAGTCCACACCTAAAATATAGATTAGTTGAGGATTAGGTGGAGAGATATTTTGAGTGAATTAAATGCATTATCTATGTATAAATATGAGTGGTTTTTTAGAGGAAAAGACACTTGAATGGTTGAAGAGAGAGTAAGGGGGTGAGTAGAAAGTGGGTTTCTACTTGCAAGCCTTCGGGCGATTGTAAAGGGCCATAGATCTCGAATATCTGGCCAACAAGAGTTTGTAAGTAATATTGTTCTGTTCAGATTATATATATTGTGTGATTGATAAATTTGTCTTGATCTTGATTGGATCGATACCATTGAAGTTTTTGAGATTGTGCGCATAGCTGAAAGGTATGTTATTTACTGTATTGATCCTTGGAATGATCGATTTCGCATAAAAAATATCAAAATCGAACTTCAATTATGAAATCGAAGTCAAGGAAATTGTGTTGAATACATAGCTGTGAAAATTTCAATGAATCTACGCAAGCACTAAGTTCAATAGCAAGTAATGAATGAATCGAAGGTTAAACCTCTGTTTGTCGGAGTGGTGGAATTGAAAGAAATTGTTTTATTGTTAAATGGCAATGTCCAGCACGAAATTGAGTTTACGTTCTCTGCGTAGAGGTGAATTTTGAATTCTATTGATACTGTGTGACTGGTATGTATGAAAGGGCGCAGAGTCCAAGTAAATGTTTGAATAGAGGTTAAATATCTATTATAATGAATTGAATGTAGTTGAAACTGATATCAATTCATGTTAAGTCAAATGGAAATTACAATTGTTGAAAAAATGCAGAGGGATGATCAGCGTGAGGAGGGCTGAATCATAAGCGGTATTTTATATCGACCCTTGGGAAGTCAATTTCTAGCATGGGAAATTATATGAAAGGCGCAGTTTTAGAATAAATACAGTGTTTAGAGTTTAAGAGTGAAGTAAACAACGTTGGGAGCCTGCGTTACTGGTTAGATGAAAGGGATTATTAAAGCGTTGTGAAAGGCGAATACGCAGAGAGTGTCTAATTCTGTTCTGCAAATGTTGAGTTCTGAAATCGATTGAATTGTTTGATGATTTATAATTTAATGATTCGATTTCTATTTATGAGCCATATTATGGTAAATTAATATCTGGATTTGCCTGGCAAAGTTGTGAATTAAAACGAAGGTGTAGGCGCAGAAATCTGTAGGTGTTTTTTTTATAAATTGTCTTGCACAGTAACATCGCTATGAAATGCGGATGTGATGAGTCCTCAATCCGATTTAATAAGCTGGATTCGAAACTGAAAATGGAGTACATGACATACAGTGTTTGCAGAATCGATCTGCAGTGTTGAAAGGTGCGTAGTAAGGAGCTGAAGAGCAGAACCGTGGAAATGGGAAGCCAGAACAGAAGGTAAGTTAATTTCTAGGTTCTAAATTTTAATATCTGATTTTTTGCTGATGATTACCAAATTTGAGTTGTGCGTTGTAGTTTGAAGAGGACCGAAGAGATTGACAAGGTGATCTGTTAGAAGTTGAAGGTAGAAATTTGAAATGTAACTACAATGGATATTGAAGGGAATTTTGACTCCACTGGTTCTATTGTTCACATTAATTGGTAATGGTTCAATTGCATACATTGAATATGGGTGATAATGAAGAGACAAGGGTGCACATCATATTGAAACTGCTGAGTGAGATTTGGTGGAGAATTTAAATAAATGGGAGTTTAATTAAATTCTTTTCTTAAGACTTTTGAAGGAGTATATGTTGAATGATTTTGAGCCACATGTTTGTAAAAGCTTCCGCATAAATGGTAAAACGTGAATTTGCCAGTGATTGAGATTAGTGAGTTGGGCATTTTGCTGAGTTGCATAATTATATGCATGATAGACTAAGATTCTGGGTATTGCAGGCTAGCCCTGCATCAATAGACTTTTGTGGATAGTTTTTATTTGTTTCTATCCTTTTCTTCCTAGTCATAAAACAAGAGCACCTATTCTACTAGCCTTTGCACAATTGATGAGAAGTGTGTTAGAGATCAAGCGTTTTTCTTGTCGGTATGCCTGTTCTTACCTCTCATTTTTAATATCCAATTCTTCACAGCAACAGAGAAAAAGAAATGAAGGACATCACTCTTAACACTCTCCTCAGCAATGGCGCCAAAAACGTTGGTTCACAAAGGGGACTGTTATAGGCAACCTCTATGCTTCTCATTCAATTGTCAACCCAAGGTAAGTATTCTTATTTTAAGAGTGTAAGCACAATATATGCAAGCGATATCAAGAATAGCTACTCTATATTATCATGATGAAGATTATCTAATTCTCGAAGTTCAATAAAATCAAAGAGAAATGAAATTGTAAAATGTCGCTAACTATTCTGTCTAAGTAAGCTCAGAAAAGTGCAACCTATGATTTAATAGCACACTCATGAATTAAACAACAGTCCTATTGAATTGAACAAAAAATTCAATGAATTGAACAACAATTTCTTATCTAATTTTGCAATGGAATTCTCTTTGCAAACTAACTAGTTAACATCTCTCTGCATCAATCAACAACTAGATGCCTTATAGTCCGGAAGGAAAGATCTAATTCTTAGCAAAGTATAGCATTGAACAATAGTCGTTCGAAACCTCATAAAATGAATATAAAAGTGTTGGGAAATGATGAAAGCATCTAACAGCCATGAAAACAATTACTATGAGCCAAAAAGCATGAACGATAAACTATCTTAATGAAAGAGGAAATTGCAGCATCATAGGTTTGCAATTTAACAAGTGGAAAGATGTCTCACAGAATGCATCAGATAAATGAACATAAATTTCGTAATTAATGTATAGCACAGAGAATGGTGAAGAAACTTCCAGGGCTGGGCCCAAACCACTAGAAATCTAATGCAATGGAGAACTCAAGAAATGACTATTCAAAACACCAAAATTATTTATTAAGTTGAAGGTTAATACATGAATACAACTGGACAGTTCTGTCCTGATACGTCTATTACAAAAGAAAATTCCTATTCAGCCCCCCTATCTCATTCATCTTCGGCCTTTTTAAAGGCGATTTCACTCAGTGGAACAGTCTTTTCCAAACGACAGCCCGCTGCTCGTGGCTGTCATTTGAGTTCTTTGGACGTGGATCTGTCTTTCCGTCTTCTACCAGTCCCTGCGAGTCATTATGATTTCGTGAGTCTTTGTCTGTCAGCTGTCTTTTGGTCATCGTCGATTCATCTGCTTTGTTTCCCTATGAATAAATATGCAATCCGTCAAATTATTGTTGTTTAGACATCCTTTTTACCGTTAGTACATTTGTCCTGATTTTACATTAATCCTTCTTTCCTGTACTGTTAAGATGAGGAAAATTTCCTAAAAGTGTATGATAATTCGAAGTAAAGTTATGGTGAAAACATACCTTATTTTCAGCCCAATACATATGAAAAGCAATAGAATGTTTCCTCTCAAGATGAGATTAGACTTGAGCGAAGGAGGTGTTGTAGCAGCTGTCACACAAGAAATATTTCAAGAAGATGTGAAAGATGAGAACTGGTCATGGAATTTTATATTTGGTCATCTCAATTTCAGAGGTTTGAATTTGTTGCATAGAAAATTCATGGTAAAGAGATTACCACTCATAGAAAAACCAGACAGCCTATGTGAAGGCTGCATCTTAAGCAAACAACACAGAGAATCATTTCCAATAGGAAATATTATATGGGAAAAGGCACATTTGGAGATTTTCCACTCAGATTTATGTGGACTAATGAAAATGCCATCATTAGTTTGACATTTATAGATGATTACAAAAGGAAGACATGGGTATATTTTCTAAAACAGAAAAGTGAAGTGTTTGAACATTTCTACCACTACAAAGCTCTTGTTGAGAAGCAAATTGGACACTACATGAAAGTTTTGAGAACTGATAGAGGTGGATAATATATCTCCAAAGACTTCCTACGTTTCTGCAGGGAGCATGGAATACAGAAGAAATTTACCACAAGGTATACACCTCAGCAAAATGGTGTAGTAGAAAGAAAGAATAGGACCATCATGGTCATGGAAAGAAGTATGTTGAAGGCAAAGCATTTTCCAAAAAATTATTGGGCAGAAGCTGTCTCTTGTGTAGGATATATCATAAATAGATTTCCAACCAAAAATGTGATGAACAAAGTTCCAAAAGAAGCATGGAGTGGAACAAAGAAATTTTTCAGTCACATGAGAGTGTTTGGATGTGTGGCATATGCACATGTCCCGGATCAACTAAGGAAGAAGTTGGAAAACAAGGGGGAGAAATGTATATTTATTGGGTATAGTGATGAATCCAATGCTTACAAGCTCCATAATCCATCAACCAAGTAATAATCAACATAGATGTCCAGTTCATAGAAGAAGAAGCTTGGGATGGAAGTTTAGAGAATATTGTAAATATGAAGACATGTATGTCCCATGAAGAGAAAGAGGAATGGACTGCAGCAAGTAACTCCTCAACGGTTGATCCTCCTCCACTTACACAATCTCAACAGAGAACACCACAAGAAATCAATAGAATAGCATTGAGAAACCAAGAAAGTGCTTCTCCAAGCACACGACAAGGATCATCAACTTCCTCAAGTTCAAGTACAACTCCAAGCACATCTTCCACAAATACAAGAAGACCAAAATTTAGAAATTTAAGTGAAGTTTATGAGCAAGAAGAATTCGATATTAGTGTTGGTATTAATTCCTTATTTGCATTATTTTGTCATGTAGATGACCCAATCCAATTTGAAGATGTAGTAAAAGAAGAGAAATGGATTGAAGCAATGAATGAAGAAATATGGGCAATAGAAAGAAATGACACATGGGAGTTAGTGGACTTCCCACAAGGAAAAGAAGTTATTGGAGTGAAATGGGTCTATAAGGCCAAGAGAAACATTGAAGGCAAGCTAGAAAGGCACAAAGCAAGGCTATTTGTCAAATGCTACAAGCAGTAGCAAGGAAGAGACTATGAGGAAACCTTTGCATCAGTTGCGAGGATGGAGACAATGTGGACAATGTTATCTATAGCAGCACAAAACAAATGGAAATTTTATCAAATGGATGTGAAGTCATCATTCTTGAATGGAGTGTTGAAAGAGGAGGTGTATGTTGAACAGCTTCCTGGCTATGAAATAGAAGGCCAAGAACACAAGGTGTGTAAGTTGCAGAAAGCTTTTTATGGGTTGAAGCAAGCACCACGATCATGGTACAGCATGATTGATGCTTACTTGATGGACGATGGGTTCGACAAGTGTGATGGTGAACCCACACTCTACATCAAAGAAAATGAAGGTAAAATTCTTATTGTTGTTTTGTATGTAGACGATTTGATTTCTATAGGCAACGATGTTTCTCTCATTGCTGATTTCAAAGAAGTCATGAAAAGTGAGTTTGAAATGACTGACTTTGGGTTATTAAGATATTTTTTGGGCATAGAAGTAAAGCAAACAGAAAAGGTAAATTTTATCTCCCAAGAAAAATATGTTGCGGAGATTTGAAAAAGGTTCAATATGCAGAACATCAAGCCATCATCAACTCCAACTTTCATGGGATTGAAATTGAGCTAGGAATATTGTAGCAAGAATGTAAACTGAATTGTACAAAATCATGGTTGGTAGTCTAATGTATTTGACTACAACTAGGCTTGATTTAATGTATGCAGTAAGTTTGATATCCAGATTCAGGAGACACCCAAGGAGACACATTGGCAAGCAACCAAAAGAATTTTAAATTATGTCAATGGGACGAAGGAGTATGGTGTTATATACTCCACAACTAATTATTTTAAGCTAATTGGTTACACTGACAGTGATTGGGCTGGAAGTTTTGATGGCAGAAAGAGCACATCAGGGTATGTTTTTCATTTGGGATTGGGAGCCATTTAATTGGCTTCCAAGAAGCAACCAATAGTTTCATTATCAACGACAGAAGTTGAATATGTAGCAGCAACAACAACAACATGTCAAGTAGTTTGGATGAGAAGGATGCTGAGGGATTTATGTCACGAACAAGACAAAGGAACCACAATTTTCTGTGATAATAGTTCAACAATTGCATGGTCAAATAATTTTGTTTTCCATAAGATAACAAAGCATATTGATGCCAAATACCATTTCATAATGGAATTAGTTAACAATGGTGAAATTTTGTTGTAGCATTGCAGGTTAGAGGAACAGTTATTGGGACAAAAAAGTTTTATTTATCTGAGAAAATGTCTGGGAATGGCTAATGGCGGCAGTTGTGATTAAGGGGGAGTGTTGGAAATACTCCCAACCACCGCCATGAATAAGCTGGTAGCAACCCACACTTAAATTGAATGTTTGTTGCATGGAAGGAAAAAGAACAGGTTTCAAATCCATAGGCGTTTTCACGTAAAATCACGAAACAGAGTACCCGAGCCTTTACTCTGCATTATTTCTTACCCACCGCATTCACTTATCCTTTTCCCACATTTTGCAGCCTGCATTTCATAGCCCTCAAGTTTTAACCTTTACCTCTTAAGACTTAGCCAAAACTTATATTTTCGCCGATGCGATTTGGTGGGACCCATCCAACCTTACCGCATTACCAAATCACATTCAGACCTTTGTTTCTGCCTTTCCCTTACCTTTTCTCCTTTTCGCACTTCCTGACATTTAAGTTCCCACATACCGCACATCGCACATTTTACCATTTAAGTTTTAAGCCCCACACCAAAAATTTCGATGTTGTGATGTGACATCATCATCGCACATCGCAAAAGTTAAATATTGCATATCGCATACCGCAAGTTCAAAGGATAGTACCCGGAAGTTAAATTTTTTAAGTTGTGATGCGATAGTACCATCACACATCGCAATCGCAAGAACTTAAGTTTTCCCGTATGCACCCAATTAAAAGTTGAAATCACCGAAATGCGATTTGCGTTGAGGGCGCATACGCTATGTGGTTTGAAGCTGAAACCCATAAAATTTCAAGTCCATCTTTATGTGTTTTGTACGCAGTTTCGTGTAGAAACAGAAGAACAAATCTGAATGACGTTTGGTTGTTAACTATCTGATCCAGCATTGATTTAGCATCAAATTTTCAGCTCCGCCATTTTTGTATTAAGTAGGATATTTCTCATATGTTTTGAGTTAGTTTTTGAAGCCTGCTGAAGCAAAACAATATGATATAGAATTGTTCTCTATTTTTATCTCTCTCTGTATTTTTGTGTTGTCATTAATTTGAATTTTTCATACTGTGTAAATTGTTTTGTGCTTCTGTATTTCGTGTATGTTCTCGACATATCATCATATCATACTAGAATTTATGACATTTCCCAACAGCAATTGGAAATGAGATTTTGTCTATAAAATTGAATGTTGGCACGATTCTAAAATTGATTTAGCCCTCATTATTTCCTTTAAGTTTCATTTAAAAAATTAAAAACAACCACTGGATATGATGTTATCGCGGCCCTTTGTAAATTTCCATGTTGCAGTCCCAACGAAGTGGGTGCCAATGGAACAGTCGCGAGGTCGGGATCAGGCCTTGGTCGTCCTCTTGAATGATTTCTTAATGAAATTCCAACTCCAACACTTCTGACTAGGCCAACTCCACCTGTACATTTTCCTGCCCAACTGGACCTAGCCCTGACCAAGAAGAAGTTTGAATTGGAGTTATGATATAGTTTATGTATAGGTTCAACTACTGGAGGCTAGTCAATGACCTCTTCTTAAATCTATTAGGCTTTTTTTTTTTTTTTCTGCATTGCACGCTTCTCCTCAAGTTTTACGCCTGGGTTCTGATCTTGAAAAGGTCAACTGCCAATAATGACAACCCTTCCAGGCCTCAGACTCAAAATGAAAAATCGCTATAAATTACTAAAAATTTAATACTTTTAATGACAAGGAGAATGATTTTTTAAAGCATATCTATATAGTTCAGCAAAGGTGAGAAAGGATCCATTTAAGGGTCACTATAAATGAACTCAAACCCTAGGATTTGTCTTTATTATAAATCTATTCCCTATTGATCACTGTATATAAGGTGGAATGGTGGTAGCTTCTATCATTTCTTACTGGGCCAGATCTTCTTCCTTCTTCACATTTTTTTTATTCGAAATAAATCAAAGGAATTTAGCCATGGGAAAGGGTTCTAGACGGTACTTTGATATTGGAAAGAAGACCATAGATATTCTTAACAAAGAGGATAATTTCAATCAAAAGTTTATTTTCACTTCCTACACATCCACTAGATTTTCATTTACATGTACCAACATTAACATGTTTTGGAGAGATATGAACACTTAGGTGAAAAATAATAACATCAAAACTGATACTAAAGTGGATACATGTTCCAATTTATTTGCAACTTTGACAATTAATGAACCAACACTAGGTTTGAACACAATTTTTAACATTAATGTACCACATCAAAGATATGGAAAGGTTGAACTTCAATATCTACATGATTATGCACGGGTACAAGCATTGACTTAATACCATCTCCAATAACACATTTCTGAGTAATTGGCCAATAACACATTCCTGAGGAGTATTTGGAAACGAGACTTTCTCGATACACTTCAATGTTGTTTAACTTTATTTTTTTAATTTTAAATATTCCTAATTGAATTATGTCTTAAAAGTTTTATTTTTACCATTTAAATTTCCTATAATAATGTATTTTTCTTTTAATTTCATATAATTTTATGGAAATCTACATTTTAATAATAAATTTTAATTAAAAATAATAACTTTTAATTACAAAATATTTTGATATGTATAAAAATAAAGGTTGGATTTATTGTTGAACAGCTAAAAGGTTTTCACAATGTAAAATATTTAATGTTCATGAAGATGAATGTGTTTTTCTATAATGATAATGCTAGATTAAGGTAGTAATATGTCACAAATAAAATTATTGATGATGATTGCTATTTATTAATATTAAAATTAATTTATTTGATTTTAAGAAAAGTGAGAGACAAAATTTTTTATATGTTTTATTTTTGTATTAAAAATATGAAGAGGAATATTTTAAAACTATTATAAATTTAGTGATTTGATAGGTTAACAAGGTTGGTATTGTAAAAAATATTAGAAATAGTGATTAAACTTAGAAGTACATTCTACATCCAAGTATGAGGGTAATATGTCATTCCAAATATCTTCAAAATAGATTTGTGCCTTTTTAAAATAAATATTTTAAACAAAAAAACAATGTTAACTATAATAAAAATCATAAATATACCTATTTAGAGAATTTTTATTAAAAACATTATAAAATATTAATAATATCACTTTCATAATTGATTATTAATATAACAACTCAGTATAAAAGAAATATTTCATTACAAATATAATATTTCAATGTTTATGTAACAATATATTATTGAAAGAATAAATCATAATTATTAATATTTTTATAAATTTCCCTTAATCTGAAAGGTTGAAGTTTTTTATTTTAAAATATAATTATGTGTTTATAATACACTCATTTGACATTTTTAATTATTTTAATTATTACAGTACATTTACTTACACTTATTTTAATTATTACAATACATTTACTTACACTTTTATTTATGATTTATTTTAATGATCTCGAGTAATCTTTTCTCTATATGGGTTTTTAAAAAGAAAACAATATTCTACGCTTCACATTACTTTGCAAGAAAGATGCATAAATAACATAATTTTTAAAATTTTTTAATTTATTTTTATGTCCTTTTAAAAAACCTTTTTTTTTAAAAGCAATTTTCTATTTAAAATAATAATTTAAATATTTTCAATCCCAAGATTATGTTTTTATGGTAAAGAAAAATTAATTCATGAACTTTATTTAGATTCGAATTCTTTAAAGTCATATTTACATTGTGAAAATTTATTTAAAACTTTTTTTTTCCTGTATATATTTTCTAGTAGGTTATTGCACATTCTTTAAAGTCATATTTACATTGTGAAAATTTATTTAAGATAGTTTTTTTTTCTGGTATATAATTTCTAGTAGGTTATTGTATTTAAAGACGTTTTCCCTATCTCTTAACTTGAAGTTATATTTAGGAACATTGAAAAAAGAGATATGAAAAATAAATATAAATATAAATAAAAGGTATGGTAAATAAATAAAAATATAAATAAACTAGAGGTATTGTAAACAAATAAAACATATTTTCATATTTACTCCATAAACCTCTGTAAATTAAAAAATGAGATTTTATTTACGTGAAGTCTATGGGCGAAATACCACGAGATTTCGCCCATGAGACAAATTATTATAATATTATGGGCTAAATACCATGGGCCAAATACCATATTTGTAAAAGAGGTACGGTAATTAAATAAATATAAAAGAGGTATAAATAGGTATGGTAAATACATAAAATTATATCAAATAGTATTAGAAATCAACATTTAGGTATATACCAAGCCTATGAGCCAAATTCCATGGTAAATAAAAGAGATATGGTAAATAAATATAAATATAAATAAATGAGAGGTAAGGTAAAAAATAAAACCTCTTTTTGTATTTATTCCATAATACGGTGATGAGGCGGACTGTTATGGCACTCATCACAATTTCAATTCCCTTCCCCAATCGGGGTGATGTATTTGGACATGTTGATGAAGATGGAAAAAAAAAATATAGGGAAAAAAAATGAAAGGTCCTACCAAACTTACAAAAAAAACAGTGAAAAAAAAAATATTTTATTTAGGTGAAGCCTATGGGCTAGATACCATGGGCCAAATTATTATTAATACCATGCCAAAAAAATTATTAACCCTAATATTATTATTATTATTAAATCTAATATTCATATTAATATAGTATCATATTAATATTATTAAATTTGTTGTATTATAAAATATATTAATATATCATGATATATATTAATTCTATATATATATATATATATGGGATGGAAGAACAAAGACATACAATGATACGCGTGGAGAAATAGGGGGAGTGACAAGGGAGAGATGGAGATAAAATGAAGGAGAGGGAAGGTAAGAAATGAAGAGAGAGAGAGGGAGAGGAGTGAGAGAGGAAGAGAAGGATAAGAGAGGGAGAGGGAGACCCAAATATGGGGGGGGGAGAGATATAAGGAGAGAGGGAGGAAGATGATGAGAGGATTGGAGGGCAGAGAGAGAGAGAGAGAGAGAGAGAGAGATGGGGGAAGAGAAATGGAGAGAGAGGAAGGATGAGAGAGAGGACTTCAAAGAGAGGAGGAGAGAGGGAGGGATAGAGAGATGGAGTTGGATTGGGAGAGAGGAAGGGAAGAAGAAATACATAGAGAGTGAGAAGTGGAGAGAGAGAGGGAGTGATAAGGGATATATGGAGATAGAGTGTGTATGTTTAGCGGTGATATAAAGAGACAAAAAAGTAGAGATGAAGAGAATATGGGAGAGAAAGAGAGAGGGATGGATATAGTAACATAGAGAGAGAGAGAGAGAGAGAGAGAGAGAGAGAGAGAGAGTATGCTAGTTTGAGAGAGAGGAAGAGAGTGATGGGGGAAGAGAGAGGGAGAGAGAGGAATTGCGAGAGAGGAGGAGAGGGGGGGGAGACATGAGGAGAGAGGGATGAATAGTGAGATGGATTTGGAGGGGGAGAGAGGGAGGAAAGAAGACAGACATAAAGAGTGAGAAGTGGAGAGAGAGAGGGAGTGACAAGGGAGATATGGAGAGAGTGTGTGCAATTTTTGCGATGAGATAAAGAGACAAAGCAGGAGAGATGGAGAGAAGGGGGAGAGGAGAGAGGGAGGGATATATTAACAGAGTTGGAAGGTGAAGAGAGAGAGAGAGAGAGAGAGAGAGAGAGAGAGAGAGAGATAGAGGTGGAAGAGAAAGGGAGAGAGAGGAGGGAAGAGAGAGGATGTGAGAGATTTGAGGAGGGAAAGAGAGTTGGAGTTGGATTGGGAGAGAGAGGGATGTAAGAAGAAAGACATAAAGAGATAAAGGTGGAGATAGAGAGGGAGTGATAAGGAAGATGAAGAGAGAGGGATATAGGACATCAGGAGGAAAGAAATATAGAAGTGGGCGTGAGGGAGAGAAGGGGAAGATATAGATATAGATGGAAGGTGAAGAAAGGGAAGAAGAGAGAGATGGAGAGAGGGAGGGAGGGACAGAGAGATTGATAGATATGGAGTGAGAGAACATGTGTGTTTGGGGGGGCGGGGGGGTGATATAGAGAGACAAAGAAGGAGATATGGAGGGATATATAGATATAGATGGAGGGGGGAGATAGGGAATAATATTTCTTGCACTAGATGCATTTATTTAAGTGTAGATGGTTATTTCTAATCATATTTGATTGCTTGCACTAGATGCATTGATTTAAGTGTAGATGGTGATTTCTAATCTTATTTGATTGCTTTCACTAGATGCATTTATTTTAGTGTAGATATTGATTTCTAATTATGTTCTATTGCTTGCAGATGCATTTATTTCAATGTAGATGATTCTAATCCTATTTGATTGCTTGCACTAAATGCATTGATTTCAGTGTAGATGTTGATTTCTAATCCTATTTGATTGCTTGCACTAGATGCATTGAATTCATGTAGATGATGATTTCGAATTATATTTGATTGCTTGCACTAGATGCATCGATTTCAATGTAGGTGATTTCTAATCCTATTTGATTACTTACACTAAATACAATGATTTCAGTGTACATGGTGATTTATATTCCTATTTGATTGCTTGCACTTAATGCATTGATTTCAATGTAGACGTTGGTTTCTAATCCTATTTACTTACTTACATTAGATGCATTGATTTGAGTGTAGATGTTGATTTCTAATCCTATTTGATTGCTTGAATTATATGCATTGGCTTCAATATAGAAGTTGTTTTCTAATCTTATTTTATTGCTTGCATTAGATGCATTTATTTCACTAAAGATGTTGATATCTGATTTGATGTAATTGGATGTATGATGGTACATTAATTTTAAAGTGATTGGATTAATAATGTGCATCGATTTCACTATAAGCACAAAAACATATTGACATTGTACATTGATTTTTGTGTTATAGTAATTCAACCTATTAATATTGGAGAGAAAGAGACACGATATGATGTATAGATGACAAATCTAACAAGGGTGACAATAAGAATAGTAGAAGAAAATAGTTTGAGATTGATCATAATGAAGACTATTTGTAATTGAATACATTCTTATTATTCACATTTTCTATCATTCAAGAGTATTATTCTCACTTTACATTCAAAATTTTTATTTCATCAATTTTCATCATTAAAGTTATTAACAATATATATCATATCAACAAACTGAGGTAACTAAGAAAATTTAAAATCTAAATGATGAGGTTAATCTCATACATGTTTGGCATATTTAAAATGATTATATTAATATTAGATATATTTACATATTGTTGGTTTTCAAGCTTCTATGGATATCATTTGAAAAGGAATGATCTAGATTATCCACATTGTAATAAGAAATATGTCGACATTTCGAATCCCAACGGGATCCATCTTCACGACTATTTTTGAAAGAATGATTTGAAAGAAGGTACAAACAAAGGGTAAATAGTGAAGGGGAGGAGAAGAAAATAAAGAGAACCGACCAAAAACCAAAAAGTGAACCTAAGAATTTAATTAATCCATTTTAATTTTTATTATTTTTATTTATTTAATTTATTATTATTTACTTAAGAAGTAATTAATTAACCATAATTATTAATAATATTATTACTACTAATAATTATTACTAATAATAATTAATAATAATTATTACTAATAATAATAATTAATAATTAATTGTTTATTAATTAGAATTAAAAATAATACTTAATAATAGTCATTGTTAAATTTTTAATAAAATCTTTTTAAATTTCAATTTATTAAGATAAATTATTAATATTAATATTATTTATTTTTGTTATATTATTTAATTAATGAATTATTTAAATTAGTTTAAAAAAATCTTAATTTATAAATATTAATTATTATTATAGATGTTTAATTATTTTTATCACTAAAAACCCTAAATTATTTACTAATTAATGAATTAATTATTAATTTAATTGATAAAATTAATCATATTTTCGAAATATTTTCTTTGGCGGTAGGTGACTGAAACCAACCTAGATCCATCTTAACTCTGGATCTATCACGCACCGAGAGGGATCAAATCTCTCGAGGTGAAAATCTTTTTTGAAGTTTTTTACTCAAAAAAAAGGTTTGCGCCTCCAGAGATTTGATCCCTCTAGGCGCTTGATAGATCCAGAGTTAAGATGGATCTAGGTTTGTATATCTATAATGATAACATCTTAGTCAATGTAAATGTGGTGTTGTTCTTTGTGGCATACATTATTCTTTGCATTGAATAGGGCTCGGTGCAAGTTTCTAACAAATTTAATTAAATGCATCCTCTAGGGTGCAAGTTTAAGTATTTTATTTAATAATATATGAATGATTTTTTAAATTTATATATATTCTAAGTAAATAAAATAATTTAGTGAGAAAATTTTGAAAAAATAATAAGAAAATAGATATAAAATATTATATCTTAATATAACCTTATATATTATTTTTAAATTAAAAAATAATTACTAAAATTATCAAAAATATTTATGAAATAAATATTATATTCATAAATATTATTATTAATAATTAAGTTTCAATTTTCATATTAATTGATCTTTATATACATTTCAATGTACTTTTTGCATAATTTTTGATATACTTTAGTTGTTATCTAAAATCAATTCTTTTAAAGTTATAGACAATTTTAAAATAAAAATATAATTGAAATTTTAAATATATAAATTTTCAATGAAGCCTTTTATTTCAAATAATTTCCTGTTGACACATATTATTCCAACCAAATAAAATTAATGCACACAAATCATGTATGTAAATAAGTAGTGATATGCCACCATGTGGCTCTTGTTATTTTAATGCCAAATGTTCCATATGGTTGGCTTATTAAGTATATGATTATAACCATATTTATAAAACAAGGTTATGGGCATTAAACATGTAGTATTGAAAACCATATTAAACAATGTTGTAACAACCATATACACATTTTTTCACTGATTTAAATTAACGACGGATAGAATGGAGGCAGGTTAACAAAAATGTTATATATATATATATATATATATATATATATATATATATAACGCGTAGGTCTGACGGGTTTTGAATCTCGACCCATCGTAACCAACAAACTTGACATAGACGAACTTCCAATCTGCCAATAATGTGAAACATTGATATTTCAATCCACGTATGAATATTTAAACCCTTACTGTTTGAGACAAGAGCAAAGATCCAAGGATGAGAAAAATGATGCATGTGGAACAACGCTGAATGGAAGCTAGAGCGTCAGAACCTTGATAGGGCAATGGATCCTTAAAGTGTCCAGTTGCAGGGTGGAACCCCGATGCAAGGAATGCCATTTGATGCTTTTAGGAATCTTTTATATTCCTTAGAGGCCCATATTTGATAGTGTCAAAATGGGGTCAACTTTATATTCAAATTTCATAATGTTTCACAAGGATCACGAAGGCACAGTTGTTTTGACATTTGGGTAGCCAAATTTCGGGCCATCATCAAATTGAGAGGTATAATGATGCATTTTGGCCACTTTATTATTTTTATTTTGGCAAAATGAAGGATATATGTTGCACGTTCTAAAGATATCTATATGTTGCAATAGGACAGTGAGATATGAGTCTTTGCAGTAAATTCATCACTTTAGCCTTTGCATGAAAACTGAGATGGTGCAATGCTGAAAGAGGGCCTTCATCAGAAAGTAGTAATGTTTATAGCCATTGGTTTCAAAATTTCGAGACGATTATGATGGTGATTATTATGATTTGATTCTGATCAGTGGATTTAAGAGGACCAGTTTCCATTTATGTGAGAGTGTCCATTCTATGCCACTTTTATGAGAAGTCATTTCTTTGTATTGTTTAAGGAGAAGCCTTTGTGAGTGAGAGTTCTTTGTAGGAGAACGTATCTTTGGATAGAGAAATTACCAATCAAGATGAGATATTCATCCTTTTGTTAATTAATATCTACTATGTACTCATTATCTTTTTCTCAGACTAATGAAGTTGCCTCCCCACTATAGACCCAGCGCCCAGAGACATAGTCCAGACTGGATGAACTCTGTTATCACGTCTTGTGTTATGATTTATTCTTGGTTATTTTCTTCTTGATTATGTTGATGGATTGGTGAAACATTTTTTTAAGTATGTGATTATTCATGTTCACACAAAAATTTAAGTTCCAATAAAAGATCTTGCAATGAATATTTTTGTTTAAGAAATTATTCACGAAAAATTGTGGATCAATAGTTAACCAGGGATTAAGGGGAAAATTATGGTTGAACTTAGTTTACCATGGTTGACAAGGTTGATCGAGGATAACAAGAGTTCATTGTGGATGAAAATTGTTGACCATTTTTTACCATAGACAAACATAAATATAGTAATATATCTATGTTACATTAATATAACAATGTAATTTTAATGTTGTCAATTGTTACATTGTTACATTAATGTTCACCATGGTTGATATTACATTAATGTTAATGTTAATGTGAATGTTACATTAACGTTACCAAAATGGTTTCAATAGCTATTAAAGAGGGTTGATGAGTGTAGAAATTCCTTGTAGATTCAAACTACTAATTGTAATTTGCTAAAACAATAGGCTTGAATCTACTCTACCAATTGCAAAAACCAATTTCAACTATTGTGAAATCATGAAGCATACAAGAGAAATAATTAAATAAACACATTACACAATGATTTCCTGGGGAAATCCATAGCTAAAAACCCTGCTATCGATATATTTCATTAGTCATAAAATATGAGAAGATTACAATTCTTTTCTCAAGCCTCAGAAATATCTACACTATCTCTATCTATCTCACTGCTTCCTAGACCGAATCTTGCCAACACTTATCCAATTTCCTAGCCTTCCATGCTCGTAATTCCTTGTGTTTTTCAATGAGGAATTATGCCCTTATTTAATAGGAATTTTCTTCCATTGGCTTTCACAGTTCATTTAGGCTCTTCCTATGATTGCATGAACCATTTGTAGAACCCGGAAAATTATCAAACTGATAGTACACTACCCTTGAACTCCAGTCTCAACTGGGTAACTCGTACATCACACATGCATGATTTATTTATGGCTGATTTATTAGTTAACTGTTTGATCATAGATTACACACCCCACTACTTGACCTCCCACTAGTTCCTCCAATAGTTGGAACTAGTTTAACCAACTTTAACTCAGTTTTATTGAATTAATTAATTACAAGTCAAAATAAACTCAACCTAGGCTCCTATAAAGTAGGATCCACTCTAAATGACTCAAGTTAGGACCTCAACTCAAATTAATTGAACCAACTAAGTCAAACTAACTTAGTTAACTCATACAAGTTATGTTGTGATGTCGAATTACGAATTTCTACTAATTTAATTCAAGTGAAAATTAAATCAGGATTTTCTTATTGCTATTTTCAACACTTGATGCAAGGGCATTAGGCATAATGAAGTACTTTGTTTTTTTTGTAAGACATAGGGGGTCTTATGTTTTTAAATTGTCATGTAATTATTAGTCTTTTGAATAAAGTAGTGAGGAATTGTAAATGTTCTCTAACTGCAGAGAGCATGAGAGAAGTTGATAAGTTAGGAAAGTGAAGAGTCAGTTTAGTTGGTCTAGGGGATTTTGTCTAAATTTAGAGAAGTCCAAGTGTCTTTTTTGAGCAGTTAAGGAAGCTGAACTGATTCCTCAGGAAATTGTATAAATGTAATAAGTTTAGAAGTTCAAAAGCTAGAGAGATGCTAGGGAGAGATAGGGTAATGAATTGAAGGGCCAATTGACCTGAATATATGGCCAAGACCAAGAGGGTTTCTGTAGTTGATTTCATTTTTATATGTTGATGAAGAAATGTTCCTAATTTCTGTGTGGAAATGTGTGTATTTTTTTATTAAAATCTGCATGAAAAATATTGAATTCCATGGGGAAGGGTGAAGCTCTGTATTGTGGATTAATTTTGATGTCTCTGCATGAATGGCTTGCACTTCATAAATAACTGTGTAAGAAATAGTGTGGTAAAGTAATGAAATGGAGGTTAATGGTAGTTCTACGTGCCTTGATGGATTAATGGCAATATTGTAGTAGGGTGTTGTGAATTGGAACCCTGTGCGTCTAATCTCGAAATAGATAGATGAGGCTCTGCAATTAATGGTAGAATCGATGTTAAATATGTCGACCCTGTGTCCTAAGCTTTAATAGGAACTTGAGTAGGATAATGACAGTGCTTTGAATGCATGTGTCCACTATATGTGTGAAGGAGGATTCGATCCTTTCGAGAGTCATGAATTACAGTGATTCTGTGTGTAACCAAAGGAAATTAGAACTGTGTGAATCGATCTTAGAATGATTGATGTCACAGATTGACTCATATTGATGAGGTTTTATGATGGTTTCACTGTATGTGTAATGACAGAACTGTATCACAGTGCCATATTAGAATGCCAATGAATGACGATTAACACATGAAGAAGCGGAATACAACTAGAATAGAGTTGTGAAGTCGGTGGAACCCTGAGCCAAGGAGCAAGCGGAACCATGAAATAATTTGAACAGTGAAACTAGGGATAGAAATACCAGCGGTCTCACGTAAAAGAAAAGTGGTAATTAAGTTTTCCCAAAAAAATGCAATTATAGTCATTGGCTGACACGCATCCAAGAGTGGTATTCAGAAACCACTCTCATCGCGTAAATTTGGAGCGTGAACGCTCGGAGGCTTTAAAAATGGGATATTCAATTATGTCCGTTCGTTCGAGGTTTGGAGAGCGACAAATGGTGGACCGTTATATCTATCCGGCAATTAGTCGAGGTAAGGCACTGTGGGCCCGAATCAAACGTTATGTTGTTAATTGAAACATAAACCCAAGTTTAAGCCGAACCTGGTGTGATTAAATGAAGGGCACATTCACTCCTATTTGCTGATGGTTGGTTTTAACCCAAGGTCGATATTTCATACGAGGTATAGAATGATAATATATATATCAAAATATATGTTATGTTGGATGTGAGGTTTTGAAGCCGTGCCTGTGATTGTATTGGGGTAAACAAAATTCAAAGCTTCGTTATAATATATGTCAATATATTATTGCTAAGATGAAATATCACAAAGGGTGCGCGTATAAGGTTTGTATATGTGAGTATGAAGTTGTTGTGGGCCCATAGAACTCATTTTAATTATAAGTGTTATGAGTGAACATATATATGTGCATTGCCAAGATTTATATGTTGGGATTGGTTATAAGGTTGGGCGACGGTTCGAATGGAATGTTTGAAAGGGTAATGTCATATGGTATTAACTTTAGGTTTGGAAAAAGGTAAAGTTAACCCTTATATGAAGGTCGATGGATTCTTATCAAAGGGGTTTAAACCGTAGGTTATGAGAAGCTTCCGTGTGCTAGAAGTTGTCTAGATTTAAAATTATTGGGCATACAATTGGAGTGTATTATTTTTATATGCATAGAGATTGGAGGTTCAGAAAAGCTTGGGCATCAATGTGGTATCAGAGCTGGAATAGCTCTTTTTGAAAACTAATTTTTGGAATACATGCTGATAAGGGCAGTGAAGAAGAGTTTTAAATCTGGTTGGCAGAAATTGCAGGTTTGAATAAGCACACAGTGAGAATGCTCAGATTTATAGAATCTGGAGTTGAAGACAAAGAGTTTGGAAGATTGCAGCATACAGAGATGCAGTGCATGTGATGAGTGAAGAGGGAATATCAGGTTTTAAATCTGATATGCAACAAAGTACACAGAGATACAATGAACATGATTTGCAGAAAGGAGTGAAAGACAAGATCATTCAGGGATATTGCAAGTAAACTAATTTTAAATCTGATTTGAGATTTATGATTGCAGAATTGTGGTTGCAGAAAAGTGAACACATAATTTTGAAAATGATGGCAGTGATATTCAGCTAAAGACTGGATAGGGATAACAATTTTAGTGTCCTCAAGAGAAGGTGAGTTGATGAGCAGTGTTTAACTTTGGTTTGGAGAATTGTTTGTAGAATTCAGATTGCAGGAAATTGAAGAAATCTCAGCAAAGGCAGATCACAACTTTGAGAGCAGTGATAAAAGAATCCAGCAGAGGATTCTTAGTGAAGAAGAAAGTGTGGCAGAACCTGGAGGATTCCCAACAGAGGTTGGATTAAAGAAGAACTAATGTGTTCTTGAAAAGTTGCAGAGTGAAGCCTAGAGAGAGAAGAAGAGAGTGCTCAGAAGGTTCCATAAGATAGGGGACCAGTACTTGCCAAAAACCGGATCTGGAGGAAAGGATTGGTGAGGTAAGTTGTAGCAAGAGAGCTTTTTGTTGCAGAGGCTTAGTGCAACTTGTGAGTGAAGAGCTCATGGAGAAGAAGATGGCTATTGATAGCCATAGCAGAGATTGCAGAGGTTCTAAGAGAGGCCACAACAAAAGAGTGAGGGAAGATGCCAAAGCAAATGGCATGAGGAAGAAACTAACTGATGAAGAATATTGGAAAGAGATATATGAGATCAGTAAGCAGCTTTATGAACTAGAGAGGATGATAGAGGAAAACTGGAGAGTTGGTTGGATCATGAAGAAGAGTGTGAAATGGAAACCATTATAGTTGAGGTTGAGGCAAAAGGAGATTGCTTTATTGTGAGAAGAACTCAGAGCATATGAGTTGAAAGAAGAAATTTCTACTTGTGAAACAGAACAGAGTACAGATGAAGAATGGAGATCTGCAAGAGATCTTGTGAGACATGATGAAGGCTTAAGGTAGCAAGAAGCTTGTCTTGCTGAACAGGATATCATTGATGAATTCCTGAGTTATTGGACAAGTCCAGATCAGCTCAATGACGTAAAGACTTGTATTTGTGAATCTGACAATTGTAAGGTGATGAAAGATTCTACAGAGGAATATGAACTCAAAGTTCTTGAGTCAAGGATGGAGTTTGAAGATTCCACATGCAAATCTGTTCAAAGAGAGGTGCTTGAGGAAGCAACCAAGACTGAAAAGTCTTGTGATTTGAAAACTAAAGAGTTGTGTATGTTTGCAGGTACATCACAGGGAGATGGACAAAATTCGAAGTTTGTTGAGAAGGAGGATGAGCAATCTTGTGAAGCTGTCACAAGTCTGAAGAAGTATCCCTCAGAAGATGAATACTCTGGAGACAAATGCAATGTTGGAGAATGTCCCTTGAATGAAGGAAGCAGTGATACATTTGTGATTGAAGCTGTTGCAGCACAGGAAGAAATTCTTGTGAATGAAGAAGGAGAAGATCATTTTGAAGAACTGATATGTGAAATACCAGTTGAGACTGCTGGAGCTCATGGTCTACAAACTGAAGATTTGTGTATGAATGCAGGGACTGTAAGTGATGATGAATTTCTTAAAGAATGAAAAAGTGAAATTTCATTATTGGAATACTTGTTGGAGAATCCAAAGTGTGAAGGAGAGATTATAGAATGTAGAGTTCATCATAGTGAGCAAGAAAACATCATGGGAGCAGATGATGTGGATGGAAGACTTGTTGATAGTCTTGGGAATTCTTCTGAGAATTATTTGGGAAGTTTCAATCAGCATACTGATGTGCTGACAGTGGAATTGGAAGAAAACTCAGAACAACATACTAATATGTTATCAAAGGAGAAGAAGGTATTGAAGCCTTGTAATTTTAATTCTGATGGTTCATGGGTTGATTTTGCAGGCAAAGAGGAAGAAAAACAAGTGGAAGTTTTCAGAAAATTGAACGAAGGAGAAACTATGTTGGCTGAGAACATAGTGGAGGATCATCATTCTAACATGGTGATTGGAGCAATGGAGGTAATTCTGGCAGCTGAGGACAAAGATAGTGAAGAATTTTTGAGTCTTGAAAGAGACTTAGAACTGCTGAATGAAGGTGATGCAGAAGAAAATCCATCATTTGGAATTTTCTTGAGAGATGAAAAATTGTTGCAAAAGAGAGAAGATGAGACAGTCATGTCTCATATGCAGAAACTTGGTACTGTAGATGGCAGAGAAGAACTGATTTGTTTGAATAACCAAGAGAAGGTTGGAGAGAAGACTGTGGGGCAGATTGTTAAGACTGACATAGTGAGGAAGAATTAGAATTCCATTCGGACAGAAGATGAAAAGATAGTGGTTGAAGAACTTGATTTGATTGTTGGAATCAATCAAGGAGATGAAAGGCAATTTCTGAAGATTGCCCAAGAAGAAGAAAAGGATGCTGAAATTGGATTGCAGCATGCTGAAGATGTGAAACAAGTACGGAAGAGATGGCTGCAATGTTTTTTGGAAACATTTAGAGCAGAGAATGAGGTTACAGACACTAAAGTGAATTTTCCTGAAGCTGTGGAAGAAAAAGGAGTAGATACTAGTTTGCAGAACTTAATTATGCTTACTAGTGTGCAAAGAAAATTAAATGAGTATGTTACTACAGGAAGAAAGTTAATTGATGATTTGTTTTCTAATAGTGAATTTGCAGATGTTGAACAAAAGAAAAATGTTGCAGAGGGACATGAAGTTTGGGAGGCAGCAACACCCATGGTGGCAGCTGGAGCAACATGGGGGATGACATCTACAGAAATAAAAACAATTACAACAGTAGTATTGGCAGTAGTAGAGATTAGAGGCAGCAGCCGTGGGTAGAGAATTTTCCAGATAGAAGATGAACTAGACAGAGAAAGTAAAAACATCAGAGAACTGGTGATGAAGGTGTCTCAGAAGCAGCAAACAGCAGCAAGAAAGCATGAGAGTTTCAACAAAGGAAAGACAAAGGCGGATTGTGAAAGTATAACTGGAGGTGAATTGTAGAAAAAAATATGGAGACCTGGAGAAGTGCAGTTGAAGGATGATGCAGTTGTTGGTCAGCAGCAAAGCAGAGTATGGGATCCATGAGGCAGAGAATAAAGACACATGATCAGGAGATCATGATCAATTTGAACCTTGGGAGTCTAATGCAGGGGCTTTAGGCACAATGAAGTAATTTGTGTTTTTATAAGACATATGGGGTCTTATGTTTTTAAA
Source organism: Pinus albicaulis (assembly GCA_034641835.2). NCBI lineage: Eukaryota > Viridiplantae > Streptophyta > Pinopsida > Pinales > Pinaceae > Pinus > Pinus albicaulis. The sequence goes on along the minus strand of CM076569.1, from coordinate 343,462,781 downwards.
TTCTAATGTAATTATTAGTATTTTGAATAAAATAGTGAGGAATTGTAAATGTTCTCTAATTGTAGAGAACATGAGAGAAGTTGATAAGTTAGGAAGGTGAAGAGTCAGTTTAGTTGGTTTAGGGGATTTTTTCTAACCTTAGAGAAGTCCAAGAGTCTTTGTTGAGCAGTTAAGGAAGCTGAACTGATTCCTCAGGAAATTGTATAAATGTAATAAGTCTAGAAGTTCAAAAGCTAGAGAGATGCTAGGGAGAGACAGGGTAATTAATTGAAGGGCCAATTGACCTGAATATCTGGCCAAGACCAAGAGGGTTTTTGTAGTTGATTTCATTTGTATATGTTGATGAAGAACTGTTCCTAATTTCTGTGTGGAAATGTGTGTATTTTTTATTAAACTTTGCATGAAGAGTATTGAATTCCATGGGCAAGGGTGAAGCTCTGTATTGTGGATTAATTTTGATGTCTTTGTATGAATGGCTTGCACTTCATAAATAATTGTGTAAGAAACAATGTGGTAAAGTAATGAAATGGAGGTTAATGGTAGTTCTGCGCGCTTTGACGGATTAATGGCAATACTGTAGTAGGGTATTGTGAATTGGAGCCCTGTGTGTCTAATCTCAGAACAGATAGATGAGGCTCTGCAATTAATGGAAGAATCGATGTTAAATATGTCGACCCTGCGTCTTAAGCTTTAATAGGCACTTGAGTAGGATACTAACAGTGCTTTGAATGCATGTGTCCACTATATGTGTGAAGGAGGATTCGATCCTTTCGAGAGTCCTAAATTATAGGGATTCTGTGTGTAACCAAAGGAAATTAGAACTGTGGGTAGAACTGTGTGAATCGATCTTAGAATGATCGATGTCACAGGTTGACTGGTATTGATGAGGTTTTATGATGGTTTCACTGTATGTGTAATCACAGAACTATATCACAGTGCCATATTAGATTGCCAATGAATGACGATTAACACATGAAGAAGAGGAATAATGTTAGAATAGAGTTGTGAAGTTGGCAGAACCCTAAACCAAGGAGTAAGTGGAACCATGAAATAATGTGAACAGTGAAACCGGGGACACAAATACCGGTGGTCTCGTGTAAAAGAAAAGTGGTAATTAAGTTTTCCCAAAAAAATGTGATTATAGTCATTGGCTGACACACGTCCAAGAGTGGTATTCAGAAACCACTCTCATCGCGTAAATTTGGAGCGTTAACGCTTGAAGGCTTTAAAAACAGGATATTCAATTGTGTCTGTTCGATCGAGGTTTGGAGAGTGACAAATGGTGGACCATTAGATCCATCCAGCAATTAGTCTAGGTAAGGTACTGTGGGCCCGAATCAAATGTTATGTTGTTAATTGAAACATAAACCGAAGTTTAAGCCGAACCTGTTGTGATTAAATGAAGGGCATATTCACTCCTATTTGCTGATGGTTGGTTTTAACCCAAAGTTGATATTTCATACGAGGTATAGAATGATAATATGTATATTAACATATATGTTATGTTGGATGTGAGGTTTTAAAGTCACGCCTGTGATTGTATTGGGGTAAACAAAAGTCAAAGCTTCATTATAGTATATGTCAATATATTATTGCTAAGATGAAATATCACAAAGGGTGTGCGTATAAGGTTTGTATATGTGAGTATGAAGTTGTTATGGGCCCAGAGAACTCATTTTAATTATAAGTGCTGTTAGTGAACATATATATGTGCATTATCGAGATTTATGTGTTGGGATTGGTTGTAAGGTTGGGAGACAGTTCAAATGGAATGTTTGAAAGGGTAATGTCATATGGTATTAACTTTAGGTTTGGAAAAAGGTAAATTTAACCCTTATATGAAGGTCGATGGATTCTTATCAAAGGGGTTTAAACCATAGGTTATGAGAAGCTTTCGTGTGCTAGAAGTTGTCCAGATTTAAAATTATTGGGCATAAAATTGGAGTGTATTATTTTTATATCCATAGAGATTGGAGGTTGAGAAAAGCCCAGGCATCAACACTCCATATCAACAATAAATGGATTCACATCTACCCTGATCCATCAAATTTTGAATGTATTCCATGCAACACCTCTAATTGTTCTTGTTGCTACTGCAACATCTGCAACTGAAAATAATCATGAATCAATATGCAACAGTCTACTGGGAAATTGTGCTGCTACTGACTCTACTACTGAGCCACATGCTCTGGTGTCAACACTTCTCTAGACTCCTTAGTATATAACTAACACTGATCCTTTTGCTACTAAATATTTTGGACCCTCGTAGCAAGGTAATGATCCATGAAAAAAAACCTCTATGGACCCCACCCAAATTTTTGCATCTCTTGGGACTATTGCTTCACATGAGCCTCCTCACACCTGAGTTATGGCTGCATGTGCGCCCTCTGCCCATTTGGCTCAAACTCTCCTCCTACTAGGGGTCTCTAACTAATCCTCTTCATCATCATCCTTGTGGTCAGCCCAACTTCCAATTAGCTAAGGCTTCCTCTTGAGAGCTAAATCATGCTCCCTCTCAACCACAACATCTTGAATCCCTGCCTTGTTCCTTAAGGATGTGCATGCATCTTCCTCTAATGTGGAGAGGTTCTCGATCCTGACACCAAATTGCTTGATTTGACATGAAGCAAGATGCTTGAGGTAGGTTTTCCCATCTCTGAAGACTAACTCATACCCTTTTTCTTCAATCCTCAATTTCTTCACCAGTTCAAGTTTCTTGGCTTCATTGCTATTACCAAATAACTGATTGAGAGTATTCCACATAGAAAAGGGAGTCTCTTTTCAAAATCAATCCTTTTATTCCATGCTAGGAAGTTTGTTGACCCAACCAACTTGTTGCTTTCCTTGCAAAATGTTGTCATGCTATCTAAAAATTGAGACATAGAATACAATATACTACTTTCTTTGTTAACCAAGAGCTTCATTCTTTGTCAAGTTGAAGTATACTAGAGAAATTCCAATCATAAATTTGTTCTATCTTCAATGAAAGCTTCATGATGGGGTCTTCTACAATTTAGTAACAGTCCTTCTAGGTCAATGATTACCCTTTACAAGAAAACCCTTCTTCATGCCCGTCCAACTACCTTCTCTTGTTCACCTTAGCTCTGATACCATGTTGGAGAATGCAATATCACAAATTATTAATTCAATTTATCGTTGATATTAATAACTTCTTCTGAAATTTATTTTTCTTCTTATGTTTCTTTATTAGATCTTCTTCATCAAAAAATTATCAAGTGAAAAAGAATATAGACAATGGATAGAGAAATCAGGCTCCAAGACAGGGCATAACCCATCTAAGGGGAAAACCCAAAAGATCTCTTCTCTTCTTATAAAATTTGTTTCAAATGTGAAACCAAGACCTAAACCTTAAAAGTAAAAATTCCTCTGAACACCAAGTTAGCCCTTCAATAACACCTTCCAATTAGGTTAAAGTCAAACCAATTCAACAAGAGACAAATCCTTTTATAACTGCACCAAACTCAGAATTTCGTCTGCCTAGCTTCAAAATTTTGGACCTGTAGTAGTTTTGTAACTTCAACTCCTGTAGAAGCACAACTACTTTGCATATGTGTGAGAAAAATAGGGCATGAATTTGATTTTCTTTCCTTTGATATTTTTCTTCCTCCTTCATTTCCTTTCTTGACCTTCTTATCAATTTATGCACTTTAGATCAAAATCCTAGATTGCAGATCGAATTGCTGAAAAAATGAGGTTGACCAACTTCTATTTATACTCTTTTGAGTGGGTCGAATACCCCTCTTTGGGTTGACTTGCCTCTGCCAAGGCTAATTTGTGATAAGAGGTTTATTTTGACTTCTTTGACTCAAAATAAATTCTTTTACAAGCCTGTTCATATTGTCAATATGGGTCTTATAATCATGATGTTGACTCTTTTGACTCGTGCCAATAAATCCTATGACCTAACAAACTCTAGAAGCATGAAGAACATGCTTTACCTAGAAACCCATCAATAAGAAGCATGAAACCCATGATCTAAAAAAATATTTTTTCTTTCTTATTTTGTTTGTTACATAAGATATACATATTGACATGAGTACAATGACAATTATGATGGCCAAAAATAGTTACATTTTCCAAGAGAGTGATGGGGTAATTATTTGTTATAGGGGATGGCCTAATGAAGGGTTCACATATGCAATGAGTAAATAGGAATATATACATAGATCATGTAGTCATAAACATATAAGCATGGATTGAATATAGGAATTTATTTTAATATTTGGAGTTTCTCCTACTCTTTAAGGAGTTATTGTATAGCGATCTTAATTATCTCTTTTAGTGTTGTGCTTCGAGTTCACATTTTATGTACATTGTACATACCCTAGTTCATTATGATTTCCTAATTATTTTCAAACATAACATATACAATGATACTCATTTAGTATCAACATGAATGTACAAGGGTATCCAATGATGACATCACATGTGTTCTCTAGTGTATGTCTCCCAATTACAAGTGAATTCCCAATTACAGTTTCACTTTACACAAAAAAAATTGATGTTTATAAACACCAATACATATCTCCCATCCAAAAAGTGTACTTGTTTCAAATAAATAAAAGAATTCTAATATTGAAGTATTCTTAGTATCACGTAAAGCATTAATTTGTAACCTTCTATGCTTGGTGGCTTTATTTCAAATATAAATACAATTTCACTATACATTATGCTATGAAATGAAATATTTATTGTAATAACTTAATATATCTACTTCAAATTTTCACAAGTCTCATTCAATCTTTCAAGAAAAAACTATATCCAAGCTACTAAAACTTCTTGGTTTTGTTGTCCTTTTATGTGAAAAATTACACAATTCTCACTCAAATATTCAAGAAAAAACTATATCCAAGCTACCAAAACTTTTTGGTTTTGTTGTCTTTTTCTGTGAGAAATCTTATATAGAAAATCACTTCATCAATATATCCTTAACAAAACTAAAACACCAATATAAAACATGTTATTCTATCTTTAATTCAATCATATTATCGAAATTTAAGGATATATGGTTTAAAGTTTTGATAATAAAAAAATAAAATTAAAAGTGATTTTAAAAAATCACTTTTAAATGTAAAGAAATTCTTTAATAATATCACACTTAATTTAAATTAAAAATTTTTTATTAAGAAAATAAAATTTAGAGCAATAATAAACTAACATAATATAATATTACTAAATAAGCATTCATTCAAAATTTAATGAAGTCCTTGAAATCGATTATGGTGAAAGCAAGGTTGAACAGCCATAAGGTAAGATTTATATAATTGTTACATACCCTTCCTGTTACGCCATTTACACCATTAAGTCACAATGGTCTCAACCTTGATAATTTAACTTTGGTGATTAAAAAAACACAAAAAAAAGAAGAATTATACAAATCTCAACCATGCATATTACAATTGTAAGTATCTCACGCATGCCAACTACTTGATTTAAAAGGAATGTTACATATTTTCATTTTTAACTATAACATTTGAAAAATGAACGTTCGTACCATCAAGAAATTAGGGAAAGAAGAATGGATATTAAATAAAAAATACTACAAATGTAGTGTTATCCCCCCACATAATTAAACAACATTTAAAAAAATAAATAGAAATGAGCATATTATTACTTTCCCCTCAGAAATCAGGCGAGCCTTATTTCAGCTGCCATAGGCCCATTAGTGCGCCCAGGTAGGAAATGCCGGCCGCACGATGATCTACCGCTTTAATCCGACGACGGGCATTTCCTGCCTGGGCGCATTAATGGGCCTATGGCAGCTAAAATAAGGCTCGCCGTGGTTCTATTCCCTTACTTCCGCCCGTCATATGATTTCGGGGCGAGCCTTATTTCAGCTGCCATAGGCCCATTAATGCGCCCAGGCAGGAAATGCCCGCCGTCGGATTAAAGCTGTAGATCATCGGAACCACAGCTTAACACATTGTAAAGAAGGATGGGTTTTGGACAAAATCGAACACATTGTAAAGGAGGATGGGTTTTGGACAAATGATTTTGGTTTACAGTGTGAATACTGTAGTTTGATCCACTGAATTAACGAGGATTCACACAGGCCGATTGCATGGAGGTGGATCTGATCTGTTAAATTGACTGGCATTATATTGATTGATCGCTCTGACATCATCTCAGTGAAAATACGAGTGTACGGCCTCATGTCGAGGGTTGCAAAAGCTGCGGACCTCCTTTTTGGTGCAGGTTTGGTCTGCAGCAGCCCTGAAATATAGTATAAATTCATATATCATGTCTTGTAGAAGTTGCAAAGGTTGCTAACCTCCTGCTGAGGGTTGCAAAAAACTGTGGGGATGCTTCTTAAGATTAATTCCATCACCAAGCTACATAGTCACGTTCTCTCAATCCTTTTTTTTCCAAAATTTCAAAACCTTTTAACATTGACCCAATTTCTTAGAGTGGGTTTGGTCTGCGGTGCATCAATTTCTACGGTTTGGTCTGAGGTGCGGGTATGAGGTGCTGCTTTGCTGTTATGCGAGTATGCCATTTTTACTAGGGTTAAAATTATCTAAAGGGATCTATCGAAGCAACATTTCTATTTGCCAAAGATACAACGTACTCTAAGATCATGGGTGACAAGAATTTTTTTTTAACATCAATTTTCGAACAACACGAGTAAGATTTATACTTGCCAAAAACTCAACTTCCAAGGCCCAATGACAACCTCTGCTTTACAAGTGCACAAGTTCTCATTTACCTTTTTCGTATTAAATTTTGTTTTATTACACAATGAATACTTCCTCTTATATTTCTAAGCCCCCCTCTAGCAAAGACAAAACAAGTAAAATTACATTAGATAGTCTCTATGAGTACATTGAATTTTTAGAAAGACGAAGAGAAGAAAGAGAAAATCATTTTAAAGTAGAACTAACAACAATGCTTGATAACAACCACAAATCATTAAATTCAAGAAATAGAACATAGTAAACAAACACTGGTAAAAGAAAATGACACCTTGAAAAGCTAGACTAAAAATCTAAAAGAACAATTACATAATCACTCAGCCCTAAATAACACAAAAAATAACTTAGATATTAAACCCATCAAAGAGGAAATTAATAAATTAATTGTTCTCGACCATGAGTACCACAATCGAGCCTTAAATCTTATAGTTGTGAGTATAGAAGAACAAAATAATGATAACACGTTATAAATGATTAAAGAACAATTAAAAACAAAATCTCAAATTGAAACAACCTATCTCACGGAAGCAATAAGGGCCAGAAAGATACTTGAGCATAAAAACAGACTTGTCTGTGTCAAGGTCAGTTGTAATTAACATAAACTAGATATACTCAGGAAATCCCCAAGCCTAAAAGAAACATGAATCTTTATAAATGAAGATCTCATTCCAGAAGACGAAGATGAACTTAGGAAAGAAAACCAAAAGGTCAAAGATGCAAGAAAGGTCGAGAAATGGGCAATAATTAGGAATAGGAAAGATATTATTAGAGATAGAGTCTCAAGCATGAGTGATACATATAGATTTTCATCACTCTGGATCCTCTTTTAGAACTGTTGTGGCTTTCGATGGTGTAAAGGTCCTATGCTAAGTTGGATCCCAAGTGATATTGACATTATTCTCTTAGTTGAAACATGGGAGCATGATGAATCTAGTGTCCCTCACCTCGACGGTTTCACTCTTTGGTCTGGTTGGAATAAGAAATCCTCTCGGAGGGGTTTTGGTGGGATAGCCTGCTATATAAGGAACACTTTTTCCTCTCACATTTGACTTCATAAAATCGACCCCTTAAATCAATAAATTTGGATTGAAATATCTTATTCTACCACCAATAGGATCTTTCTTGCAATATGTTATTTCGGTCCCATCAACTCTACATATTATAAGAAGAAGAACCTGGATAATAATTCTCCTTTCAATTCTTTAGAAACATACATCTTAAACCTAAGAAATGATGGTAATATCCTTTTACTGGGAGAATTTAATGCTAGAACTACTACTAACCGAGCCATTACATTATTGAATCAACCCTAACCCCAACCCCTTGTGGCTTGATGAAGAAAATAACTTAGCTAATAAATTCAAGAGAAAATCTAAAGACATTATCAAGAACTTATTTGGCACCAAGCTCCTCAAAATTTTCAGTTCCCAGGACCTAATTATTTGTAATAGTATTAACAAGTGGCCCCTCTCTAGTCACATGACATGTTTCCATGCGGTGGGTAGTAGTGTCGTGGATTATGAAATTTCTGACATCCTCGTCCTCAAACATATTACAAAAATTAAGCTTCTTAATGGATTCAAACCTGAATCTGACCACAGAACTTTGCCTATATCCCTCAATCATGCTATGCATACCACCCACATGCATGAGACCAATGAAAGAAAAAGACACATTCTCTTTGATAGAAGTAAAACCATCCTCTTCTTAAGGGATTTAGAGATGGATTTAGGCCCCATGAATTATAATAATAACATAGATCAAATTTATTACCATTTCACTACTATCCTTTCCAACACCATTAGCAAGTTTTCTAATGAGATTTCGTTTAAGCAGTCCAATAGAACTTCTAATCCATGGTATGAAAAATATTGCAAAATGGCCTGGAAAGCGGTGAGAGGCACCCTTAATGAAATCATTAAGTTGCAAAATATCAATATATACAAAAATATCATTGAGAGGAAGAAAATATCATATATTAATAAAAGATAGTATTACCTTCTCCACCTTTCTAAAGTCACGCCCAAGACATTTTTGCGGAATGTTCTTGTCCATAAAACCAAATATAACCATTCTGTCCCGTTATAAAACTGGGACAACTATCTTAAGAGGTTCTATGACTCTCCGGATACTATGGACACCACCTTAATCACTCCAATTAAGGAGGATGTATTATCTCTTTATGACATTGAGTCTAGTATTAATAATCTCACTAATGGGAAAGCTAAAGATATTGGAGGACACCAACCTAAGATCCTTACAATGGGAAGATCTATCCTCATTCCTTATCTCCACAAGCTTCTCAATTTGGTTGTAACACATGGCTTCCCTCAGATTTGGACACAAAGCCTTATTTTATCTATATTTAAAAATGGAGACAAGAGTGTCCCATCCAAATATAGGACGATTATGGTTAGCCATATCCTGTCCAATCTTTGTGGGCTCATTTTGGAGAAGAAACTTAGACTTTGACTTAAAAACCAGGGAAAAAGGGCTAAAGGACAAGCTGGTTTTAGGAGACATCACTCGACTATTGACCATCTCGTCACTCTTAGAATCATTGCGGAGGAATTTCACAATAGTAAATTTGATCTCTTTTGTTGCTTTATGGACTTTAGAAAACCTTTCGACACTATCCTTCGAAATAAGCTTTGGGAGAGACTTAAAGAGATCATGGTTCCTCTTGAGCTGAGGATTGTTGTGATTCGTCTCTATGAGACTGTCAATGCCAAGCTTAAGAACAACGAGTTGTGGTCTAAAGACATTAAATGCAATATTGGAGTTAAACAAGGGTGTCCCCTATCCCCTACCCTTTTTGGCACTGGAAGCTGCGGGATGTAAGGGCACCGAGCTTGCTAGTGTTCTCATTACTCTTCTCCTCTATGTCGATGATATCATTCTTCTTGCAAAAAGCCATGATGACCTTGAAAATCGGCTCCAGATTCTTCATGACTATTGTTCCAAGATGGGTTATGACAGCTAATACCGAGAAGACTAAATTCCTGATCATTAAATCCAAGAAGATCACCCATGGTATTTTCGTGTATAATAACCAAGGCTTAGAGTAGGTTTCTTCTTATAAGTATTTGGTCATTGACTTCCCTCATCATCTAAACTAGAATTATAGCATCGAGAAAAGGATTATTGGGGGCTAGAAAGCTTATCATGAGCTTGAAAACAATTGTAAATCGATCAATCTTTACACTTTGATTAAAAAGAGGTTCCTCTTTGAGACCCTTGTCACCCCTGTTGTCTTATACGAATGTGAATTCTGGGGTTGCAGTGTATCGAGAGATTCATGGAGGAATATTGAGATGATTGAAATGAAATTAATAACCCACAACCATAATATCAAGGGAAATACTCCCTATCCTATGCTCTTGATCGAATTTGGTTTTTCCCCCATTAAAAGTATGGCTATGTTCAGATATTTGATGTATAAATAAGAAGCTTGACAACTTGGAATAAAAAAGGCTCCCTAAAATTGCTTCTAACTGTAGTCAAAACCCTCACCTTCACCTCAAACGCGGGTGACATAAGGATTTCCAGTGTTGGCTCAACGATTGGGGAATTAAAGAGGAGCTCAGTGTGGGAAGCAAAGATAATATCAAAAATACTATTACCTCCAAGTTTAAGGACAAGTTGTGGGAGGATTAGGAGTTGGAGGGTAAAAAGAATCTAAGATACTATAAGGAAGTGATCAACCCCACCCTTGATAATCAGAATTATCTCTTTGTGTTGTCCAAAAATAAGAAAAAAATGAACATCCTAAGATAATAACTAATTCCCCATAAGCTTCGAAGTAAAATCGGGCGGTGGTCTATTACCAAGACCCCTTGGAATGATATAATCTGTCAGATTTATGATTTACATATAATATAAATTAGTTAGCACAGATATTCAAATAGTTTATTTAAATTTATTGTTAAAATATTTTTAAAAATATAAATATTTAATTTACAAATATTTTTTAATTAAATACATCACAAAATTTTAGGAAATTTCTCTAAACATTCTCGAGTGTGGTAAATTAAAAGATCATGGAGTACAACTTTTTAAGAAAAATTCGAAATACATAGAACCACATAATGCATTGACAATTTAAATTGAGTGTTCATATTGATCAATAGGCTTGATCACCAACCTCCATTCAATCATCTCCACAAAGTGCAAGCTTATCTCCCTACTTTTGGAATGTTGGAGCTATTATCGCCCCACTCCATTCCTCTATGTTCCATCGAATCCATTGATAAATAGAGCGGGGTGACCAAAAACCCGCCATTTTCGATACCAATGTCCTCTGAAAATGAGACAGAAGCTTTCTTCTAAATTTTCATAGCCCTTTTGAGCTCTCTCACTACTTCACTCACGTTCGTCCTTAAAATGGTTTAGCCTCAACACATCTCATTGCTACTTTGGCAATGCGAATGATGGATTTGAGGTCGTAACTACCCTCCAATCTCTTGTCTATAATTTCAGCTATTCTCCCACCATTTTCATCCATTTCGGCTACATGCAACGATTAAATAGGAATACATACATAGATCATGTAGTCATAAACATATAAGCGTGGATTGAATATAGGAATGTATTGTAATATTTTGAGTTTCTCCTACTCTATAAGGAGTTATTGTATAATGATATTTATTATATCTTTTAGTGTTGTGTTTCGAGTTCACATTTTATGCACATTGTACAAACCCTAATTCATTATGATATCCTAATTATTTTGAAACATAACATATACAATGGTACTCATTGAGTACCAACATCAATGTACAAGGGTATCCTATAATGACATCACATGTGTTCTCTTGTGTATGTCTCCTAATTACAATTTCACTTGTTAAACAACAAAAAAATTTGATGTTTATAGACATCAATACACATCTCCGATCCAAAAGGTATACTTGTTTCAAATAAATAAAACAATTTTAAGATTGAAATTTTCTTAGTATCAAATAAAACATTAATGTGTGGCCTTCGATGCTCGGTGACTTTATTTCCAATGTAAATACAATTTCACTACACATTTTCTATGAAATTTTTATTTTAATAACTTAATATATCTACTTCAAATTCTCATCAACCTCACACAAGTCTCATTCAAATTTTCAAAAAAAAAACTATATCCAAACATCTTGATTTTGTTATATTTTTATGTGAGAAAGTTTATATAGAAAATCACTTCATCAATATATCCCTAACAAAACTAAAACTCGGATATAAAACATCTTATTCTATCTTTCATTCAATCATATTATCAACATTTAAGCATATATAGTTTAATGTTTTAATAATAATAAAAAATTGTTTTAACACTTAAAAAAATGAAAAGTGAAGATATTCTTTAGTAATATCACACTTAATTTAAATAAATAAAAAATAAAAATTTTAAAAAAATTACTAAGAAAATAAAATTTAAAGCAATAATAAACTAACATAATATAATATTACTAAATAAGCATTCATTCAAAATTTAACGAAGTCCTTAAAATCGATTATGGTGAAAGCAAGGTTGAACAGGCATAGGTAAGATTTATATAATTGTTACACCCTTAAGTCACAATGGTCTCAACCTTGATAATTAACTTTGGTAATAATAAACACAACTTCTTTATGAAAATATTAAGAATTATACAAATCTCAACCATGTAGATTACAATTGTAAGTATCTTACTCATGCTAACTAAATTGACTTAAAAGGAATGTTACATATTTTCATTTTTAACTAACATTTGAAAAATGAACATAATTAGGGAACGAAGAATGGATATTAAATACAAAAGTTTTAGTCTAAAAAATTTATAGAATAACACAGAAAATCTAGTAAGAATATGAAAAATTTGAGTAAAGTTTTTTGAAAATTTGAGTTACGCTAGTTAATTTTAGTATTTTGGATGTCTTAAAAGTTTTTGATGGTCTTGAATTGATTTTCACTATCGAAAATGTAATTCAAACACTCCAACTATCTGATTTTTAAATATGTTTTATCATATGCAGGTAAAAAACTAGATATATTAAATATACATTTCTCTCACCACATCAAAAAAACCATATGTTAAATATCAGTATAAATTTATCTTAAGTAGAGAGCTAACATGAGCTTAACTTGAGCTGAGAGGGATTAAATTTCTCCAAAGTGTAAAACATTTTAAAGTATGAAATATAATATATTAATTTTTATTGTTTAAATTATACTTTTAAATGCTAAATAAAATATATACAAAAAAATAAATGAGTTAACATAAATTTTCAAATAATTTATTTAAATATATTGTTAAAATATTTTAAAAAAATATAAATATTTGATTTACAATTATTTTAGAAGATACTCATTTTTAAGATTAGAACATATTCATTTTTAGAGTTTTCAGAAAAAATTCAGTACATCAGAAATTTTAGGAAATTTCGCTAGACATTCTCGATTGTGGTAAATAAAAGATACATGGAGTACAACTTTTTAAGAAGAATGCCAAATACATAGAACCATAGAATGTATTGACAATGTAAATTGAGTCTTCGTATCGACCAATAGGCCTGATCGCCAACCTCCATTCAATCATCTCCACAAAGTGCAACTTTATCTCCCTACTTTTGAAATGTTGGAGCTGTTATCACCCCACTCCATTCCTCTGTGTTCCATCGAATCCTTTGATAAATAGGGGGTGATCAACAGTTTGCCACTGTCGATACCAATGCCCTCTGAAAATGAGACCGAAGGTTTCTCCTCAATTTTGATAGCCATTTTGAGCTCTCTCACTACTTCACTCACGCTTGGCCTTAAAGATGGTTTAGCCTCAACACATATCATCACTACTTTGGCAACGCGAATGATGGATTTGAAGTCGTAACTACCCTCCAATCTCTTGTCTATAATTTCAGCTATTCTCCCACCATTTTCATCCATGTCGGCTACATACAATGTGACCTGTAATAAAATTATTGTTAGAGTACTCTTGGAGGTAATTCAGGTAATTATTGTGAGACAAAACTGAACTGTAAAATATTCTAATGTCACATAATATAATTTGAGTGATATTTCAGAAGACTAATGATATGATTCCTTACCCAACAAATGATGTTTACTTCATCTAATGGTAGTTTTACGTGAATGGGTTGCCTACTGCAAATGATCTCCAACAAAACCACTCCAAAACTATACACATCACTCTTCTCCGTCAACATCTGGGTGCTCTAATACCTGCAAAAACGTGCCTTGCAAAAACTTGGCTAAGTGAGTACCGTGGAAATGAAAAATAAAGAGAGTGCATCAGCTCTTAATAAGTAATTGAATCCCTATAACTTGGATAATATGCAATGTGAGGAAAATTAGTTATAGATATGTGGCATACTCTGGATCCAGGTATCCTGCTATTCGTTTCACCGCAGTGGTAACATGAGTAGCCTCCCTATCAATTGTCACCCTTGAAAGACCAAAATCTGCCAGTTTTCCATTCATATTGCTGTCTAGAAGTATGTTGGCGTTCTTGAAATCCCTGTGGATTATCTTTGGTGTGGAACCCACGTGCAGATATTCAAGTCCTTCAAGTACAAATAGCATAGACGTCAATACCCATGCTATTTTCGTGTAACTATTATTGAGAACGACCAGAGCTTAGATTTCAAAAAAATGTTGTACATCAAAGTAAGTAATGTAGAGAAAGAGTTACCGTGAGCAGCGTCTAAAGCTATTTTGAGCCTAGTTTTCCAACTTAGTTCAGATTCTTCTACTCTGCGACCTAGAAAAAAAATTAAAAAGTGAATATATTTCGGTTACTTTAGCTCTCCTAGTATCGATTGAAACAAAACATAACTTCCAGCAATATAATATTACCATAAAGGTGATCTTTTAGTGACCCTTAAGACATGTAGGCATAGACCAACATAACTTCTCTGGTTTCGTTACAGTATCCCAATAATGATACCAAGTTCCTATGATCGATTTTAGAAAGTAGATCAACCTGTTCATGAGATACACCTAATACTTAGAGTGCAGCCAAAACTGGCATGATGAGATTCAACAATGTAAACTATATTACAAGGTAATAATATCTAGAATTTACCTCATTCAAAAACTCGTGAATTCCTTGTTTGGAAAACAGTGAGAGCACTTTTACCGCTATAAGATTTCCTTCAGGAAACTTACCCAGGAACACAGACCCAAAGCCCCCTTGACCAATATTCTGAATATAGTCTTGTGTGGAAACCACAATCTCATCTAGAGTGAAGGTGTGGGAATTTGTTGTATTTGGCACCATGATCGTTGAGTAGTCTTCAATCCATTCAGAGAAGGTAAAGTTAGAAAATTTTCAAAGCACAATGTATAAGATCATAGGCATATCATATGTTAGCATTTGTGATATTAAGTGTTAAGTAAATTTGGTATAAGACAGGCTACCATCACTTCCGTTGGCAGCAACCAGTTTTTTTCTTGGCCTGTATTTATGGCGATATACAGCAATACCCGCCATTAACACTAAACTGGTGATCAGAATTGCACTTAACGTTGTTCCGACAATAACCTTCAAATTAGTGTTTTTTGAATTATGTGCAACACACTCCCTCTTATCCATACGTAGGTATGGGCTTCCAGAGTAACTGTGACATATCAAACAAGTTTTCCATAAACGTTTTGCAGTAAAATTAGAACTTGGACATTTCTATTGCAAAAAATATGAAATAAAATTCTCCACTTCAAATCTCAAAATGTACTTGTGTTGAAACGTAAAGAATATAAAATACACTACAATTACCTAAGTTTCAATGAACAATCGAGAAGCAGTTGCGCGGGGATTACACCGCTGAAATTATTGTTCTCTATGTTCCTGTGATAATGGATTACAAAACATAAGTATTTTACTTTTACTTCAACATCAACTAATAAAAAGTACATAATAAACAAGGAAATTGAGATACGTGTGTTAACCAACTTTGTAATATGACCCATAGACTATAAAATGCATTTTAAAATTTCTCAAAACTAAAACAATATGATAGTGGCTATTTTCATCGATTCACGATCCTCCAAGAATTTAGATAAATATGGCTATTTTCATCGAATAAACTTATTTCCCAAAATATTATTAAATTGTATTAGAGGTAATAGGGTTTTTGAAGCATGTAGGTCTATCTTGCAGCCTCAAATTTAAAATTCTAGTGGAATCGCTTGAGTCACACCTTAATATTTTTGCTGAAGTAAATTGAAATCCGCAATTTCACCACAGCTTTGATGTGAGGGATAGCCTGAAATTCTCAATTTTACCACAGCTTTGATGTGAGGGACAACCTGAATGTTGGAGGGCCAGAGTATGGAGTGCCTCTACAACGGAGCCTAAAATTTTCCACAGGAAACGTGACCATTACTAACCTCCCCTCACAGACCTCGTTTCTCTCTCAGGTTTTGTAGTTATAGTTCTTTTACTTTTTAATTTCGCTCTAAAAATAATTGAAATAATTTTAATAGAAATTGGGGCAAAAATAATTTTTGGAATTAGAGTTACAGCTTCAATAGTATTTTGTAATAATGTTAACAGTTGAGTTGGGATGACAGGAGGGCACACCATCAGGCATCTATCTGTTTTGGCTATTTGGTTAATCATATATTCTCCGTGCTTAGTACAGTACACTGAAAGCTTCTGAAAGCTTGCCCTCAGAAATGATGACATCCACATCACGCATACATTCTCATATTGTTTCCCTGGAAGCCGTCCACATTGCAAAATCTGGCGTGTCCAAACAGCACATCCCATACAACGTTCAACAAGTCGTTAATCCTGTGTGTCGGCACAACAGCGTTCAACCTTGGATTAAAGGGTTTGTGATGGACAACGCTGGAGCGGTGATTCCTTCATGGAGAGCGAGAAATATCATTTGGCGCCAAATTTTCAGCTAAAGGGTACAACGCAATTGCTTCAATGGGTTGTTTGGACTTGGGGTTTATATAACCGGGTTAGCATCTAAGCAAGCACAGGTTCACAAGTTGGAGAACCATTCTATAATTTTCTGGAAGCCCTAGATCAAGGTATTTAAGCTTCTTTGTTGTTTTCCTTCTTTTCTCCTGGAATGCTACTGTGTCTATATACTCATTTTGGTTCTTAGATAATCTTGCATGCTCTACATACTCATTTCATACATTTTTGAAAATTTCTCTGTATTATGGATTCTGTGAAGCCCTTGGATTCCACGATAAATTGCTAAAAAGTTCTGTTGTTTTGCTCTCAATTTTAATATAGTTAGGTTTCTTAAAATCTTTTGAGGGTGTCTGCGCAATTGGATTGGAATCCTCCTTTCAACTTGTCTTTCTTGTCTAGAATGAGCTTCATGCATATGCACATCTACTACTAGTCCTTGTTCGAGATGTTGCAAAACTCTCTCGTTACTAGGAACAAATCTACATCCACCTACACTCCCTACATCATAGGATAGAGTTTTTTGAGCTTCCAATAACTCCTTCAACCTCCTCGTAACCATGGTAGCCTCTTTGATTTTTGTTGAAGAATCATCTTCTGATGTTGAATTAAAGCTTGAAGTGTACACATCTCATATTCATTTGTCTTTCCCGTATTCCTAGGTTGTAGAAGCTCCCTATTTTTCTTCACATAGTTTTGAGTTTTCAGTGTGACATCAACAGTGAGCTCTGCACATCTACGAACATTTGTTGTAGAAGTTATTTTCCCCTTAGGATAAGAATCAACAGCCTTAGATTTGAAGGACTTGGTGCCTTCCAAATGGCCACTCCTAGATGAAACCTTACCTCTAGGACAAGAGGCAGAAGTGGTGACTACCCACACAGGAGGGATGGGAATATTGTTATTTTTGGTCGTAAAGGGCTTAAACTATTTGTAAATTCTTT
Source organism: Pinus albicaulis (assembly GCA_034641835.2). NCBI lineage: Eukaryota > Viridiplantae > Streptophyta > Pinopsida > Pinales > Pinaceae > Pinus > Pinus albicaulis. Next base: position 343,445,213 of record CM076569.1, on the reverse strand, counting down.
TCTTGTTGTTTTCTTCACATAGTTTTGAGTTTTCACTGTGACATCAATAGTGAGCTTTTCACATCTGTGAACATTTGTGGCAGAAGTGCTTTTCCCCTAAGGATAAGAATCAGTAGCCTCAGATCTGAAGGACTTGGTAAAGAAGTGGAAATTTTTCTTGTAACTAGTTCAATCATTACAAGAAATTACAGCAATCCTTCTTCGAAGGAGCAGATAAATAGATTTCAACTTGCCAAAAGAGAACTACATATATACTAATGCAGGCAATGGCATAGCATGCCTTGCAATGTTACCCAGCAATGAGATGTCAATATTCGGTAACATTCAACAGTAGAACTACCAAATACTTTATGACAACAGGAGTACTTTCTTCTACATGATAATGAGCTTCGTGCATATGCACATCTACTACTAGTACTTGCTCGAGATGTTGCAAAACTCTCTCGTTACTAGGAACAAATCTACAGCCAGCTGCACTCCCCACATCATAGGATGGAGTTTTTTGAGCTTCCAATAACTCCTTCAACCTCCTTGTAACCATGGTAGCCTCTTCAATTTTTGTTGAAGAATCATCTTTTCATGTTGATTTAAAGCTTGAAGTGTACACATCTCATATTCATTTGTCTTTCCTATATTCCTAAGTTGTAGAAGCTCCCTAGTTTTCTTCACATAGTTTTGAGTTTTTAGTGTGACATCAACAGTGAGCTCTGCACATCTGCGAACATTTGTTGTAGAAGTGATTTTCCCCTTAGGATAAGAATCAGTAGCCTCATATTTGAAGGACTTGGTAAAGAAGTGGCAATCTTTCTTGTAACTAGTTGAACTGTTACAAGAAATTACAGCAATCCTTCTTTGAAGGAGCAGATTAATAGATTTCAATTTTCTAGAAGAGAACTACATATATAATGATGCAGGCAGTGGCATAGCATGCCTTGCAATGTTACCCAACAATGGGATGTCAATATTCAGTAACATTCAATAGCATAACTACCAAATACTTTATGACAATGGGAGGAACGTGTTGTCCTTTGCGCCTATGGTTTGTGATACCTTGTAACTTGTAAGCAAGAAGATATGCTGTGGTGAAATGGTTTTCTCTTTGTATATATATATATCCTGTAGCTTCCTACTACCACTATAAAAGTTAGACGCAAAAAGCTAGAAGTTAGGCTATGGTGCTTAGTATTTGCAAGGGGTATGGATTTTCTATATCTATGAATTTTGTAATTTTCTACTAGTGCTGTGGTTTGGATGTAACAATATTTTTAGATTGTATATTTATAGATAAATATAGAACACTGTTATTTCCTATTTTAAAATTCCTAAACCCATGACGTGTTTAGATGTAGGCTATTACTAGGTGCTTAGATGTAGGCTATTACGTGTTTACATGTACACATTTAACTTAAGTGTAAAGTTGTATAACTATTGGATTGATATTATAAGAAAGAGAGGGAGGGGTCTGTTCCATGTTGAAGTGTTGATATCCAAATTGCTTCTTTATTGATTTTTAAAAAGAGCTCCAGAGCTCACAAGAAGGATGAGAAAATGAAAAAAAAATTTAACGTTGAAAGAATATGTGTCTTCTTTTTTTCATACAAAATGTTGAGTTCCTCAAGGGTCATGTAGAAGGAGATGAAAAATAAGTTGATATGTTTAGATCCTTAATTTTATAGTTGAGAACCCAGCTCATGGATGAAGAAGTAGAATGCAAGATTATGTTACTATATGTAAGGAGATGTACCTTAATGTCAAGGGTTGTATGGTTAAGAAATATGGAAAAATTGGACTTTGGAATAAACTTGTGGGGGTCAACAACTTTGAAATTCAGTAACTTGGGAAAACAATGGAAATGACTTGGCAAAAAATGGCTAAGCATTAAAAAATGAAAAATATTTCATTTTTTCATTTAAAATTATGTATAAACTAGCAACAATATATAATCATATTGTCATACCATATGAAAAGAAGATACATATATAAAAGGTGTAAGATGCCAAAAGATCTAGTATCTACTATCAATGCCTCTGCTCCTTTAGTGGGCATATATATTGGGTCATCCTCTAGTAGTGGAAGGTTCTGTGGCTGGAGTCAAACATAGTGGTGTGTACTGAGTCTAGTACAGGACTTTGTCCATCCTGCAGTGGATAGTGAAGGACATCCTCTACTCCCACCCACTCCTGCTCATACTTGACATCTACCCAAGTAGGGAAATCCATGAAAGATTTATTGGAAATGATTAAATAATCTAGTGTTTTTTTTGAAATTGTGATATTTTCAGAACTCAAAAAAACTTGCGATTTGTTTGGGTTATTTCTTGGGATGGGAAAACGGAAAAAATAAATATATTCCAATATTTTGGAAAAAATTTCTGCATTATTATAGAGAATATAATATTCATTGACATTGAGATGCAGGGAAAGAATTATACATTGACGCAAAATTTGCAACCTGTTTTGCTTCAGAAGCTTATACCAGTTTTTCCATCACTTTTGACATAGAAACATAAATCTTTCACTAGAATTAACAAGGAGAAAATAATCCAGAAAGGGCAAAAATAGAAGTAGATGGATGATTGCTTTGTCAAACAAAATAATGATCTATTTGTAATTCCAATATTTTGGAAAACAAAATTAACGTTGAAAGAATGTGTCCTCTTTTTTCATACAAAATGCTGAGTTCCTCAAGGGTCATGTGGAAGGAGATGAAAAATAATTCAAGGTTGTTTAGATCCTTAATTTTATATTTGATAACCCAACTCAGGGATGAAGAAGTAGAATGCAAGATTCTGTTACTATATGTAAGGAGATGTACCTTAATTTCAAGGGTTGCATGGTTAAGTAATATGGAAAAATTGGACTTGGGAATAAACTTGTGGGGGTCAACAAATTTGAAATTTAGCAACTCTGCTCCTTTAGTGGGCATATATATTGGGTCATCCTCTAGTAGTGGAAGGTTCTATGGCTGGATTCAAACATAGAATGTGCCTATTATGATGGACGTATCGTGATTTACCCCGCAATTTGAGGTTGTTGCATTGCTTTCTTACATATTTTCTCCTAATTGTCTATGTAAACATGTGTTTTAGGGTGTAAAGCAACCATTATTTAACAATAATTTGACTTGGAGAGAAGTGAAAGTTGGTTATGCAATCGGTTAGTGTTGCATTCTTCTATGTTTAGGTGAAGGAAAGGAGTTTCATAAATCTGGGATTTCTAGGCATTTACAATTGTATTGAGTTGCATTAGGGGCTTGGCTTTTATGCTGCATATGTATAGGGGATGGGTTTTCTTGAGGTCAAAAATGGATGCCCCCTTGTGTCATTACGCCTTAGACATATCATTTTGGTTGTACATTTTCGTATTTCCGATGATTATTTCATGGATGGAAGTTTTGATATATATTCATGTCATTGGTACACATTTAACTTAAGTGGAAAGTTGTATAACTATTGGATTGATATTATAAGAAAGAGGGGGAGGGGTACGTTCCATGTTGAAGTGTTGATATCCAAATTGCTTCTTTATTGATTTTTAAAAAGAACTCTACAGCTCACAAGAAGGATCAGAAAATGAGCAATTTTTTTAACGTTGAAAGAATATGTGTCTTCTTTTTTTCATAAAAAATGTTGATTTCCTCAAGGGTCATGTGGAAGGAGATGAAAAATAAGTCAAGGTATGTCTAGATCCTTAATTTTATAGTTGAGAACTCAACTCATGGATGAATAAGTAGAATGCAAGATTCTGTTACTATATGTAAGGAGATGTACCTTAATGTCAAGGGTTGTATGGTTAAGTATTATGGAAGATTTGGACTTGGGAATAAACTTGTGGGGTCGACAACTTTGAAATTCAACAACTCGGGAAAACAATGGAAATGACTTGGCAAAAAATGGCTAAGCATTAAAAAATGCAAAATATTTCATTTTTTCATTTAAAATTATGTATAAATTAGCAACAATATATAATCATATTTCCATACCATATGAAAAGAAGATACATATATAAATGGTGTAAGATGCCAAATGATCTAGTATCTACTATCAATTCCTCTGCTCCTTTAGTGGGCATATATATTGGGTCATCCTCCAATAGTGGAAGGTTATGTGGCTGGAGTCAAACATAGTGGTGGGTACTGAGTCTAGTACAATAATTTGTCCATCCTGTAGTGGCTGGTTAAGGACATCCTCTACTGCCAGCCACTCCTGCTCATACTTGACATCTACCCAAGTAGGGAAATCCATGAAAGATTTATTAGCACTGATTAAATACTCTAGTGTTTTTTTTGAAATAGATGCCTAGGTGCTTAACAGTTTGTATCAGGGCACTTCTTTCGGCCAAAAAAGGGGCAGTTGAAGGGTTTGACTCATTGTCATTATATTTGCACATATTCAGCGCATCTTGACCATGGATTTATTCAATTCTATTGTCAATCTCTTATAAATTTTGCGCTTTGATTTTTATTATAATTTTGTGCAGAGTTGAGATTGTGAAGCAAAGATCAAAGGTTTTCATTATGTGTATAAATGGGTCACCACCATTACCACCACCACCATGAAGAGGTTAGTCCTTTTGACGAGGCACTGATGTCCTACATTTGTTGTCCATGTTATTTGGTGAGCTCTGTATTCCGAGGCATTGGGCGATGCTTCTCTGTTCTTTGCTACCCTTTTCTCCAGTGCTTTGGCCTTAATCACCAACACCACCATCACCATCATTGATTTCACTGGCTACCCAATTTAGGATGGCAGCATCTTTGCGGTTTTGGAACTTTGTCTTTCTAATATTTATTTTAACATCTTGCTAGATCAAGAACATTGTAGAACTAGTTAAAGTTGAGATTGATTTTTTGAATAGTGGTGAATAAGTCACGTTTAGGGCATAAAATTGACTAGAAATTTTCAGAGCTAGTTGAGGTTACAGATTGATTTTCTAAATGGTTGTGAATAAAACATTTTGGAGCATCTGTTTGCCAATTATTTGGAGGAAAATTTTCCATAATTGGTGTTATTGATCTGGATTTAAATTTCTTCGATGGATTTTTTTTATTGGTTTGTATTTTGTTGGTGTTTTGCATCACAATGGAGCTATGTGCAAGCCAGATTGGTTTGCTTATAGAATGTAGTCCGGAAAACATTATAGAGAGGATATGGTTGGCTATCCTTTCTACCTTTTTGTTGAATTTTACTTTCCTTGTGGATCTAAATGAGGTTGTATCAGTGATGGTAAAGAATTGCATTAAACATACTCAAATCTCATTCATTGCATTGTATAGAGAGAAGCAAAGTGCTCAGCAAACCCATTAGGGAATCTTAAACTTGGTGCTCAGCAACCCCATCAGAGCATCTTAAACTCGGTGCTCAGCAACCCCATAATATCATCTTAAATCTGGTGCTCAGAAACCCCATTAGGGAATCTTAAACTTGGTGCTCATCAACCCCATCAGAGCATCTTAAACTTGGTGCTCAGTAACCCCATTAGACCATCTTAAATCTGGCACTCAGCAACCCCATTAGGGCATCTTAAACTTGGTGCTCAACAACCCCATCAGACCATCTTAAAATTTGTGCTCAGCAACCCCATCAGACCATCTTAAATCTGATGCTCGACAACCCCATTAGGGCATCTTAAACTTGGTGCTCAGCAACCCCATCAGAGCATCTTAAATCTAGAGCTCACCAACCCCATTAGGGCATCTTAAACTTGGTGCTCAGCAACCCCATCAGACCATCTTAAATCTGGCACTCAGCAACCCCATTAGGGCATCTTAAACTTGGTGCTCAACAACCCCATCAGACCATCTTAAACTTGGTGCTCAACAACCCCATCAGACCATCTTAAATCTGGTGCTCGACAACCCCATTAGGGCATCTTAAACTTGGTGCTCGGCAACCCCATCAGAGCATCTTAAATCTGGAGCTCACCAACCCCATTAGGGCATATTAAACTCGGTGCTCAGTGACCCCATCAGAGCATCTTAAATATGGTGCTCAGTAACACCATTAGGGCCAACTTATTGATCCTCCTAATAATTGTCATAATGTTCGAAAGAGAAAATATGAAAATTCCTATTTTATTAAGCAACAACAACATAAATTTATCTTAACCTTATCTCTATTCTATGGATCCATCTTAATATTAACATTGTTTAATGATAAAAGAAACAATGAGATATACAGTATCAATTTTTTATCTTTCTTCAACCAGGGTTAAGATGAATGCTAAATAAATTTTATATACATCAATTGACAGCATTGGAAAAAAAATTACATTTCAAGCTTTCCCACTGAGCAGTGGAAAAACACTAAATAGTAAAATAGCATCTGCAGCTTCAGGATTATGGCATATAATGATCAAATAGTTGTTAAAAATGAAGATGCCTCGGTTGGGAGAGTTCTTAAGTATTTCTCCATTTATCATTAGCAAATTTGTGTTTTTTTTTTTGACATGAAAAGAAATAGACTCTTCTCCAGGAAATTATATTTCTATGCAGCAGATTCTCTACTGAATAGTGTTATCGCTTGATATAATATACCTCAATACTTCACCCTGTCAACTCTGTTGCTAGAAATTCAATTTATCTATCACAAGCAAGAAGATGCCATGGCATGCATTTTTCTATGTAGCAGATTCTCTGCTAACTAGTGTCATCCCTTGATATCATATACCTCAATAATTCATCCTGTCAACTTTGTTGCCAGAAATTTAATATACCTGTTACAAGCAAGATTTGCTGCTTACTAGTGTCATCTATTGATATAATATACCTCCCTACTTCACCCTCTCAACTCTACTTCCAGAAATTTAATTTACCTGTCACAAACAAGAAGATTTCATAACATGTATTTGTAGATGGGAAAAAATCAAAAGACCTTATGGTCGACTAGTGCCTAATTTTAGACATGCAGTTTATTTGTTATAGTTTGTTTACATAACATCCTCTTGAATCCTCTAGCCATAAAAGAAATATGGCGTTAAAAACTCAGGGTCATAATCTAACGTGAGGCTACTTGGTGTCTTAACACATCTCGCTGGTGCCACAATTGAAACACTTACCCAAGAGCCACAAGTCCTTCAAGTTCCTCAGATAAAGAAGCAAAGATGGCAGCATATCTAACAAACGATCTGGAAACATATCTTTTATATGTGCCTGACTGATATTATTATAAGTATTTTGATGTTTATTAGTATGTTGATGTTTATTTTAAGTACCATCACTTATATTCTGATGAAACTGTTTTAGCATCGCAAAAGCTCTGGGTATCAGACGGTCGCCATTACATTCACTTGTTGTCATTTCCTAAAGTGGATATTGTGAGGCTGACAAGGATATTGTTGACAAGAAGTCCCTAGAGGTCTCAGGTTTGTCTGTAAAAACTCAATGACTAAGGTGATATTGGTTCTTTATTTGAGGAAAATGCTTGTAGCCACAGTCTTAATATCTTAGTTAAAATGCAAGTTCTGTATTTTTAATGCATCTATGAAACGAGTTAAATTTTCAGAGAACACATTCGGTTATAGAGTTGAATGATGCCATTGAGTTAAATTTTTGGGACAGCGGTAAGAAAACATTTTCTTTCATTTCCAGGAATGATGGATAAGACAATATGATTTTCAATAGAGAGAATAGAGTTGAATGATGCCATTGAGTTAAATGTTTGGGATTTTCTTTCATTTCCAAGAATGATGGATAAGACAATATGATTTTCAATAGAGAGAAGAAGATTGAAATGTATTTTCTTACCAATGCTAATTTGATGTTTTATTTCTTTGGAAGCCATTCAAGGTTCTCAAATGGTGCTACAGAGGCTAAAGATATTATGTTGAAAAAGATGGTGTATGTATTCACTAAGATATGTATTGGCCGTTGTGGAAGTTGACCAAGAAATGTTTCTCAGTGAGCCTGTTCGTGCCATATCTGCAATGTCTGTAAATACAACAGTGGTATTAGCATAAGGTAGGAGGCAACATTACTAATTATTGGCAGTAGGTGTATGATAGATCCAATTATTGCAAGATTTATTGTTTGCTTTGCATATTATATGCATTTAAGTACTAGCACCATTTAAGTTTTGGTTGATCTTCTAATTTGATATTTCTTGTTTTTCAGGAAGTATTACTGCATACTCTGTAGCTGGAAGTTGATACCTCATTATTAATTTCTCTTCTTAACATAGAGGGGACATACTTGCTCTACATGTATTGACTTGATATCGCAAGGCAATAGGCTTTACAGAAACATGGATCCAATGCTGGCTTACAGAAAGGGGTTGATGACATGGGAAAACTGGATATCTACAAATATCGATCCAAAAAGAATGTTGGTATTCTTTAGCACCATGTCCCCTAAACATTATAGGTAACCTTTGGTTCTACAAAATACAACAGTGTCTAGCATACTTTCTATTATATTAGGTATAGTTAGATATGTATAAAATTTATGGAAATCATGTTGTAGCTCAAGTGAATGGAATGAGCCAAATGGGCGTCTTGAGGCCCACAAAAGTACTACAACCAAGACTTCTAGTGAATTGAGCAACTTCGATTCCTTCTTTTTATCCAGAATGAATATTTGCAAATTTATTGAAATTGGACACCCGGTTACCTCTAAAAATCTGAGATTGTTCATCTTTTGAGGTAAATATTCTATCCCACAGTTTTCTATGGTCAAATCTGTCAACCGAGTCAGCTCTCCAAAGGAATCGAGTAGGCATTTCAAAACTGGGAAATTTGATATCGTCAACTGCATCAACTGAGTTAACAGTCCAAAGCAGTCGGGTTAATATGCCTCTTTGACTGGTTCATTTGTGTATGGAGCTTAAATTTATAATTCGTATATGAAGAGTAATGCATATATGAAGAGGTATGTGTATATGTTAAGCAAGGAATGAAAAGTAATGAAGTTTGGTATACAAGTTTATAAAAAGTAAGTAGCGAGTGATTGTGCTCATTTTAGTTGTGTTGCTTGCTATCTCTTTTGTCAAATTCTGTATTGTAACTTTAAAATAACTCTTGAAGTATCGCAAGGATGTTTCATCAAGTTTTGTATTCCACACTTCGCTTAAAGTTCAAAGATGAACCAGTGCAAAGATCTATTGAAAAAAAAATGGTACCAATATATTCACAGAAGAACCCATTTGAATGCACCCAAACTATGAATTATATTTAATAAACGCAATGAGTTTATCTCACAATTCTTCTATATTCCATATCATAAATCAATTGAAAAAAAAAACGGGTACAAATATATTCACAGAAGAACCCATCTGAATGCACCCAAACTATGAATTATAATGAATAAACGCAGTGAGTTTATCACACAATTCTTATATATTCCAACTATTCTCAAGGACCTCGCAGGATACACAGAATTTCTTATTCCAACTATTCTCAAGGCAGTGGCAGGATATAATGACCTTAATGGTAAAGAATTTGGAAATTGGTTAAGGTTGATGTTATGGAAACCTTGGTCCAGATTCCATTTCCCATTTGCTTTTAAGAAAGTGTCGGAGTAATTGTCACACTCAAAGTAAATTGAGTATACTGACATGTCATAAAGAAAGAATGGGAATAAATTAAGTATACTAACAGCCAATATATGAACATGCCACTCAAAATAGTACTAAGGGTTTGAAAGTTGGAAAACCTTAACATTGCTCGTAGGTAGAGGATGCTCATAGAATATGATCATTATGATCGTTGTAACTTGTAACTCTATGGAGTCTCTCGGCAAAACTAGAACATTAACAGCAATAAATACCATGTTAAACTGCCTAGCTACATGAAACGTAGTCTTGGAAGCGAGATGGAGAGAGTGAAATAGATGGAAGTAGTTTGATGCAACTAGGTTGTCTACTATATCATTCACTTTCTTAGCTAGCTTTTCCATGGAAAAAACAAAAAAATAAATGGCTGATGGGTGTAGCTTTTGAGCTTCAATGGTTAGCTGATTTTATAGGAACCACCTATTCCTGTGTAACTTATGGCCACAAAACAATTATGGCTTGCATGAACTGGGTACATATTCATAATTATATAACTTGATTTAATTTTCAATTATCAAGCTATTGCAAATTTCAACTTGAAAGAAATTGTTTCTGCCCACATTCTAGCTACAATATAGAGTTGTTATCATTCCACCTTGCACATATAACAACATTAGACGAGTGTTATGCTTACACAAGTGTTTGTGCAAAGTGAAAGTGACAGTATCATCCATATTATGAGATCACCATCAGGCATCAACATTCCATTGTTAGTTGGCTTGGCATCTGGGAATCCAATGACCTCCAATTGTAAAAGGAGAGACCATTTTTTTGCATTATCTTTTTCTTGAATTTGGTTTTGAAGATAATTTTAGATTTAAAGATAATTTGGTTTTTGAAGATAATTTTAGATATATAGTTTATTTGTTACAGTTTGTTTACATAACATCCTCTTGAATCCTCCAGCCATAAAAGAAATATGGCGTTAAAAACTTAGGGTCATAATCTAGCATGAGGCTACTTGGTGTCTTAACACATCTTGATGGTGCCACAATTGAAACACTTTCCCAAGAGCCACAAGTCCTTCAAGTTCCTCAGAAAAAGAAGCAAAGATGGCAGCATATCTTTTATATGTGCCTGACTGATATTATTATAAGTATTTTGATGTTTATTAGTATGTTGATGTTTATTTTAAGTACCATCACTTATATTTTGATGAAACTGTTTCAGCATCGCAAAAGCTCTGGGTATCAGACAGTCACCATTCCATTCACTTATTGTCATTTCCTGAAGTGGATATTGTGAGGCTGACAAGGATATTGCTGACAAGAAGTCCCTAGAGCTCTCAGGTTTGTTTGTAAAAACTCAATGACTAAGGTGATATTGGTTCTTTTTTTGAGGAAAATTCTTGTAGCCACAGTCTTAATATCTTTGTTAAAATGCCAGTTCTGTATTTTTCAATGCATCTATGAAATGAGTTAAATTTTCAGAGAACACATTCGGTTATAGAGTTGAATGATGCCATTGAGTTAAATGTTTGGGACAGCGGTAAGAAAACATTTTCTTTCATTTCCAGGAATGATGGATAAGAAAATATGATTTTGAATAGAGAGAATAGAGTTGAATGATGCCATTGAGTTAAATGTTTGGGATTTTCTTTCATTTCCAGGAATGATGGATAAGACAATATGATTTTCAATAGAGAGAAGAAGATTGAAATGTATTTCCTTACCAATGCTAATTTGATGTTTTATTTATTTGGAGGCCATTAAAAGTTCTCAAATGGTGCTACAAAGGCTAAAGATATTTTGTTGAAAAAGATGGCATATGTATTCACTAAGATTTGTATTGGGTGTTGTGGTAGTTGACCAAGCAATGTTTCTCAGTGAGCCTGTTCGTGCCATATCTGCAATGTCTGTAAATACAACAGTGGTATTAACACAAGGTAGGAGGCAACATTACTGATTACTGGCAGTAGGTGTAGGATAGACCCAATTATTGCAAGATTTATTGTTAGCTTTGCATATTATATGAATTTAAGTACTGGCACCATTTAATTTTTGGTTGGTCTTCTGATTTGATCTTTCTTGTTTTGCAGAAAGTATTATTGCATACTCTGTAGCTGGAAGTTGATACCTCATTATTAATTGCAGTAAATGGTAAATATGGAGTACATTTGTTGTCTCAGTGAACTCGTTTTTAATTAGTACACAATGGTGTTTTCCTTAAGTTTTAGTGATTCACTTCTTTATTGATTTTTATTTTTGACATTGTTTCCTTTTAAAGCCAATTCAGATTATATTAATGTCACATTCTGAAAAATCCTGGATGTCCTTTTGGAACATATTTTAGTAGTTGAGCATGTAATTTTTATTAAATTCTTCACCTACCAATCATCAAGACAGAGGAATATCTGGATAAGAAAATATTGTTGATTTTGTAAAGATGAAAAAAATCAATAGCAGTGACAACGATAAGCTTCTGTCATAAAAAAAACTAGGAAATGATAAAAGAATCTGTTACCAACTGTGACAGATGCTCAAAAGGGGCGTGAAATTCTCTCCACATGGTCAACATATTGATTATGGACATGCTCCACTTGCTTCTTTATCTGAATTTGTAGAAAATCCATGAAAATTCTGATCTTCTTGAATTAACAAATCTGAAACAAACTTGTAACCCAACACACAGCATTTTCTCTACTCAATTTGCAGCAAAAAGGAAACACAAATAACAGTCACACAATATAAAAAAAACACAATTTTTCTAGGGAAACCAACTAGAAGACACTTTTTGGTGGGTTCTGCGATCTGCGATTTTTTAGAGGGTTCTACGGTCTAAGGCAAATGTAGATTAGTCTTCTATCGAAATGCAATTATGGAAGCAATAAATTGTTTGAGAATGCAATAATATAGAAGATGAAAACTAAACAAATTCTTATACCTATCAAAAAAACAAACAATAAACATAACTGAAATAAACACAACATTGTTAATATTGTCTAGAACCACAAACTCTGTGCCGAAATTTTCTAGTCATGTTTTCCTTTTCTTGCTACCTATTCATAAAAATTTTCCAGTTTGTTGTCAATTTTTGTACCAAGGAGGCCAGATAGACATAGTTTCTGTGGATGTTGCTCAGGTAGATTAGTCGATGCCATTAATTTGTGAAAGTGCATTTAGAAAACTGATATGCTAATTAGTTTTTCACTTGTGATGTGTTTTTAGGTGGATACTTCTGGGTGGCGTTATATGACACCCAACCATGGGGCTGTGTGGGACATACAGAAGCCACCAGGAGGTGTTCTCCAGTTCTGATTCTTGTGGATATAGATCATTTGTAGAAAAACTCTATGGTGGCAATCTTGGAGCTGCTAGTTCCGATCTCTGATATTTAATTGATTCGAGGCTGATATTTAATACAAATATGTATTATGACAGAACTAAAATTAAGTGTAAATTGGTCAATCAACTGTACATTCGAATGCCATATACTTTTTTGCTATTTTTTGTTATCAAGGAAGCCAATTCCATGTATACAAAGGTGTTGAAATGGTGGTGCTAACCACTGGATTTGAATTTATTTTTCCAGCATTTAATGTGATTCAACCTTTTCAATTTATATGTCAGAGATTAAACTCTCTTGTAAGATGGAGAAATATTGTGCATTTTTCTTTTACCTCATAATAGTCATGAAATGAAGTTCCAAATGAGGATCTTGCATGTTAAAATTCAATGACATGAATTTATTTTTAGTGAATATATGTGTGATGCTTTATTATTTTCAAGGTTTCTTTTTGGAATTGTTAAGTTTTGGAAAAAACAAATTTCACTTAGATTTAAAATGGCTGCTGTTAGCTTTAAAAAAAATGGAATTTATTCCTTTTTTCCATAAAAAACAGAGTTTTAAGGTAATTAAAATCACTATTTGGTAACTTGAAATGTTGAAACCACCTTAAAATAACATTTAAAATGATTTGTTTATATTTTTTAAAATATTTTTTCATATCGTCTCTAGAGAGACAATAGTTTGAATTATGGACATATAGTCTCTGTAGAGACAATACGTTTTTGATATCAGCTATTGTCCATAAACATGCAAATGTTATTGTCTCTACAAAGAGAAAAATGAAAGTGTCTCTATAGAGGAAAATTGCAGACAAATGAAATTGTCTCTTAAAAGACAATAACGCCTATGTCTTTATAGAGACAATAATAGTATGTGTTCTATATTGTCTTTATACAGACAATTGTTTGAGACACTAGTTTGAGACACTAATTTTGAGACACCCGCTTAAAGAAAATATTTAAGATGATACACAATTTTATTTTTGTCTCTAATTAAGACAATTCACTAGACAATTGTCTTAAATATTGTCTTAAAACACCCCCACATTGTAGTAGTGACCCCTTCTCATGTCTGATCTCTCTTACACTCAATATCTCTCGGACAATACCCACATTGCTCTCACCAAGGAAATAATCTTTCGAGTGATATTCATGCTAAGGATCTCTCTCCATTTTATACATGTTTTCCCCCCGTACTTATGGCTCTTAGACTCCATATTTATTCTTCTTCTTCCATCCAATCCAATTAATGCCATTCTAATAGTATTTAGCTTTTTATTACATTTTTACAATAACTTAGCTCTAAGCATTTTAGCTTTTCATTACCTTTTTTACAATAACTTAGTTAAGAATTCTAGCTTTTTATTATTACCTTTTACAATAACTTAGCTAAGAGTTTTAGTTTTTATTGTTATGCTATTTATTATTCTTAGACTTACTCCTTAAACTTTGTATTCATGTGTCATTCTAATAGTATTTAGCTCTTTATTACATTTTTACAATAGCTTATTTAAGAATTTTAGTTTCTTTTATTTTTATAATATTTATTATTCTTAGGCTCACTCTAATCCTTTTCATCTTCTTACTATTGCCTTGTTAACTACTTTAATGAATTTATTTTCAAATGCATGTTTATTCTCTATCCGATTTCTCAACTATGGTCCGTCCTTATTTTTCCATAGGCTTCCTCTTATTCACTCACAATTTTTAGTGTACATATTTCCTCGTATATTTCCCTATAGTTTCAACCTACCCCATAACAACATTATCGTTGCTTTTCTGATCCTTGAATTCACAATTCATTAAAATATCTTCAAGGAAAACAACAATCATCACATTTACTCACCACTCATGATCTCAATCATCTTCATCATTCAATAATGTTCAATTCCCATAAGGTTCAAACCTTGATATCTTCAGAACATGGGATACATGTGTCATGAGTCTTTTCAATATTCGTTTTTTGGAACCAACACTTCTAAAATAGTTTCTCATATCCTATGGAACAAAACTCAATCATCAACCTTGTCTCATCTAAAATTCAAAATTCTAGATGCGAATCTCAAGACGTCTTTAAAAAAAATTGAAAATTCCTTTTCAACTTGTCAATGATCCAAAAATCTTTAGCTTCGAGATGGAATAAAGACCATACAAAATCGCATCTTAACCATGTAACTTAAAAGGCATGAAACGAGAAGAGAGAAGCACATAAAATCATGCAAACAAGACAAGAAATTGATATCTGAGTTCGTCGAGGAGGGACTACATCTCTCGGACCCCGCTCAATAAGTGGGGAGACCTCTTTTCATTAAGTGGAAAATAAAATGAAAGTACAAGAATCAATGCAAAATTACACCCTTATACCTCCATAGTCAACAAAAAATGGAGACCTCCGAAGAAATAAACAAAATCGTTGGATCTCTGCATCGAGGTGCAGAATCCATATAAAATATGCCCGATTATTACTCCGACACTCGGGCCCTCCGGAAATGAGATCGCCCATGGTTCCGCCCTCCCGAAGGAGCTCAAGGATCTACCGCCTCGCTGCCACTCCTAGTTTCCCCGGCACACTTATGAAATGAAGGTTCATATAGGCGTGGTTGACTCGACTCAAGGGAGCCGCTCGGCGCAACTGCTAGAGATCTCAGATGAAAGGGAGGAGGTAGGGGCAGCCAAACTCCGCACCTCCCACAATAGGCATTATTGTTTAAAAACATCAAATGTAATGTTTTTGGTGGGGGTCAGGGACTCCAGATCCATGTCTACCACCAAATTCCGCCATTGTTAAGTAACAGATATGACATAATGGTGATGCGTGGGTTAAAGGCTGTTGGAAATCCCGCCCACCCTTATTATACTATTTGTTACAACGTGGCGTGTCCGCGGGTCATGGTCACCGACCATAACAATATTTAGATTTTGTTATATAGTTGGAGTAAGGGGCTGGGTCATGGCTCGCCTCTACCTTTTTTTATTTTTGTTTTTGCTTTTTATAATAAGGAACCCGCCTTTCTTTGAATTCTTTCGATTTTTTACCGAAGGAGACAAACTAAGTATCCCACAATTTCGCCGAACTTGGCCGAATCTAGCCACCGAAATTTGGAAAAACATTACCTCTTTGGTTACCGCCACCTCATCAAGGCAACTCCAAAACATTGACTACTTCTAACTTCTCCATACAACCCTGCTTGATGAACCGTTTGCACCACCGTGATCGAACGACGATATCTTCAACTTGAAATTGAGTTTGCCACATTTCGGACACCTTTGATTTTTTGAGCTCTTCCTTAAGCCTCTTGTTCTTTCGATGTGTACGATCCTCCTAGATCAAGCAAACTAAGATTAATTAAGTAGTTCTTGCATATTTAATATAGTTACCATCACTTTGATGCAGAAACTTGTCTTCATGTCTGTACCCATAATCATGCCACATGTCTTATAAATTAGCTCAATCGCAAAAAGATACTTCAGCTTGTTTTTTTCATATATGATGACCTTCAAGGTCACATGTACTATTCAAATCCTTTGTAAATTTGTGCTTTCTATTCTCTCCTGACTATCATGGGACTTTGAGATTTCAAATTTCCATCATTTCACCGATGAAACCTTTATAATATCGACTCAAGCATTACGTGATGCACTAGTTTCTTTATAGATAATATATTTGGAATGCTTCTCTATTTATCTAAGAAAATTCATATATCATTATCCCTTCCTTTCCTTATCAAGTAATCACACATCTTTGGAACATTTATACACAAGTCATATGTCATTATTGTCTCCATTCCCCATAGGTTCCACATTCATAGTAATGCTCCAAAATTTTATTTTTAAAAATTACTATGAACTATTATTTTAAATCAATACACCTATGGGTGGAAAACATTGTAATAAATATTATAGAGAATTTGATTCACTAAGAATAAATAAACATATACAATGTAAACATGAGCTATGTTAATGAGTATAGGTTGCGAATTTATAGAAGGTATTTTTTCTTGACTAGTGAAAAGTTTCAGACAGATAAAATAACAAGCAAGTCCAAGAACTTTGATTCCTTAAAAGGAAATTCGTGATGGGGAACAAACAATAGATTTTAAGGGCCACCTAGCACACAAGGGGATACAACCTAATGGTGGGAGCAATTTCTAGGTTATAAATAATTGTAAGTGGGAGGTTTTCACATGCTATGAAGTTGGGGAGGGGTCAAGAAGTGAAAAATTACTTGAGAAAAGAAAAGGAGTCTCATCTACAAGAGTATAGGTAGATGTGTGGAGGTTGGAGGACGTATTCTCCTAATTCCTAATCTAGCGGATCAAAAAATATGCTAAAAAAAATAGAAAATTCTCAAAATTGCCTAAAACTAGTTGCAAATCATATATCTCATATACCTGGTTCCAACGCTATTTGAATTTCCTTAATTCGACATTATATGTGAAATTTATTGCATTTTGAATATTTTGGCAAACAACTAAAAAGTCAACTTTTAGTGTTAGAAAATTATATATTATTAGTAGCAATTCAACACATAAAATATGCAAATAAAAACACAAGTACACAAAACACATAAAACCAAAGAGACACATATACGTGGTTCACCCGCAAATGGGCTATGTCAATCCCCCAACAACATTCTTCCCTTTCTATTATCCAACAAAACGAAGAGACACAACCCGTAGATCCGCTGTGAATATCCTTTTTGTTCTCTCACAACCTCCCTATATGTTTCTCGCTCCAGAATACATACATATAATGTTCCGCAACATAATACCCCTCATACAAAGTGAGGGTTTTCCTTCTAAAACAAAAAACCCTAAACTAAACATAAATTCTACCTCGCATCATTCGCTTAATGAACAACCCGGATTGACTAGAAATTACTATATACTTTACAAGGAAATTTTCCCGTGCAAGTCTAATTACTGTACAAGCAGCCACCCCATTAAGATACAGGTCCAACATTGTGATACAAATAAAAAAGATAATCAAAGCTCCATGTACCCAACAATCTCCCACTTTGAGATCGATTGTAGCAACTCCATCGCTACTTCATTTGGCCGGACAATGACCCCTCTTTGACCTCGGCTGTTTCGCATCTTCATCATCATCCTTGAAGAGCAATTGAAACTAAGCATATTCTCAATTTCTTTTGGTTACAACTTTTGTAAGCATATCTACATGATTCTCGCTAGTGTGTATCTTTTTCCACTAAATCGCTCATCTTCCAACATTGACCGATGAAATGGTACTTGAGTCGTATGTGTTTAGTCATAGAATGAAATGCTGAGTTCTTTCAAGATGAATGGCACTTTGGCTATCACTATATAACGTTCCCATATCATTCTTCTTACCCAATTCATCCATAAACCTTTGTAACCAAATCATTTCCTTTACTAGCTTCTATAGTAGCAACATACTCTACTTCTATTGTCAAAGTGCAACAACACTTTGATCTTTGAAACCCAACTAACAGCTTGTACCACCTACATTAAATACATATCCCGTAGTGCTCCTCATTTTATCTCTCGTCACCTACCATATCCGCATCAACATATCCCCGTAGAGCAATGTTTGAACCACCAAAGCATAATGCTTGATTTGTGGTACCTCTCAAATATCCGAGAATCCATATCATTGCCATCCAATGTTATTTTCCGGATTGTTCATGTACCGCTTAAAACTCCCATTACATGTGTGTCATCGCCCAGTGCACTACATTGCATACATTAAGCTTCCAACTCATTTATCTACAGGAACTTTAGACATATAGTCCATTTCTTCTTGGGTCTTGGGGCACATTTTTCTTACTAAGTTTGAAATGCCTAGCAAGGTGTCCTAACCGGTTTTGCATTTTGCATATTAAATATTTTCATCACCTTTTGTATGTATTTGTCTTTAGACAAAGAGCACTTGAGATTTTTCCCTACCTCTACTTATTCTCATACCAAGGGATTTGTTTTGTAATTCTAAATCCTTCATTGCAAATGAATTTTCCAATTTTCTTTTGAGCACATTTATTTCCCTCGCATGTTAGACCTTGCAACAAGCATGTCATCTACATACAATAACAATATAATATACCGCCATCATTTTGCTTTTTCTGATAAACACAATGACTGCAGGGACATCTAGTATAACCTTGTTCACATAAACTCCGTCAAATTTTAGGTACCACTACCTCGAGCCCGTTTTAAGCCATACAAGCTCTTCTTTAACTTGCACACTAATTTTTCTTTCCCTTTGACCTCATTCTCGGTTGCTCCATATAGATCTCTTCCTACAAATCTCCATGGAGAAATGTTGTCTTTACATCTAACTATTCAATATGTAAGTCTTTCCGCCGCGAAGACTTAAAATAGTTCTCATTGAAGTCATCTTAACAACAGGGAAAATATTTCATCAAAATCAATACCTTTATTTTGTGCAAACCCTCTACCACAAGTCTAGCTTTGTACCTTTGTTTTCCTCCATCTTCTTCCCTTCACTCCGTAAACCCATTTATTTTGCAATGTAGTTTTACTCATCTAACCCCGACTAAGTCCCAAGTTTGGTTATGTAATAAGGAGTCCATCTCTTCTTCCATGGCTATCTCTCACTTCTTCCCGCTTTCAACCCGTATTGCGTCTTCATAACATTTGGGTTCACCTAAATCACTAATAATAAATAATATAATGAAGGAGAGTATTGTTCAGGGGGTCTACTTATCCTCGTAGATCTTCTAACACCACTTTCGTGTGTTTGAGGTGCCTCAAGGTCGTTGTGTGGTGGTTTTTGTTGTCATGGGTCGTTGATTATTATTTTCAGCACCTTTACCTTTTTTGTGATCTCATCAAGAACCTGTGTATTCTTTTTGTTTTCCTTTTCCCCACAGAATCGATTCTTATACAAGATATTTTCATTGAATATTACATCTTCCTCCTAATGATTTTGTGTTTTTCATAATCATATAAGTGATAGCCAAAATCATTAACACCATATCCAATAAAATTACATTTATTTGATTTTTCCTCAAGATTTTTTATGTTTTCTTTAATACATGGACAAAGGCTTCATAGCCAAAAGGCTTTAAAAATAGTAGTTTACCTTTTTAATTGGCCCATGCTTCCTCCGGAATAACACCATCCAAGGAACTTGAAGGCCTCCTCGTTTATTAGATAAACAACAAAGATCTATAGCATCTTCCCGCAATTTTAAAGGAAATCCCCGTATGCAATCTCACGACCCTGCACGCTCCATGATTGTTCTCGTTGCCTCATTCTTTCCGACACACCATTTTCGTGGTGTTCTTGAACCGTTCTCTCTCTCGTGAATTCCATGCTCTAAATAAGATCACAAACCTTTGGTTGAAATATTCACCTCCATTGTCCGATCCGAGACACTTCACTTCTTCCATTCCAATCAACCAAAGCTTTCCATTTCTTGAAAATATCTAATACATCGTACTGATTCCTAATATAATAGATCCATGTTTTTCTAGTTACATCATCATCAATAAAAGTAACATAATAATGAGAGCCCCGAGAGCGATACCCGAGAAGGTCCCTACACATCCGTATGCACAAGCTCTAATTTTTTGTTGTTCTTTTCTTTCCCAACCGAGAAACTGACTTTCCCTCCGTTTTCCATAAATACAATTTCGCGTAAATCCAAATCAACATTATTCAAACCCCGCAACAAATTTCTTGAGTGAAGAATCTTCATCCACTTCTCACTCATGTGTTCGAGCTTCATGATGCTATAATGTTGCATCTGCCCTTTGAAATTTAAAGCATTAAAAGAGTTATAAATACCATTACAAAAGAATAATAATGTACCGACCTTTTCACCTTTTGCTATTACCAAGGCTCCTTTGGTGACCTTCCTGTTTTATCCTCAGGAGTTGTCACACAACCTTCACCGCCTTAACCGCCCTATTGAAATCAAATTTTTTCTTTAGATATGAAACGTGTCTTTTACCTTATTTAATAGCCATTGGTTTCCATTCGTTTTTTTTATAAGAACTTTACCCATTCCAACAATTTTACAGGTTTTTCATCACCCAAACAGACTTGTCCAAAATCTCCTTGGAATATAGTCATGAAAATATTTCTCATCGTGTGTCGCATGGAATGAGGCCTCAATTTACAACCTAAGAATCAGACAACACTTTCGAAAGAAATAATCAAAGAATCTTGTAACACATCATCCGTCACATTTTCTTCAAGGATTTTTTTCTTGTCGTGCGCTCCCTTCTTTTCCAGCTCCAGGATCTACAATATTTTTTTAGGTGTCCTTTATTTCCACATTTCAAGCACACTATCCCCGATCCTGGACCTGACTCTACCTTTCCTTGATTTACCATGATATCCTAAGCTCTTTCCTCTTTTCCATTATTCTTCCCCTAGACTCGCACTCACTCATGTCACTCCGATGTCTCACTCGCAGCTTTTCCAGCATCGCACTTTCCCTATTTAAGGATAGCACCGACAACATCATCAAACTTTAAAGTACTAGATTCTAGAGACAAAGTAGTTACTAATGGCCTTAACTAAACCATTCCGCACTTTTCCGGCAATGAGCACAAAAATAAAAGAGCCCTAACTTCATCATCAAATTTCCACTCATTGTGGTTAACCGACCGGGTAACCGTATTAAAACTATTGAAATGGTTTGCAATATATCCACCTTCTAACATCTTCATATTAACAAATGTTTACGAGAAATACCTTGTTTGAGGTCGAGGGTCATATAGTTTCGCCAATACCTTAGTAAAACCCCTCTCCTCGTTGTTGCTTTCGAAATATTGAAGGCTATCGATGTTACAAGGAAATCAAACTCAGTACCGCTCGAAAGTGCCTTTCTATCGAGAATCTCCCATTCTATGTTCGTCAGTAGCCAGTCGCCTTCTTCTTTGCTTTTTCCACTAAATGGTAGGTACAAATATCTCTCGATACAAAGCATAATCTTCCATCTCGCATCTTCCACAACGAGAAGTTTTTTGCCGTTAAATTTCTCACTCTAAACTTACCATCTTCCTCCATTGCTCCCACTCGAACCAGGAACCCTTATTTCCCGCAAGATTATCGCCCAAATAAAACCTTCGGCTTCTCCGATAACAATTGTTAGAAAATTATATATTGGCGTAGAAATGCAACACATAAAATATGTGAAACACAAGCATGCAAAACACATAAAACCAGAGACACAAATATATGTGGTTCACTCACTTTGGGCAATGTCCAACCCGAACGCAAATCTTTTGCATCTCTTCCTTTCTCTATTATACAAAGAAAATGAAGAGATACAAACCTCATAGCAGCATCCATTGTAATATCCTCCTCTCGTTCCCTTCCGTCGCGCCTCCCTATCTCGTTTCTTTGCTCGAGAATAACACACATACATAACACACCCACAATACAATACCCTCACAGCCAAAGTGAGGCTTTTCCTTCAGGGACAAACTAAACATAACTTCTACCGGCCGCATCATCCACCTAATGAACGACCCGCACCGACTAGAACATTACTACTACTTTACAAGGCAATTTTACATTTGTTTTTAGCTTTAGGTGTCAGCTTCAAACTCGCTAGCGTGCGCGCGCTCGGACACCCCACAGAAATGTTTAGACTATGAGCAACGTTGCTGGCACCCCATTAAGACGGGTCCAACATTGTGATACAAAATAAACAAGATAATCAGTGCTCCACACACCGAACAAGTGTTGACTAGGCTTTGCGGATCAGGCAGTACCGTACTCATGATGTGATGTGCTAATGTTATGTAGGCCGACCGGGTAGATATGGTGGTCGTGATAGGTCAATCATGTGTTTCCATGTGGCATGTTGTATTGGTTGAACTCAAATATTTGATTGGTTATTATTTTTTAGTTCTCGACCTAATTAGGAGGCACCATGTGGCCCAATCGCAGGTGCCACATGGCCCTCTCTTCTCCGTAAAAATTTGATTTAGGGAATAATGGCTCCTCGACGTTCGACCCTTCTTGACTGTGCAGAAGAATAACCATCGTACTTAACAATAAAGCACACAGCGCTGTTATATATAACATAAGTTGTTTATATATCGATTATAATGGTCCGACTGTGATTCAAGGGTTGTGTGCGTGTTGGGCTAGTGTGTCTCACCGCCGAATCGACTCCTAGCCTCCAGGTATATTACGCCATACAACCATTATGAATGTAGAGTTAGAAGAGGGTGGGTGGTTATCCCAACTAGTCCTTTTTCATTAATGAAACCATCCTCAAACAACTGCTACAGTGGGGTGAGCACATGGTACCCTTCCTCCGCCTGAACATGACGACTCACAGTGACCAAGCAAGCCTGGGTCAGTAGGCATGTAGTCTCTCACCTATGCTCCCCACCACGTGGGAAACAAGATGATCGTTAAAAAGGGTAGAAGTTGTGCAAGAGAGCCAAACTAAATGTCTCACAAATCGCACTCATTTCGGAATCAATTTTCACCGCTCCCGCATCAATTTCTCGCTGGTCGTGTTCTTCCAAAGCAGGAATATGTTTTGTTAGTTTGGCCATTTTCAGTAGGACAAATAACATATAAATGGATAAGGATGCCTAACTTTAGCACATTTTTCAGCCTTTTCGAGCCGAAGCAGAGCCTCAAGCACATGGTTTTTTGGGTGTTCCGGATATAATGACAACATTATTTTTGTGGATTTGGAGCACATAGGTATTGATGTAATTTATATTTTTGGAGTATATAATGTAAAGGGATAGCATTGGAAGCTCGGGACCCTGAGACATAGTCACAGAGGGTGAACTTTGCCACCAAATTATTGTTTTTTTATGTTGCATGTTGTCTATTTTTTTATGGTTAAATATGTAAAAATTAACTAAAATTTCTAATTTTATGTGCGTTTTCAATTTCAATCCATTTCCCACAAGAACTAAACTAGCTTGAAAAATATTTCGAGAAACCTTCAAATTTTTAATTTCGATCGCTTTGCATCGTAGCAAGGTTTTTTTGAAGGTTTGACATTTTTTGCAAGTGTTTTTGAATGACTACAAGGTGTAAGTCGAGAAGAGGAGAAGGCGTTCTTTGGAAAAATAAAAACATAAAATTGGTTCAAGGAGGTAACAAATTGTAAGAAATCCACGAGTCATGACAAATGAAGAAGGAAATTGTCTCGATGTTTCGAGGATGAGAGAGAGATTTCATATAGGATTTTATGATATTTCGTAAGATGGTGAAAAAGCGTTGTACAATGAAATGAGAACAAGCAGGTTGCAGACAAGAGAGTTCAAATCAACAAAAATATAATGGTGGTGGAGGGAGTGAGCCTCGATTTTCATCACCTCCTCCTTCACCTCCAAATTCACCTCCATCCTCATATCCTTCTTCACCTCATTCAACTCCTAGACATACTCCCATATATCCAAAAGGACATTCTAAGTATCATTTTCTTAAGCTTGATGTCAAGTTTGAATTGCCTATGTACAATGGGGAATTAAATGATGAAAATTTTGATAATTGGGTTCTTCAAATTGAATTTTATTGCAAGATTCAAAAAGATTAAAGCATGATGTTACAAAGATGGGTCACCTTATTTCTCTTTGTTTCGAAAGTGTAGCTCTATCCTGGGTGGGAGGCGAGAACTCAAGAATATTTGAAGAAAAGTGGTAAAATTATCTTTTCTTGGAATGATTTTACAGCTGCATTAAGAAGGAAATTTTGATCCATTAGCTTACATGTGAAAAGAAATTGGAATTTGTTTATAAAATCTTAGAGTTCACAATCTTCAAAAAGTTACATGCACAATTTAGAAGAAGAGCTTTGACCATGGCTCGCTCATTTGTCTTCACAAGACACTCTCCTTAAATGCATAGGTGGATTACATAGTAATTTGAGACATACTATAATTATGTTTAATCTGACCAACATGGATGAAGTATGTGTTCAAAAAACTCATTTAGAATAAATAGGGAAAGAATGTTCCTCAAGAGACTAGCAAGAAACCATCCAAACTCTCGTAGATAGAGGAAAGTGTGAAATTTGAAAGGAAAAGGAAAGAAAAATGATACAACCAAAAAAGAGGGAGAGAAACTTACCTATAAAAAATTGTATCAAAATAAGGCCGCGATGAGGACAATTTTTGGAAACTACATCTAGAAATAACACCGAATAAGTCTAATAACAAGGGGGAAACAAAAGATCGTTACAAATCAACAAAATCTAGGATCCGATTCAGAGATTAAACCAAAATATCAGCCATGTGGGAATGAAGGGTAAAGCCTTCTAATGCAAGAACTAGTCAAGTTTCTAATAATCCTACTGGAGTGTCAAATGATAAAGAAAGGAATTGAGATTTTCTATAATAGTGTCATTACAAAAATACCAGAGTCGACACATTGTTTGATAGTGGATCCCAAGTCAATCTTATTTCTCAAGAAATTATCAAGAAACTAAATCTAGGAATTACACCTGCAAACCAAACCTTACACTCTTGGGTTGGCATGCGAAGATGCCAAATCGTAGAGTGACAAGAAAATGTAAACTCAAATTTTCCATCATTGTAAATTTTATAGTATGAAGTAGAGCTTGATGTTGTACCACTTGGACATATGTAGAAATGTTCTGAAAGCTCATACTTGCATGACCTGAAAAGCACACATTCTATCATCATGTGATAAAATATCGTCTTTTTAAAGATGGATTTGAGTATACAGCCAGAGCACAATTTCAAAAGAATATGAACTTATATCTTTTAAGCGTTGGTCGATGAAAGGTGTGTAAATGCTAGTAAGATTTTTGGTGTCATGTTGATGATTAAAGTTAAAGATAATTTTAGCATCCAAATATTTCACGTGACGTGATTATAAACTCCAAACATGATTTGCTGAAGTTTTTAACATTTATGACAATATTTTTTCATGAACCCAAAGGGTTTCCTACTAAAAGAGGATCCAACATGTTTAGGATTCTATAACATGTGTAGGTACCTTTTCCAAACACTGAGCACGTATAAAATGCCATGCTTTGGAGAATTAGCAAAAGTTAAGAGGAAAATTCAAGAGCTTATTTACAGAAGGGTCTCACGAGGCCAAGCACATCTCCTCTGTAGGCCTCATACTATCTTCAGGTTATAATTAATGATGGCACATGGCGTATGTGTGTGGATTTTAGAGCTTTAAACAAGATAAGGGTAAAGAATCACTATCCTCTTTCCTCACATTGATGATCCGCTAGACTCGGGCTAAACGATGTGGTTTACTTTTAGTAAGTTAGATTTGAGAATTGGTTATCATGAAATAAGGATTCTAGAAGGTGATATCCGATAATTGTTTTCAAGACAAAACAAGGTTTTGTTTCAATGGTTATTTACGACGTTTGGGATTTTCAATGCACCGCAGAACATTCATGAGAGTTATGAATGGTGTTTTGGAGACCATTCCATGATGATTTTGTCACTGCTCTCACTTAGAGAATATTCTTATTTTCAAGTAAGACTCATGGAGAGTAGGTAAAACATGTCAAACAAGTTTTAAATGTCTTGATGTAGTCAAGATGTTTAAGTGAGAATTTGGGTAAAACCTTCTTTGGTTTATTTTCTCGGCCATTGTAGGATGTGAATTAAGAATGATCCCTAAAAATTTCGCAGTTACTGTGAATTGGCCTATACCCAACAAATGTAACAAAAATTTAGGAGCTTTTTTGGGAGAAATCCAATATTGGAGAAAATTTATAGCTAACTTACCACTCATTGCAAACACCATTACATTCTTTCGACAAGTGTGAAATAGGTATTTTGAGGGGGAGACAAGCAACAGTAATTTCCTTCGACACATTGTAAGATAAAATAAGTACAACATGAGTTCTAGCACTTCCATATCTTAGACACACATTTGAGATTCAAACTGATGCAAAGTGATTGTGCCATGAGTAGTTTTTATGCAACATGGTAAAGTCGTCTATTTTTTTATATAATTTCATGAAACCTTTACCAATGCGAAGAATTAACTATTCAAATTATGATAAAGAGCTATATGATTTGGTACAAAGGTGCAATGAAATGGAAGCACTATTTGGATTGTTATTGAAGAAACAATTATTCATATTGATCATTAACCTTTGTACATTTACAAATCACAAACCGAAGATAAACAAGCAAGAAATTTTAGGTGGATGGGGATTTCTAGCAACAATTTCATTTTGTTAATAAGGTACAAGAAAGGTATACACATTTGCTTATATGTTATCAATGCCTATTGACATTTGTCATTCTTAACCATAAATCAATCATGCACGAAAGTCAGAATGAAAAATATGCAGTTCAGGATGGAAATTTTAAATATTTTTATGAAAATTTGATTCAAGCAAACTCACGTTGAAGAGTTGGATTATCATGTTCACACACAGCCTGGTGTACACTGATCTCAGAAAGCTAGTGTGGTTCCGCCGTGGTGAAAGAGTCAATGTCACAGGGAAGCTCACAGCCTCTCTTATTATCGGGTCATTTTAGAGTAGGACAGTTTCTTAATTTTGAGAGGTATTTTTATTACCCTCGCTTGAATGAAACTTTTTCAAGACATGTAAAGGAATGTTCCATGTGTGCTACTTTAGAAATCTTGGTAGCAACAAGAAAATTGGTTTTTATACTCCCATTCCTATTCCTTCTCGTGCTTGGGAAGCCATTTCTCATGTGGGCTTTTAGGACTACCAATGTCTCAAGAAAGGTGATCATTATCTATGGTGTTGTTGTGACTATTAGGAAAAATGTTTTTATTGAGGCCAAGATATGAAATAAGTTATAGTTGAACAAAACACAAAGATGTTATCTCCAAATGTATGGGTTCATTTTTGGTTTCACTTCTATTATTCCTCATCAATATTATCATTTTGTTGGGAATTTCTTGGTCAAGCGCATGAACCCCATGGACACAAAGTCGAAGAAGAGCACAAAATTTTCATCCACAAACGACTAAACCAAACAGATAGTGGTACACAAAACAATAGTGCATCACCTTCGATGGATATTGCGATATGCATTATAAACTTTGGGATGAGCATTTGCATTACGTCTAACCATGTTGGCCTCACTCGATGGAATTTGATGACACGTCTCATGGGTTCGTAGCATACTACAACAATACGTAATTTGACTTTGTTACATTGGAAAAATACATATACACATTATTTAAACCCCTCTACCAATGCAAACCCAATACATCTTCCTCATTTCAAAAACCCCAACTTTCACTAGATATTGTAGGTATCCGTATTTTTTCATTAAAATTTTTTTATGCCCCTTTGTTCTCTTACTTATATCCTTTGAGATCCTTTTCTGTACCCACCAATAGTAGAAATCCATTTACCCCCCATTATGTATTCTCATAATATATTATTTTCCTCATCTCTTTTCCTTCAATATATATCCCCCACGTGAACCCATGTGGTATGGTGTTTGCATGCCAGAGGAGCCCACGTGCATCTCACATGCCTTTGCACGTGCCAAGCTCTCACATAAGGAGTAGCATCTCCACCTGAAGCTTTGTTGGGTTATTTTCCAAAGCTCCTCATCGGATTTTATCTTTTGGCACGATATTACTAGAAGATGGACATAGTGATGTGGAAAAAGGCAAGAAATTCATTGAAAAATTCATCTCGGTGCATCAAATAGTACAAGAGAAACTTGATAAAAGCAAAGCATAAGCACAAAGCAAGGCATCAAAATCATCGAACATGACTCATCGTTTCATGGGAGATAAAATTTTGCTGTATATTAAACAATGAAAGAAATCTATAGAGGAAAGTAAAAACATCAAGCCACGTAAGATATGGTCCTTTCAAAATGTTGGAGAAGAATGGTAACAATGATTTCTGACTAGATTTTCCACCCTTATATGGCAAATTTATTCTCTTGCAAATGAGCATCTGGATTGTATGAGCCTCTAATGATCGATGATAATGAAGAGAACGTCCGTGATTATATATATGGAATATTTTTCTTGAATATTTAGATGAGTCAGTAGAAGACCTCATTCCTTCGATACAGAGAATAAGGAATTCATACAGCACTCTAAGAATGTGGAGCATTCGAGTGGGGATCAAAAGGTACCAATTCAAGTAAAATAAGGTGGTTTTGAGGTACTAAAAAGTGAGGGAGTTTTACCCTCACATACTTTCTCAGAGAAATAGAATCGTGGTGGTCTCACAAACTTCAAAGTGAGTAATGATCCAGATAAAAAATATACTAAAAATAAAAGTGATCAAAACACTTGAAACTAGTATCAAATCCGACATCAGAATCTCAGCGTGAAAAATGCAATGGAGTTAGGAAATTTTTTCTACGATTTACCAATGGGTACTTGTAACACTTTCTGTATTCCTCACTGACTATTATAGTAACCAGCTCATCATCACCTAGAGAAAGATTGTAGTAAAAGCATAGTGAGTGAGTAACACAACCATTAACTGTCATTCTTTTAGGTATATTGAAATTGAAATTTTCCTTCTAGTAACTATGCAGTAGCTCCATGAGATCATTTGAAATCAATTAGTAACAAAATACTTGATAAATATAAACACTCACATCATGAAAGAAATTAACACTCGTTGAAACCAACACAATGAACACTACATGCCATTGGACAATGACATACTGGAAAACACCGTCAGGTGAAAAACTAGCAAACATTTAGTTTTGATGATTAAACACTCGTGAGGTGTTTTCAACTCTCACTCCATGGTTAGGGCAGTGTCCTCTTTCGACCATTTTCATAACATTACATAGAAAAATAATCTTAAAATGCATCATAACAAGCTATCAACCACGTTATAATCTACCGCGATATCATCGACACCACTCAATCCTCAATTTTTTTCTTTCGTCGCTAGACTATTTTCATCATAGGTTGTCTTGCGTGCAACTTCTAAAATCAAGAAGTAAAAAAGTATGGATCTACCACAGTTGTTAACACATCACAATTATTTGCTCCATTCATTATCATTTTCGTATCATTTGGCCGTCAAAGACACTTTGATATCAAGATGAAGATTATAAATATTAATAAACCAATAATCAACATTTATTTATGCTAGTTTACCAACAACTATTTGTATGCATGTGTATAAAACATAATGTCATGAAATTACTTTTTAACATCATTTCACATCCATTAGTAACAAATAACCACTAACAAGTGCCATAATATTTCCTAATAAACACTAACAAAATCTTGCATGCACTTTTCATATTTCTTTTCCAGAGGAAAGCTAACGTATACTAGATAAGTAATATCTTTGGCATGCAAATGCGCGAACAAAACTTTTCCAATATAACTATCCCAACAAGAAATTTTCATTGCACCTACTATTATGCTTTATTTTACTAAAGGGATTAATGTAATAGATTTCTATATACTTATGCATGCAAATCCACGATCTTTCCACATATATTTTCCAAAAGGAGAGCTATTCACAATAGCCACTATATATAGAAACCAAGCTCTATTCCAGTTAACGTAATGCTATAGTTTTTCGCATGAAACTCATTGTCCTCTCCAATAGGAATAACATGAAAATTTGTTCTTCTTTTAATGTGAAACACAATGACCATTTGATTTTTTCATCCATGCAAAGTGGACATTTCCCTCACCCAAAAAAGATATAACCTAATAACTATGCATAGCACATTATCCTGCTAAAGAAAGCTAATACACTATAGCTAATCCCTTTTAGGTGTGCAATATACTACTTTTCCAAAAATAACATAGCACAACTCAATATGATATGATTTTCTTTACTTTCCTTTTTTCTCAAATATAATACGAAACTATACTTTTCCACGATGCAAGTGTATATCTTTTCTATAAAGAATATTTCAAAGGAATCTTAACAAACAAAGCACACGATTAGCTTAGTTTTTCCTCTCCAAGAATGATAATTCAATAATGGATAAAAAGGACATGTTTTTCTTCTTTCCTTTCTATACAGTTCTAACACAAAAAAATACTTCTTTGCATACAAATATATATATTTATTTTTCAAGGAAATATGAAATACGTAATGATTCATTTTTCCTAAAGTTAGCTATAAATCACTAATTATTAGGTATGAAATAAAAATTATTTTTCCTCTCCCAAAAACACAACCACATTATTTTATGCAAATAGGCTGTATGTTAATTTTTTCTTAGGTACATACTTTATCTCTCTTAGACACGACTCAAGCTTCCCATGCATGTGTAAAATCACATGTTCATTTTCGTGAGATCAAATATACCTTTTAGATATTTTTCCCAGGCATTACAAGCACTATATTACCTTAAGAGTCCATATGTGTTATCTTTAAAACTTTAATGAATAAGCATCATGAGAACATCCTCGTACATCTCTTAAATGAAATAATTTTCAAGAATTATCAACATAATTTTTATTTTGTATGCATGTGAATAACTTTATTTCTTTTCAAGAAATATCAAACATAATAAGCTTGTTTTGTTTATGCATGTGAATAATTTGTTTCTTTTCTCAAGAATATTAACATGATAGTTACATCTATATGTACGTAAACTAACTTATTATTATTTGAGCAAAAAATCATAATGGAAGTACTCTATTTTTCTTTGCTTTTAGTCATCACATTTGGACCATGGAAAATTTTAGGCCAATATTCAC
Source organism: Pinus albicaulis (assembly GCA_034641835.2). NCBI lineage: Eukaryota > Viridiplantae > Streptophyta > Pinopsida > Pinales > Pinaceae > Pinus > Pinus albicaulis. Next base: position 343,413,754 of record CM076569.1, on the reverse strand, counting down.
AGTGGGCTAATTTTCCATGAAGTTTTTTCCAAAAAAGATTCTCCAATTTCCATTTTTTTATAAAAATGATTCGCCCAAATTTTACACATAAAATTATTTTTTCCTTAAAAATCGCCATATATTATAGACAGTTATATATAATATCATTATAAATCTGAATAATTTTACAAACACATCAATAAAAATTTTATAGTTTGCATATTAGGACAGTTAGATTCGCCAATAAACTTCAAAATAATTTTCGTATCCTTAGAATCTTTCGATTTCGGCACGCTTTCACTAACTAACTCGGAAATGATGAAAAACGAAAAGATGCTTTTTGTTTATAACAAAGTTGATTGACTCTCCATTTGCAAGCACAGGACACACGCTTGGAAAGATTCAAATGAATCTTTGCATCCCATTTTTCGTAGATTGAAATATTAGAAGTGAAATACATTTTTGTCATCAATTTCGCAACATGGTTTCCGAATATATGGAAACTGATATGTATTTTCAAAAAGAGGTTTTTGTTTTTGGAATGGTTTTCAATAAAAGAACCTTTCTCGTCGTGTTTTCACAACGTGTCACGTCTGGAAGATTCGAGTGACCTTGGCATAGCCTTATTTTATCATTTAGTATATAAATATGAAATAATCTCCATTGTTTTTGTCTATCAACATTGAAAATTCAAGGTTTCTGAGAAGTTGAAAACTAATGTACCAAATCTGAAAGAGGTTTTTGGTGAGAACTGAACGCATTTACAAAATAATATTTCAATTTTTACATATCTAGCATATGTTTTGGGAGATACGAAGAAAATATTTTGACCTTATTTTGCTGCAATATTTCATGCATATCACACAATTACTAGTATGAAAAACCTTTTAGCATCCAATGCTACATAGAAATATTTTAAAAATTCAAAATGGAAAAACACTTATTCTGTCTATGCACAAAATTCAATATATATTTCTCCAGAAAATAACCTCGACTCCTTTACTCATATGCAAAAATCAAGAAAACAATTCGATTTTATCTCTTTATGCACCATATGCAAACACAATAAATTTCAAAGAGAATAGTTACTTATCTCTTAATGCATGCTTTATAATCCTTCCTTCCTCTCTTTTGGCTCCATTCTACATGTGTTTTCTCCTTCATTTTATTTTTCCCCACAGGATTACGAACAGGAATGGAATGAGAAATATAATAGCTTTAAATCTTTTCTCTAAATCTGCATTTACAAAATCACCCATAACATCACCTCGTAAATATTATTTTTCATAAATTCTCGAAATCACTCCATGGAATCATCCACATAACACTCACTTGTAGACACATAGTTTTTCTAAAACTATTACTCATTATTTCTAAAACTCATACAAACATACCAACCTCGGAATTACAATTTTATTTATGTAGAGAAAAATATAAAAATATTCTAAATAAAAGAATGACATATAATATTCTTCATGTAATATCAATATAGTAATTAATAATATTTAATTATTCACCAACCCTCATTTTACTTATATATTTCTGCGTAGCTTACGCCAGGGATATTAAAAATCATAAGATCTTATCTTTCTTATTCCAATGGACACATGAATCGCTCATATGGACACCGTATCCGAAAAGTCAGCATGTTCTCAAGTTTCTAGAAAAATAACTAAAACCACTCCCGCCATAGTGGTCGATCTGGGTGCTAACTAGAGCAGTGGCGATGCAAGGACCCGGTGGCCGACATCAATAGGCTAATTTCTGGGAAGGTAGTGTGACTGATGAGCTAATCCCCATGTCGCACGTGGTAGCCGTATATGCAGAACTGGAGTTTTTGATCGAGTTATTGTAAGTTCCAAAAACTAGGAGATGAAGCACCAAAACTATGGGTTTACGCTATGCGTAAATTGGTACATCAACTACTCAATGTCATATAACTTAGGGAATATGACATTGTTTAACACACAAAATACCCTCGCTAGGAAATATCTATTCTAGTGACTCAAAACTTTCGAGTGGAAAACATCAATTCAATACCAATGATTTCCCGATTGTCCCCAAAAACGTTGTTTAGGGCCCTCCTCTCAAAATGGCTCTAGAAGTTCAAAAAGACGAAAATCTTCCAAAAATAGTAAATTGTGCTACAAATTTAAGTGATATTCAAAATCTGAAAAGTATGGTGGGGGTCCGAAGTGGAATAGCCAGTGGCAACCAATATACCCGGATCACCGTGACTTTTGGCAAAGTTAACCCGCCAAAATTACCAACAAGCTGACATTTGTTTAATTATATAACCTGGGTCATTTATATATAAATTATAATGGTCCAATGGTCGTGAGGGCCGGATCAAGTGCCCGCCTAACCGGGCCTCGGCTCAGTCATATTAAGCACCATACAACCTAGGAAACACACAAAGACAAAGAGGGTAGGTGGTTAGCCCAACCCTCAGCTTTCAGTCAGTAACAAAACCGCTGAGAAACAATAATTATGTGGGGCGAGTGCGTGCCACCCTTCTTCATGCCCCACCCTGCACAATATCATTGTTGGACACCTCAATCCTCTATGGGTAGGTGTGGAAGCCGACAGTCAAAGAGGAGTCTGACCGACCTTGGAATGTGGAATCCAAGAGTCACACCTAAAGTAGAGTTAAATGCACATATATGTGTTAATAAAAATGATATATCATGCTTATCTCTTTCCTCATGTGTGTGTGTTTTACATAGTTGAATTTAACATGGTAAGAGTGGGAAATTTCTACGTTTCCAACTCATCTTAAATTATAGCCGTGTTCTCTCCAGCTTGTCCGCTCCACAAAGCTCCCTTCATATTCCCTCTCACGCGTGCCATCTCCCCTCACTTCCCTCCCATTATACCTGCTCCTCTCCATTTTATCTATATAGAGTGCATTGTGTTGTGCACTGGGTTGAATGTTGGTATGAATTTGATGACCATGCATTATGTGCATACAGGCATGTGTGTCTGTGCACTCGTTTCTTAAAATTTTGGTGAAACACATTAATGCCGCCTCCTCGTTGGTTGTAGTGGCTGTAAACCCGACAAATTACCAACGTGTAACCACTCTCTACATCGCTTTTCGACCTAGTGCATAATGGCCTTTTTGATACCATGCACTACAACCGCTAATGTCGAAAAAATTTCGTAGGTGTGTGTGAGAAGCATGTCCTTCCGCATTGGTGATTGTCTTCCTTGTGTACATGGCACAACTACTACAAAGTACCTCCACATGCCCGAGCTTTACCATCTAAAACCCACAGAGTAGTGGAGCAGGAAGAGCCAAGGTTATAAGTATATAAGGCTGGGCCTCTGGCCTCATCCATGGCACAGCTCTGCCAGTGAACAAAATCCGCTCTAGATCTTCAACGTCTCTATCACACCACATTTTTAACGTTGCCCACCTGATTTTTAAATGTTATAACGTTGTCATCATTTTTAACGTTGCCTACCGCATTTTTAAATTCTATAACGCGGTCATGTCATATATTACATACTCTTCTCTATTATATCACTATCTCCACGCTCCACCTCGCCCGCCGTGCACCAAGCAATCGGCATATTTCACGTACTCCCGTCTCTCGGCTACCTATATAGCGATAGATAATCTCAATTTCTCCACACTCCTACATACGCTCATAGTGCTACGCTCTCGCACATCCCCTGCACTCCAAATTCCTTCCCCACTCGCATTATGGTTCATTGCCTCCTATACGCTGCCCTTCACTCCAAACCCTCTTACAACAACCACGCGCATCAAGTGCTCCCACCACAAAGGCTCGCTAGAGACAGATCATACACACGATCCTCCCATAATAAGCATGTGAAGCTCGCATGATACCTTCATGTTACAACGATATGAAACGCGGTCTTTCTTCTCGGTCTCTAGTGCGCAGCGGACGCGCAACGAGAGCAGTAGCCCTCCAGTACCGCCTCGCATATCATCTTGGCTTCATATCACCGTGGCTCCCTCTCCACCATGCGAACTCCATCATGGCTCAACACCACTTCCTGACACCGTCTCTTACAGTGCTGTGTTTCCACCTCTCAGGCATAGTCTCTGAGCAACTTACTACACTGTCTTTTATTGTGTAGATGAGGAGGATGAGCATGAAAGCAAGGTCATATACGAAATATAGGGTTTGAAATACAGTTTTTGGGTACCGCTGACGCTCTCCAACGTGACAAAGTTGAAATTTCCTTTTAACGTGTTGCGCCCACAATTTTTGTTCAAAGTGAAACCGCCATGATGTGAAAGGTCAAGCACCCTTAGACCCAGATTGAGCTTTTTAAGCATTCGTAAACTCATGCTCGTATTTCAAATTTATTTTTTGTATTTTCAGAACTGGGAGCCACATTGGAATCTACTGATGCGTCCAAAATCCATTCTCGCCGCTTTGAAAACAATGAGAACGGCCGTGGAATTTACAAAGGAGCTCGAATCTCTGCTATGACAGCAGTGCATCACAAATTTAAATAACTACGAGCCTTTCAAAGAAACCAGTTTGACTCATCTTTGAATTTCTTTGCTTTGTAAACAATGATTTGTTGGACCGATATTATTTTCCGGGGTTTATATCCTCATTCTAGGATGTGTGGTTGAGCCTAAGCAAACTGTAGTCCATAGGGTTCGAGGGATGTGACATGAGAAATGCAGTGCTGCAGTTTCCGGCTTATCTAGAATTGTAATCTCCTTTTCGTATGTTTACTAGTGCATTTTTCATTTCGAAGACGTACATCTTTCATTTGTCTTAGCTTTAGCTGTGAGCTGGTGAGAAATGGCCAAAATTGATCATTTTCTTGAGTTATTAAGAAATTTAATCCAATCTACTACTTCTCTGACGTAATCCAACAAGCAAAGACTCTCTCTTAGAAATCCAGTACCTGGTTTCACAAAATGCACAAGAAAAGCATCTTTAATTTTTTTCGCTTAGGAGTCTCAGCCTTCAACAACATGAGTCAGTAGAAGAGTTTTGAATTCTAAACTTTTCCTTTGTTTAGAAAACTTAAGACGAAATCCCAAAGAGTGAGAAAAAGAAATTTTTTCAATCAGAGCTACATACACTGCATTTAGAATGCAAAGAAGAAAAATCCACTCGCTTCACCCTCCCAGGCTCATCATCAAACCTTTTGGGGAAGAGCTTTTCCATAACAAGCACATACAAACAGTCCTGGATAAGACAAGGAGTCGTCGTTTCACATTCCGCACTACTCCAAACCCACTCGCCTCAAAGTGTTGATTTCTTCATGATAGCTCACCTTCAGCTCTGCTCCGCATCCTACTCCTCTTCCACAACAATAGATTGTAAAATGCCAACACCGTGATCAAGTTGTCCATATGAAAGACCACGTCGATCTCAGTCCCATGAGAGCTACCGTGGTAGGCAACACCCATGATTCACGCACATGCTACAGGAACAAGCTCTCCCTGTAGGATCAAAGATTCCATCTTGGATGGATCGCTGGTATTGGAAATGGGCATCAACAACCAAAGAATATGTTTAATTGGGAACATGTTAGAACTTATTCTAGGACAGTGACAATCTTTTCAGCTTGAGTTCTATACATCATCTCATCCTTGTACCCGACAAGGGGGAAATGGTGGTCATCTACAAGCTTTGAAGCCATACTCAAGCAGAGCCCGAGCCACAATCTCTCATTCCAAATTCTAGAGTTGTAGCCAGAGACACAACTCGCTCGCTGAGCTTGGACCGCATCATTCCATATTCATAGTTGTATAAAGACACAGCAGGTGTGGAGCTCGAAGAGAGCTTTCGAGCCACAACTCCGCCATTCCGCATCCAGAGTTACAGCCAGCAGACACATATGCCCATGAGCGATTTCCTTTGCTGCCAGGAAAAACCTGAAACCATCTAAGGTGAGGTTGATATTCTTCCACCTCAAAGGATTCGAGACACTTCCTCTAGCAAGAGGACTTCAGCCTCTCGCTAGTTTTGGTGGAGTCTCCAGAGAAATGCATCAAGCATTCCGTGAGTTGGTGGTTCTATCCTCAAACCATTGTAGCTTCTAGACCTCCCTTTCTTCTAGGTCGAAGGTCTCTCTCTTCAAAATATGAGGAGCACTTCCTCTAGTAGAAGACCTCATCTTGTTTCTAGATTTGGGATAGCTCCAGGTACTACAATAAGAATTCCAATGAAAGATGGTCATCCTTAAACCACCCCATTATGCCAACATTTCGTAGAGCTCATTCACCCTAAGTTCTTCCATGCATACTTTGACTTTTTTTTATTATAGCTCTCTTCTTCGACTCACTGATACCCTTTCGGATTAAGGGGAGAATCTTGGACACCTAATCCTTTATGGGTAGGTGTGGAAGACAAATAGATCAAAAGAGGAGTCCAAGTGACTCTGAATGTGGAATCCAAGATTCATGCCAATGTAATATAAATACACATCTAAAATTATATCTCATGCTTATTCTCTTTCCTATGTGTGTGTGTTTGACATAGTTGAATTTAACACACATGATGACTATGCGACCATGTGGTGGGGCCACAGTGGCGCGTAGCTCTTGGGCCCGCGCTCCTTGATAACATGGGTGAAAACATGATTGTTTAAAAGGGAAAAATTTAGGGAGCTAGTGCCAAATAAACTATTTTGCAAATTCCATTGATTTTGACAGACTTTGCCGCTTCGCACCAATTTGTTGCTCGGCGCTTCCGCTACAGGAGGAATTCATTTCCTATTTTTTCTAGTTTTACCATTTTTAGGACACGTAGCAAAGAAATAGAGAGGGAGGCCTAACTTGACCATTTTTAATCCCTTTTGTAGCCCAGTGAAGAGCCGCACATAGTGGGTTAGGTGTTCGTAGCATTATTTTAGTGATTTTAGCATCGTATGTTGATGTAATTTACATTTTGAGCATATAATATAAAGGGACAACATTGGAAGCTAGACCCCGATACGTAGCCTATGTGGGGTGAAGTATGTCATCAAATTTTTGTTTTGGGATTTTGCATGTTCTTCTGCTTGACTTTGGGTAAATCTTCAAAACTTAACTAAATTTCTAATTTACATTCTTTTTCAATTTCGATCCATTTCCATAAGCCATAAACTAGCTTGCAAAAATTTTTTCAAGAAAAACTTCAAATTTTTAATTTCATATCTATTCCACCACCAATTATTGAAAGTAAAATATGCAAAACTAACAAGAAGGATGAGGAATCCACTTTTATAAAATTGCAAACTCAAGATTGAGGTGTTTGAGTAAGGATATTTGGCTTATCCATCACCTACATGATGGGTGTAACATCCCTCATCAACTGGGTCGCCCCCGTGGTTACAAGTTCATCTAAACCTTTGCTATATGTGTTGCACGTAGTGTTAATTAATATAAATGATTTCCATTCATGTTATGCTACTAAATTTTTGATAATCTACTAAGGATTTGACTATTGTTTCCATAGATAAATGGAATGTGAATCTCTTAGGCTCATATGTGCAATGCTTTTATTTGTGTTGGAAATATCCTTAAATAGAGAAACTAATTTAATTCATGAGTTCATCGGACCTAAAAATAACAAGGAAAAAGTTTTATTGTCATCCAACACACACACACACACACACACACATATCTCCGTGTGTTTCATCCTTCCCTAGACTAATAGTCAATCAAAGGGTTTGAAAAGAAGTGGGATATATATGTATATGCCGGTGAAAGTGAATCACTTTACATGCATTGGGCAACCTCCATCGCTCGACCGAAAAGAATGGAATTTCACCTTGGAAATTTGTAAGATCAAGTTGTTCCTAATCACGTACCTAGACAAGACCCTAAACTCATTTCCTTGCATTACAAAATAGAGCAAATAAACACTTTCCTAATTTCGATAAAGTACTAAGGGTACTAAATAAAACATACGAGTAAAAGATAAATTATGGACCGGGAATAAATATCTAATTTTAGTGCTAGTTAAAATGTACTAGTATAGATTGCGCTACTTTAAGGTATGAGAATAAGTACAACTAGGAAAGTTAAATACAAATGAAAAAAATGTTGCCATGCAAGGACCCTAGCAATTAAAAAAAGGGGCTTTACATTCCTCACTTTGAGGTTTTTTATTAAGGTGGTGTACCTCGTGAGGTTTATTATGGCAACAATTTGGGTGTTTCATTTTTGACTTAAGACATGCACCCTATTCCCACAAAACTTAGCCATGTTGAAAGAGGAAACAATACATGCGATGTGGTAAAAATATAAATCTAAATAATCCGATTGTTGGTGTCATCGATCTCGGTGGGGGATGAAACGAAAATGAGGTTTTAACAAGTAAAGACATAGAGAACAATAATTCTAGAGATAGAAATTTGAAAGACACAAACTATTGCAAATAACTTATTATCCATAGATTACATTCATTCCAATTACCATGAGTATAAAAAACATATGCTAGGGTGGAAGCATATGGGGCCATGGGAATTTGACCCTACCCCCATCTACCGTTGAAATGGATCAAAGTGGACCAAACATAAAATAAACATAGAGAGTCTTCCAAAACTTAGTGGATCGAACAATAAATAAACATAGAGAGTCGTCCAAAATTGAATAAAGTTTTCCATTATCATGGAGAGAAATATTAATAGAACTACAAATGTCTAGAATGGGGTTTCTAGGTTGGTACCTCCTCGTCGACTATTATATTACAAACTATTTAGGTTCAACATAACTAAATACTCTAAAAAAGGAAATCAAATATAGAAAATTGCAACATAAGCCTTTAAAAAGTCATATACAACAACCAATAGTGGACATGAGGCCAAACTCTCATCATCATGTTGGAGGGGAAACATTCTAGAGTAGGTCCATGGGATATCTTACCTTTTACCATCGACCCCATACAAACATTGGTGATAGACTCCCACTACAAGTAGAGGACTCTCCTTCACAAACCATACCAAGAATGATTAGCACATTAGAATAAAAACAAGAATGGTAAATAAAGAGTAGAATCTAGCCGAGCCTCAAATGAAAAGGGATTACTTGTAAAATTTCCATCACTTAATCTCCACACAATGCAATAAAATTCAATTAGTACAAGCATTTCAAAAAAATAGCAAGGGTCATTGCAAGTTTTGACACTTAGAGTTAGGAATGCATACTTAGGGAAGGGGACTAAAATAAAAAGTCATAGACAAGATTCACGTATCCGATGTATTAGACGAGAGCCCAAGGAGAAAAAAAGGAGATGGACGACAACTTCATAAGGTAGGCTATAAAGAAGCTACAAAACTAAGAAAAAAATACATAAATCAAGGAAGGAAGATTAGGACAAAGTTCCCATAAGTTCTTACCAAATGATGAGAAGAGGTTACAAAGGTACAAATAACAAAAGTGGAGTTGAGAGGAAGGAGGAATAGAAAAATGAAAATTACAAAACCTATGAACCATAACCTCTCTAATAAATCTTTTGAACCCAAAACTCTCTTCTAGAGGTATTGTAGCAGAATTTTTCAAAGCCAAAAAGTCAAATATTTTTTAAGAAAAACACCAACAAGGCATCGGTTTTTCTAGATAATTTTTCATCAACTCAATATGGCTTAAACAAGAGAGGATTTCATAAGGAAAAATTTGACTTTAAATTCAAATATCCTCGATCACTTTGGATAAGGTAATCGCTTGAAAGTGATTTTATATTTCAACAATGCTCAAGTGTTTCTATATTAGTTTATTTATGTCATGAAAATATTAGAAAAATAATGAATTAAAAATAAAAACAAAGAGCACCGAGAAGAGGTATATCATAATTAACTTTTTCGTGGAAAAAAATACAAAGGTATATAATGAAAAAACATGGTTTTTTCGACATTATATTATTTTCTATAAGTTGGAGGATTATTTTACCCTCTATTACATGAAAGGTTAAATTTCAAGATGCAATGGTAATAGTGAAAAAATCACCCAATTTAAAAAAAGATTTCCGGCCATTCATTATAGTGGAATTGTGTAAAAACAAAATGCTTTTTGGGAGGAGTCTTTTCCATCTTAAAATTTGAAATAAATAAAGAGTTCTATAAGTTCATCAAAGGTTGTCTACAAATAATACTATTCCCAAGAAAAAGTAGTGTAGTGTAAGTGCAAATAAGAATTGAGATAATAACTCGAAGGCACTAATATATCTCAAGAAAGGAATGAATATTGGGTATTGTCACTAAGTAAACATCTCAAACAATTCCCCTCGAGAAGTGACTTGGAAATGCAAATAACTTCGTGCTTGGTATTAGCCAATTTCCAACAATTGAAATAGGTTCTAGAACTATCACTCTTAAGAATGATGCATTTGATGCTTATAGATCTATCTTTCATAGTAATAACATCATTACCAACATTGATAGGGTAGCTTGGACAAGAGGAGCTTCTCGATTTAATTGGGTTCTATATTCCTAATCAATTTCCTAAAAGCATACACAATTCTTGTCTTCGCTTTTTGTATCTTCAATGTTGTGAATACTTTGGTGTCTTTGCCAAGAAAGATAGGTGATATTCAAAGCTCAAAGCATTTTAATTTTGATAGATGGGATAGAGAGAGCTCAATGGAGAATCCACTCGGGTATCTTTTGGACTCAATTAAATAACTTAATTAGGTTTTTCCAATGCGGAGACATCATGTTGTCATTTTGGTATGCCAACTTTGAGTTACTCATTTGTTAGGGTACTCAAGTCTATTAGATTGATGCCACACATTCAACATAGATACACTATAAAAAGCAAAAAAATGATTAAAATTGCAACAATATTAAGCATGCCACTCTAAAAGGTGAACAAATCACCGTGGGAATAGGTTTCTCGACATCGTTGATGTAGAAAATTAGAATTGACTTGCACCCTTTGCCTCGTGTCCGGATAGTGGAAAGGGGATATTTTGTGAAGAAGGGATATTTCACTTTAAAAATGGGCCAATTTTTAATATTATATATATTATTTATAATATTAAAATTTATTACAATTTTTAGATTAAAAAATAATTATTATTTTTATTCTAACCCTTTTAAAAAATTAAAAGAAATAGTTTTGTAATTATGAATAAATCATCTTTCTAACTAATCAAAATAGTTAACTTTCCGAAAAAGATAAAAGTCGGAAATGAGAGATAAAAATGGATTCAAAATGCCTGAAGTTCAAGTTTGTATGTAATGAAGAAATCTATCCAAACTAGTCAAATAAACTAGTTTGATTTCATTTATTGAGAAAATTGGAGTATGTATATAGTCGTTTCTTGTGTTATTACTATTACATCTCATAATTTCCTTTTTTTGAAATAGATGTATGTAGCAGCAAACGTTCTTTTTTAAGTGTAATTTTGGATTTACCTATTTTTTTCTTTGTGCTACAAACCATACCGCAATTAATTTAAGTTACCTCTAATGGGTTCTCCACCCATTCAAAAATTCATTCACATTCTTTGTTCCTTTGCTCTTTCATCATTCAACATTTTCCAAGGTTAAAGGTTAAATTCTTTGGTTTCTTAAGTTATTAAACCTTTTTTTTCTTATTTTTCTTCTTTTCCATCATTTTGATTATGAGATCCACACACTAAAAGTGCTAGTCGCACTAGTTGTAAATGATGAATATATTTGTTGGCATTATGATTGCACATGTTGCCCTCGATGGAAAATAAATTGTAAAAAGACAAAAAATATATTGGTTCCGGGATAAGCTCGTGAGGTGGAATAGTGATGGAAAAAAATTTCATAATGATGGGAAAAACGTTTTTGCGTATAAAAATCGAATATGGACAAAACACATTTTTAAGGAACTATACACGAGTTGGTCAAGACAAAGTCAATGCATACATGTGGGTAAGAAGAAGAAAAGCCGTGTACATGTACTTTACACGTTAAATTTATGATAGCACATGTCCTTACCATGGTATTAACCCTTAGTATTGAGCGCAATAATGGTTATTTGATCTCGTCCAAGAATACCATCGACACTTGTGTGGTTTTGACTCATGGTATTGGCTAAAGCTCACACTATATAAGGATGTGAAGATCATAGTGCTAAAGTGTGCATGATTATGTGAATTGAATGAATACTTTAATATGAAGTATATTTGCATGGAATGGGCTATAATTAATAGATAGTTATGATATTATGATGCATTCATGAATACTTTAATGGATCAGTGCTCTCTCAGACCCGAAAATGACTATGTATTTGCATGGTCTCTGTTATGAGTTGTTTAGATATGTGGTATGGGGCATGATTGCTGAAAGTAAAGGGCATGATCCGAGTAAGTTTGTAGTTTTGAAGTATTATGCAATCCCGAATTATTTATAGATCTATACACAAAAGTTAGTCACATTGAAGGCGCGACACACCCTAGTTCGCTACCGCAAAGGCGCGTATGGAAGCTAGGGTTGTTGTGAAGAATGATGAAGGAAATGTATGATCAATTTTGTTGTATTTCTACCGTCTATTAATGATTTCTTCATATAGATCTAGGTTTTTTGAATACATATTATGCTACTAGTTAATTGTGAATAAATATAATTGATTGGTTGATTGAAAATGATGGATACTACTAATTCAGATAAGCATTCCGTAAATCTTACAAAAATGTGTCTAAATATCTTTTATTTGTTCCGAGTTTGGTGAAAACTCTAATCTCGCATGTAAAGATATGTACGCAGTGTTGCTCCAAAGAGAAGTGCGTACACACATCGCTTTTTCGTAATTAAAGTAGCATATAAAATTGTTTTATGAATGATCTGTGGTTGCAATTGATTCTATGAGTTGATGTAGAATTCTTGGTTTGGTTCGTGGTCTACGTACAATGATCTCACCGTTTTGTTTGAATTTGGTCGATGGTTGTGTTTGGTGATCTATAAGTTGTGTTGATGTAAAAGATGTTGGATCCGTGTAGCAACATATGAAATGTGGTCTCAAGTGGGTTCTCGTACGAACCTTCAAAGGTGGAAGTTGAAGCTTCCTACCAAAGAGGGAGCTAGTGATTAGATCAGGGTTGAAGCTCTCTAGTAGTGGCTAGTAAATTAGATCGAGGGGTTGGAGCTCCTTCAAGTAGTAGTTGGAGAACGAGAGAAGTTTGTAGCCTTTCTACAAAAGCACCGCACTCGCATGAGTTTTCACGCACAATCATGTAAGAAGTTTTCATATAATAAATATTGAATACATAGATACTAACAATGGTGGGCTTTTATCATGAATTGGGGTTTTCACCTTAAATCCTAGTGTTCATGTGTGTTCCTTTATGTGATGATTAATTCTGCTCACCGCACTGCTTTCACGTGCTATTAAATAAATGATGTACTTGGCTAAGTAAAGTTTCGAAGATTTGTGTGAATACTAAGTGTGCTCCGAGCAGATATGAAAGTTTCCTAATAGAAAGCCACGTTCATACAATAGTTGGATTAATTAATTTCACCGCGTAGAAATCAATAAATATTGATTCACGCTCCTCTCAATATTTTTCGCAACAATTGGTATCGTAGTAGGTCCTTCTAAAGAAGCTTGATGGCTAGAAGGAATATATACCAAGATGAGAAATCAAGATGGAACAACATCTATAATACCACCACTCTTCAACAGAAACAATTTAATATTCTCGAAGACAAGAATAAGACCCATATTCAGCTCTTGGAGCAGATTTTTTGGGCAATTTTTTGAAGGGGGTTACCAATATCCATATCGTAGTTCCTACGACATAGGAGCAAAGAAGAATTATGAAATCAATGCGAAAGTTGTCAATGCATTATTTGAGTCCGAACTAATTAGAATTTGTCAAGGTTAGTGCATCTAGATACAACAATGGAGATATGGGACAAAATCATTCTAAGCTATGAAGGTGATGCCAAAGAAAAATACTAAACTCCAATCTCTGTACTCAATATGAAAACTTCGAATTCATAATGATGAAAGTATTGCTAGTTTCTCTCTCGAGTCTAGACGAGATCATATATCGTATTAGAAATTTGAAGTGGGACACAAAGCCACAACTTTAGTAGAGAAAATATTAAGGTCCCGTAACTCCTAAATTCTAGTCAAAAGTGTCCGCTTATTGAAGAGAAGCATGATCTACAAACTCTCACTATTGTTCAACTTCATGAGATCTCCGACTACCTTTGAAATGAGAAAATGAGGTCTTTCTAAGTCGCAGAATTCACATTAAAAGATACCGTGAAAGGAAAGAAAAAGGAATCAAGATATGTATTAGAAGAATATGAGTTAAATTTTGTAAAGAAACTTCAACTTGGCACCAAAAGGTTTAGAGGTAATCTTCCCTTCAAATTTTTTTTCTGTAGCGTAATGGGTCATTATGTCACTAAATGTCCTCATAAATATAATCATGATAAGAGAAAGGATATATAAAAAGGTAATAGGAGACGATTTGAAAATAGGAAAATTTATTTTACTCATGAAGATATTAATGGCTTGTCAAATAGTGAAGAAGGAGAATCTAATCAAGATCTTACGATCGCTCATAGCATTTGAAAAACACACTAGTGAGGCTAAAGATAATTTTATGGATGCTTTAGAAGAAAATGATTTTTGAAGAAATCACTCAACTCAAAATATTCTTGGAAGAAAAACAAAATATCCATAGATACTCTAAAGAATCAACTCATAGAAAAGGAGAAGCATAACGAGAAATTAGAATGTGAAATAGTAAGCCTAAGAAAGGAACTTGAGAAAGTAAAAACTTTAAACCTTAGATTTTCTAAAGGATCCGAAACCTTAGATGAAATTATCAAGGTTCAATGCTCTCCTCTGTGAAGACATGTCTTGGATATATTGTTGAATATTCTTAGTCTGAACAATCCTCACCCACAAGCTATCTAAATGAAACAAAATCCATTCAAAGAAAAGTTTCATCACTCAACAGAAGAAAAAAGACAATTTTCGTGTAAAGCTTGTTCATTCGAATTCAAGGATGAACAAAATCAAGCATCACCAAAAAGGTAAACAACAATAGAAGGTTCTATGATCACATAAATTTATTCTTTATTGACAATGCTTCTCATGTCATAATTTTGGTTACAAAGTTGCTCAATGTGTTGCATACAAAATCATCATGACCAGAGAAGCAAGAAAACAATGAAATGTGAAAAGGGAACAAAGAGGAATACTTATAACAATTTTTTCTCCACCTCAAGGCGAAATTGAATTTTCATTTTGAAATAACTTTGAACATGAGGAATCGAATGCGGGAGAAAACCGTGTAAACTTAAGAAAAATATCAACAAATTTCTATAGTAGGGAGAAAGATGGACTTACAATTCGAAAGTCAGTGATAACTTTATTTGAAAAAGGAGAAGAAAATAAATGGTACATTGATAACGGATGTTCAAAACATATGGACAAAGATAAATATAAATTCAATTCATATAGTGAATTAGAAAATGAAAAAGAATGTCACTTTTGGAAATTACTTCCTACTATCATTAAGGGTAAGGATCTATTTAGTATAAATGAAAAGGTTAAATCAAGCAATGCTATGTATGTTTATGGATTAAAGCATAACTTGTTGTGTGTTATCCAAATGTGTGACCAAGGAAATGAAGTTGTCTTCCGATCAAAAGAATGTGTGGTTCGTGAACTTGCGCAGGAAAATCCATAATTAAAGGAACAAGAACACCAAGCAATCCGTATACATTGAAAGGTGAAGCCAAGAAATATGTTATCTAGGAAAATTTGTAGAAAACTTGTTATGGCACAAAATATTGGGACATCTAAGTCGCTTTCTCAAATAAGAAACCAAGCAGTGCTCAAATTTGTTCCGTGATCTACCCAACATCACTTTACCGTAAAGTACCATATGCAAGTCATGCCAATTCGCAAGAAGTAAGCCATAGTTCAATTTAACGCCAATGGAGAAAAATACTATATCTTATTCATTGATGACTTTTTCTAAAATATGTTGGATCGCCTTTATTGAAACAAAAAGATGTAGCATTTGAAAAATTTAAGGCCTTCAAAGATTTACTTGAAAAATTAATTAGATCTAAAAATCAAATGTCTCAAATTGATCGAGGAGGAGAATACATATGAAATGAATTCTTTGATTTCGTTAAAAATATGGCATAAAAAGACAATTTTTTTGTAGCTATAACTCCGCAACAAAATGGTGTAGCAAAAAAGAATGAATAGAACAACTCGTAAAATGGCTAGTGCTATGGTTGATGAATCGGGGACTCCCGACACCTTTTGGGGTGAAGTCACAGAAAAGATCACAAGAATATTTCAACAAGGCTAATGTTTGTGTGTATAGTGGTAAAAATCCTTATGAACATTGATATGGTAATACCCCCACCGTGAAGCACTTTAGAGTTTTTGGAAGAATTTTTTTATAAAAAGTAATGATGAAGAAATTGGTAAGTTTGAACCCTAGAGCACGCAAAGGAATACTTTTTTGGTTAATATTATATAATTAAAGCACACGCATGCTACAATAAGAGACTTCGTAAAATTGTTGATGTATTGATGTTGTGATCGATGAAGCATGCGCCAACTCCCCAAAATGGAAATACAAACAAACATGGATGATGATGATGAATGCTTTCCCACATCAACTCACAATGCTATAGAAGAATAACCTAATTAAGCATCAAAACAAGATACATCGAGAGAGGAAAAGATCCATCTAGGCATGTTCAAAATAATCATCCAAAAATCTCAAATTTTGGGAGAAAAGGAACCAGGGGTACAAATAAGAAGAAAACTTGTGGGATATCCTAGTTATATAGCACTATTATTGATCAGAGATCATGTGTTTTTTCTCAAAATTGAAAGGGCTTGAAACTCGCATCGAACCCGAGCGACGCGTAGATCTCATTGTTGCTATTCCGACATCGTATAATGGTTGGAAAACCGATGTCGTATGAGAAAGATATCACACTCGATCGTTTTCCTAAATAGCTAAAATTTTGTAGACAAAGGAGTGACTCAGATGCCCGACAATATGGAGGTACAAATAAAAAAGGTGGAATATTCTTGGAATATTCCATTTTCCTAAACCAACTGCTTTTGTGAAGTGACAACATTTTGGGTCGTTGTTGGGTTTGTATGAATTTTTGAGAGGACTATCGGATGGGTGACACATGGACAAACTTAGAGGCTGCTACGTGTCCTCGTACAATTGAATAAAATTAAGGTTGGAGTCTAGGGGGTTCGACCTCATGACCTTCCGCCGCACCCGCATGGGTTTCAACCAATCGTGCTACCAAGTGTTGCTTACAACTATAGTTTTCCGTATGCATACAGTGTAAAGGCTCGGAAAATTCGTGAATGCCATGGCCGCAATTGAAATGGCCACATGATAAAGTTTTCATAACAGCAACATATAATACTCCACCGTACAAACACTCCAACAGCATCCGCGACCATAACTACAACCCGTTCACATTACAAAATGTTGTGGCGGTTTTTTTAACTCGACTTTCTTAAAACCCGCAACATTTAATTTGTGGTTATCACATGGAAATGCCTCCACTAACTAACAGCTAGTTGAATGTTCGAACTCCGCCTCCAAGCGCCATTCCACTCCAAAGTCATTAACCCGAGAGTTTAAAAGTTTAAACCTGTAGCCGCATGGGATACCTCACTTAACCCACATTCTCATTTTATTTTGCATATAAATTGCACTCTTCCAATTTTCGCTCTCAAATAATTTTAAATATGGGCAATCTTAACATAAATGTGGAAGTTTTTAAATTTCCTTATGAAAAACCCATCTTATGATATCCGAATTGGCATTCGAATATTTCAACTAGCCCACCTATACGTTTTTGCTTGCTTTATGAAGTTCGCATCGCATTTATTTGATTGGATAAACCCAACTCACATAGAAGTGCGACTTTCATCTAAACATATGCTCACTGCTCTATTGTCTCGCGTCCAATACAAAATATATGTCAACATATATGTATATTCTCCATTGTAACAAAGCCTTGACTTAGACTTAAACCTAGCGCTAATATCTATTCACATACTCCTTTCGGCCCCACAACTTCAATACATACCTTTCACATAACGACAATGTTCTCGTGACATGAATTCATTCATACAAGGTTCGATCTACATATATCAACACATATCGTCAATCAAGACCCCAAACATATTTGGATCCCACACATCCACACCCGCAATTAACATTCAATTCCCGCACTAACACATAGTCGGCCCATGGAAATGTACCTCATTAACCTTCACGCATCTTCACGATTCAATGCCGTCGCGATGCCAATTACCGTGTGATCGAACATATATCACACTTTTTTTTGTCACAAGAGAATTAACTTATAAAAAAATGCGAAACCTCGGTTTCAAAATACCACCCTTGCCATGCATTAGCATTGACGTTATCGCACTTTTGTTTCCCATTTCGCTTGGAACATTTTAATAATGTGAATACCATCAGTGGTGCTCTACGAAACCGCCTTCAACGCTCAAGGTTCTCGCTTTAACTTATGGTTCCGCTCTCCCTACTCAACGCTATTCAAACCATAGGCTTTTTCCTTTACTTAATCGACCTTACGCACAATGTATGTAAAACCCCCTCATCCGAATACCGTGTATGGAAATAGAATTACCTCAACACCGTATAATTATATCAATGAAAGAGTCAAATGTGAAATTGATCATCCCGTGATCGATTCGATTAATTCTACAATTACTATTATACACACCATCTTACGCAACTACCCCACACACACAGAATTCAAAATCTTTCACACGAGACATCAATTCAAATTCCCTAACAATATAAGAACTTATAATTTGAAAGGAATCGAACCTCTTTCAACTATACTTCGGAATTCATAAATTCACTTCATTTCGTAATGCATCTAGTTCGTCATACATAGATTGAGACAGAAATCAACTACTTACTAGAATCGATCCTTCCGTTGATCAATTCTCTCCATTGCTATTCAAATTAAAACACACAGCCTCACACAGGAATTAGCTCAGCCAACACACATATAATTCTAATATATCATCGACAGGGAGGTTTATTTCCTCAAGGGCACACAAGACTCAAGTGCTTACACAGAGTTTAAATCAACAATATCCATACAATTCTCGAAACAATTCATTTTATATACACAACTAAGATCACTTACAAAACCTCATTGTTTAGGCCAGATCTTCTATTCGTGGCCTTCTACTCTTACTACTCGCACAACTCTCAACTCGAAATCCTCTCGAACTCTACTCTCCGCACTTATACTTAATGCTTTTTTGGCTTAAAAAAGATAATGAATATCTTCATTTCCTCAATGTACCAAAAACTCTTAGATTATGGAATTCCTAAATTTAGACAAAAAATCCCTAAATTAACTAATTTGACTCTTCACATTCCTCATGTTCTCTAGTGGTTAGAGAACATTTACAATTCCTCACTATTTTATTCAAAAATGCTAATATTTACACAAGAATTTAAAAACATGAGACCCCCTATGTCTACTTAGATACAAAGTATTTTATCGTGCCTAATGCCCCCCGCATCGACTCCCAAGGTTAAAATTGTTCATGATCTCCTGATCATGTGTCCTTAATCTTTGCCTCCTAGATCCCATACTCGCTTTTGTTGCTATCCATCACCGCATCATTCTTCTCTACATTTCTCCGTGCCTCCATATCTTGTTCTCGCAGTACCACCACCGTACTTTTCACAATCTCTTCTTGCCTTTTCCTTTGTTAAAATTCCTCCCGCTTCTCTTGTCGCGCTCGCTTCTTTCCGAGACACTTTCATCATCACCTTCTCCGACGTTTTCAATTTATTTGTCCAACTTATCTTGTCTCTGAAATTTCTTTGCCTCTTGTTGTCGCTTCAATTTCCGCTGTCACGCAACATTGTTGCTCGCTCGTCAATGTTGCTTCACCGATGGTGGCTAAAATTAATTTTACTCCCCGGCAGATGTCAATCCCAATGTTGTCGCTCGTGGCTACCTCTAAAACTTCCCATCCCTCCGCAACATGATTTTCTTCATCACTCTACAAATTTACTTTTAGAAAATATATCATCAATTAATTTTCTTCTCGCAAGAACATACTCACTCGTGGATACTAGTAAGCATAATCAAATTTTGCAATCTAATATCCGCCTCCTATTTCTTCCACACACTTTAGGAAATTTCACTCTAGTGCCCTCGCAACCTCTTTCTTCTTCAAATGTTTTTGCAAAACATTTCAGCTCATCTTTCAGATTTGGTTCACATCCTCAACATGTCAGTAAATTAAATTCAACATCTTCTTCCTCTTCTCGACAATCTTCATGAATTGTCTTTCATTACCTTGATTGATTTTGGCAATCAAATCAAGCTCTTTAACCACTGTTCTTTCATCTTCTATCGTAATAGATCGCTGCTTCTTCCTTATTATAGCGAGTCACAAGTCTGCCCTCCAAACTGCTCTCGATTAATCAAACAAATCAGCTCCTCCTTGTCAATAAAGGGACAAGTCTTCTCGCATATGAGACATGACCTGCCTCATCTTCTTCCCGTGCAGCTTCTTCCTCTTTCAAGACAACTCCAAGAGATGGATTGTCTTCGCCATTCTTTCGAGACATAAACAAACAACGTTGTTAAAATCATAAGACCTCGATGGTCTTAATCGATGAACCAATGCCACCAATTCTCCTCTTCATAGCTTCTAAGTCTCTCTCAAGACTCAAAAAATTCTTCACTATCTTTCTCCCTCACCGCCAAAGCATCTCCACCGCTCCAATCACCATGTTAAAATGATGATCCTTCCCTATGTTTTCGCCCATTTGCATTCTCTTTCATTCAATTCTTTGACAACTTCCATTTGTTGTTCTTCCTTTGACAACACATCGTATGTTGTTCGAACATCCTTTCAAATCTTCTCACAAGACATCAAGATGTCGGTTTGCACCCTCCATGAGACCGTTAGCTAGTCTCTCCTCTTCCTTCCATCATCTCGCTTCATGAACATTATCCATGAAGACCTTCCTACTCTATTTCCCTCGTGAAAACTATCTTCAGTGAGTAGGTCCTTTGTTTCTCTAATCCTCTTTCTTTGGACAATCCAACTTTCCAGTACAATTCAACAACTTCAATGGAGTAGATGTTGGGAAACTCATACAACCTTTTATTCCTTTCGCTTTGTTCTTTACTAATCATCAATGTCCTCTCTCCCGCTCAATATTCTGCTATATATGCTCATTGGAATCCTTTGTCTTCATGTCCTCTTGAGATCTTTAAGCACGCATTGATCCCGAACATATTTTAGATTCAATTTCTCCTCTTCAACAAACTTTGAAGTTTGTTCATCTCCTCGCGATGCACCCTCGCAAACATACACAACTCTTTAGTTTTAAAACCACAAGACTTTTTAGTCTTGGTTGCTTCCTCAAGCACTTCCCTTCGAACAAATCCGTCATGTGGAATCTTCAAATTCCATTTTTTGACCCAAGAACTCGAGTTCTTCTCCTTTGTAGAATCCGTGATCACCTCACATCATCGTACCTCAAAAGCACAAGTCTTTACATCATCCAACCTGATCCGGACTTGTCCAATAGCTCGTAAAATCATCAATGATTTAGGCTCTTCGCAAGAACACACTTATTACCGCCTTAAGTCTTCACCATGCCTCGCAAGATCTCTTGCATATCTCCATTCTTCATCCGTACTCGTCTTTCTCTTCACACACACAAAACTCCTTTCTCAACTCACCGTCTCTCGTAGTTCTTCTTTCGCAAGGCAACCTCCCTTTTTGCCTCAACTTTAACTCGTAAGGTTGCCATTTCACCTCTTCTTTATGAGCCAACCAAATCTCTCGGCTTTCCTTTATCATATTTTCCAGCTTTATTAAACAGCTTTCTTTATGATCTCATCTATCTCTTTTCCAATACTCGCATCAATTAATCGCCGCCTCATGCCATTTGTCTTGGCATCCGATTTCTCCTTTCCATTGTGGCCCTCTCAAACCCTTTGCAATCTCTCGCTATGACTATTAGTAGTCATCCTTTTCTCCATGATTTCCTTACCCATCAGCTGCACCAAGCCTCGAAACAACAAGCTCTCCCATCGCTCACTTACCTCACCAATCGTTTTTTTCCGGATCTAGGATTTTGGCAAGTATTGGTCGCCCGTCGTGAACCTTTTGAGCACTCTCTTCCCTCGCTTCTCTAGGCTTCACTCCGAAACTTTTCAAGAACACATCCGTTCTTATTTCATCCAACCTCTCGTTGGGAATTCTCCGTGTTCTACCACACTTTCTTCGCACTTTAGAATCCTCGCCGACTCTTTCATCACTTCTCTCAAAGTTGTGATCTTCTTTTGTCGAGATTTCTTCAATTGCCCGCACTCTAAATTCCGCAAACAATTCTTCAAACCATAGTTAAACACTTCTCATCAACTCACCTTTTCTTGAGAACACTACAATTTTCTTCCCCTATTCAACCTTTAGCTAAATATGAGGTTCACTCGCCATCATTATCAAGACTCGTTCTTCCGCAACCATAATCCCGCAATCATAAATTTCAAATTAGATTTAAAATTATTTCACTTGTAATATCTCTCGCATGATATTGTCTTCTACTCCTTCAATTCTCGCAAATCCTATTCACCTGTAATTCTATGTACTTTGCTCGCTTATTAGATTTAAAAATCTGATCTTCCCTCTTCTCTCATCACATGCACCGCATCTTCGTATGC
Source organism: Pinus albicaulis (assembly GCA_034641835.2). NCBI lineage: Eukaryota > Viridiplantae > Streptophyta > Pinopsida > Pinales > Pinaceae > Pinus > Pinus albicaulis. Next base: position 343,391,104 of record CM076569.1, on the reverse strand, counting down.
TGCAATTTTTTACCGCTCTGCAAAAATCCGTATCTTCTATCACACATGAAATTAATTCAAAACTTGAACCTTCAAACAGAGCTATTCTTTATGCTCTCGATACCACTTGATGCTCCTGGATACCTCACTTAATCCACATTCTCATTTTATTTTGCATATAAATTTCACTTTTTCCAATTCGCCCCCAAATAATTTTAAATTTGGGCAATATTAACATAAATGTGGAAGCTTTAAATTTCCTTATGAAAACCCCATCTTATGATATCCAAATTGACATCTCGAATATTTCAACTAGCCCACCTATACATTTTCCCTCGCTTTACGAAGTTCGGATTGCATTTATTTGATTGATAAACCCAACTCACATAGAAGTGCGACTCATCTAAACATATGCTCACGGTTTCTATTGTCTTGCGTCCAATACAAAATATATGTCAACATATATGTATATTCTCCATTGTAACAAAGCCTTGACTTAGACTTAAACCTAGCACTAATATCTATTCACATACCCTTTCGGGCCCCACAACCTCAATACATACCTTTCTACACATAACGATAATGTGCCTAATATGAATTCATTCATACAAGGTTCACTCTCATATATATCAACACATATCGACCAAGACCACAAACATATTCGGTCCCACACATCCATTAATTCGCAATTAACATTCAATTCCCGCACCAACACATAGCCCGGGCCCATGGCAACGTACCTCATTAACCTTCACACATCTTCATAATGCGAACACTACGGATGCCAATCCTGTGATCGAACAGATATCACACTTTTTTTTCATAGAGAATTAACTCTAAAAAAGAATGCGAAACTCGTGGTTTCAAAATACCACCCTTGTCACGCGTCAAGCACCGAACGTTATCAAAAAAAAAAAATTTCTTTCGCTTACCACTTTTTAATAATGCGAATACCACCACTTGCTCCGAAGCCGCCTTCGCTCAAGGTTCCATTTAACTCGTGGTTTTGTCTCCTTACTCAACACTATTCGAACCATAGCCTTTTCCTTTACTTAATCGACCTTACGCATGGTGTATGTAAAACCCATCATCCGAATACCGTGTATGGAAATAAAATTACCCTCAACACCGTATAATTATATCAATGAAAGAGTCGGGATGTGAAATCGATCATCCTATGATCGATTCGCGTAATTCTACAATTACTATTATACACACCATCTTACTGCAACTTTACTCCACACATTGGCGCAATTCAAGCTCTTTCACACGTAGACATCAATTCAAATTTCCTTACAATATAAGAAGTCGAATTTGGAAGGAATCGAACCCTCTTTCAACCATACTGTGAATTCATAAATTCACTTCATTTCGGAATGCATCCAGTCGTCATACATAGATTGAGATAGGAAATCAATCGTTTACTAGAATCGATCCTTCCGTTGATCGATTCTCTCCATTGCTATTCAAATTAAAACACATAGTCTCACACAAGAATTAGCTTAGCCAACACAAATATAATTCAGAATATAGCATCGATAGAAGGTTGATTCTTCAAGGGCACACAGGACTCGTTTACATAGAGTTTAAATCAACAATATCCATATAATGCTCAAACAATTCATTTTATATACACAACTCGAGATCACTTACAAAAACCTCATTGTTTACGCCGGATCTTCATTCCGTGGCCTTCTACTCTTACTACTCTACATGTACATCTCTCAAATCTAAACTCCTATGAACTCTACTCTCTAGACCTCTATACTTGATGCCTTTTTGTCTTAAGAAGATAATGAATCACTTCATTTCCTCTAACAACTCAACAAACTCTTAAGATTCTAGAATTCCTAACTTTAGACAAAAACCCCTAAATTAACTAAACTCGACTTTCACATTCCTCATGTTCTCTAGTGGTTAGAGAACATTTAAAAATTCCTCACTATTTTTATTCAAAAATACTAATATTTACACGAGAATTTAAAAAAAATGAGACCCCCTATGTCTACTTAGATACAAAGTATTTTTATTGCGCCTAATGCTCTTGCATCACCGTGATCGACGGGTTTTAAGGGGGCTCAGATGTGGCCACCCCCCACCCCTAACCATACATGTTAAATGAAAATGGTCGTAAACTCAAGCGAGAATTTATCGCCACCCTAAATCTTAGGATTTTGGCCAAATTAGTTGTATTTATACTACAGCTTCTCCACATTTAGTGGAGAAATTGTAGTTGTGATTGGGAAAATGGCTAGAGGTCAATTTTCGACCAATTTGGGTGAAGCAAGAGTCTATCTAGAGTAATTTGAGCATTCTAGAGCCATTGGTGCAGAGAAAAACCATTAGAGGGCTTGTAAACACATGTATTTTCAATTCTAAGCATAATGAAAAAACAGTGGACATGCCATTGGGAGTCGGACCAATAGATGTAGCCCAGGAGGGGTGAACTCGCTTCATCATGCATGTTTTTTAAAAACTTATGTGTGATTTTTTTTATATTTTATACATTGCTATTCAGTTGTTATTTAGGCTTATTTTCATTCTTAAAACTCACAAATTCATCTATGTTTCATGGTTAAATTACTTATTCCTACAAACAAATGGAGAAAAAATTCAGACATGTTTTTATTACCGAAAGGACACTTAGCACAACAAACTAATAAAATCCTTTCGCATCAGCTTTGTATCGCAGCTAGAGCCTATTTGCTGGTGATTTTGTGTGAAAATATTTCTGTAAGTGTTTGCAAGTGTGCACATGCTTACTAGGCTCAAGATTAAGAGAGGATAAGGAAAATTGGCTAGAAGCAAGAGGGTCTCAAAGTGAGCCACAAAAAAGGAGGGCAAGATTTCCACATTCTCCACCACCTATTTCCACCTCCAAAAGAAGAAAAAAGTAGCATTAATCATGCCTCTAGGTGAAGGATAAATCCATGAAGAGGTTGATCCCAAAGAAGAAGAAATGGGAACAGGAAAGCATTCCTTCACATGTTCGAATGGTGAGAGTCCTTTATCAAGAAAGGAATGAGAAACTAGAAGGAGAAGGATCAAACTTTACAAGGAAGGTCGGGGATCATCATGAGATCAAAATGATGAAGATAAATCAGAGAAGGGAAATGGAGGAAATGGAGAAAGTGGAAAATCATCATCATCACCCTCATTATCATCATCATCATCCTCTACTTCATATTTAGTACATTAGCCACATCAAGTCAAAGAACACCGGTAAAATTCCTTTTTAAAAACTTGATGTTAAGTTTGAATTGCCAATGTTTAATAGTGAAGTCAATGGATAAAAAGCTTAATAGTTGGAATAGGAAATTGAGTTCTATTTGAGAATTTAGAACCTTCATGACGATGATACCAAAATCCAACTAGCTTCATTGAGAATAGAAGGTGCATCACTTGTTTGCTCCTGGCCAGGACAAAGGAGGATCAAGAAGCATGGTAAGGTTATCCTATCATGGAATGATTTCATTATTGCAATAAAACAAACAATTTTATCCATTATCTCACATGCAGAAATCCGTAATGAACTGGAAAACTTTAGACAATTGAAAGGACAAAATGTTCAAGAATACACCCAAGAATTTAGGAGAAGATCTCTCTTATTAGGGGTAGATTTGTGAGAGCCAAGATACTTTTTTCAAGCACATAGGAGGCTTCCATAGCTACATAAAACATACCATTCTCTTGTTTAACCCTACAATATTAGATGAATTTTGTGTTCAGTGCCACACATATAAAATCTAGAGGGAAAAAACATTACTAATGGGGGTAGGAAGAAACTTTTTAAGGGGAAAAAGAGAAGACCTCAAAAGGTAAGGGAAAAAAAGAATGCATCCGTCAAGAAAGAGGGAGAAAAAGTGGCCCGTAAACATTGTTCATGAGAAGGCCATGAAGAGAAATTTTTTTGGAAATTACATCCCGAAAAAGAGATCCAATTATAATAACAACAAAGGGAAGCAAAAAACTACACCTACAACTCAACATCACTTAGGAGATGATTCAAAGATGAATCTAAAAATTAAGCCATGGGATTGAAGAACATGAAGGGGAAATAAATTGAAACAAAACCTAGCATCGGTACATCAAACTCGTCACATACAAGCTCCAAATGAAGAAGAGAGAATTGAACTGCTTCATGTGAGGGTCATATCCAAACATACCAAGATTGACACATTGTTTGACAAAGGTCACAATAAAACTTTATCTCCTAAGACATGGTCAAGAAATTTAATTATTGAGAGCATTCCACATCCAAAACCATATCCACTTGGGTGGATTTGTAAGGATACAAATTTGCAAGTTTCCAAAAAGAAGTGCATACTGCGTTTGCAATAACTCGCACATTTCGTTGACACATTTGAATTAGAGTGGTTCTCGCTTTGATATAGTGTATTGTGTTGCAAAGTGCTTAGTTGTATGATAGGAAAGGGATATTCAATTTCCATGAGAAAAAATACCATTTATTCAAATATGGCAAGGAGTACATTTTTAGATCACATCTGTAGACATATATTGCAATGGTACGCTGGATAGGTAAAGAGGCCGGTGAATTCAAGTAAGAATTTTTTTCTTCTAATGATTAAGCCTAAAGTTGATGTTAATCATGAATCATTTGAGGATTGTGATTCTAATTTTAATCAGATTTATATGATGTATTTGATGCACATCATGAGATGTTTCAGGAGCTAACAGATTGCCTCCAAAAGGGGAGATTCAACATGAGATTTAGTTGCAACAAGATTGTCTTCTTCCAAACATCGACATGTATCGCATGTTGATAATGAAGAATATTGAAATAAAGATGCAAATCAAGGACATGTTGGACAAGGGACTCATAAGTCCAAGCACTTCGCCATGCGGTTCACTCATAGTTTTGATTTCGAGGATAGATGGGACTTGGCGCATGTGTGAGACATCGTAGCTTTTGAACAAGATAACGGTAAAGAATCGATACCCACTCCCAAGGATAGATGATTTTCTTTGATTAGATGAATGAAGAAATTTTTTTCACTAAGTTACATTTATGAAGTGGATATCACCAAGTAAGAATTGCGTAAAGTGATATATGGAAGACTTCATTCAAAACCCAACAAGGACTCTTTGAGTGGTTGGTTATACACTGATACCGTTTGGTTTGGTACGTGCAGTCAAATTTCATGCATGTTATGGATAATGTTTTGCATCCATTTCTTGATGAATTTGTGATTATGTGTTTATATGATACACTCATTTTTAGCAAAACAAGAGAAGAACATGTCTTGCATGTGAAAAGGGTGCTTGATGTTTTGAAGAGAAATTATTTATTAAGATGTCAAAGTGTGAGTTTCGGAAAGACTTCTCTCGGTTTATTTGGGACACATTGTAGGAGGAGGCGAGTGAGAATTGATCCTTCTAAATTGGAAGCCATTGTGAATTTTCCTACTCCCAAAATAGTAACCAAGGTAAGAAGTTTCTTAGGCACAACTCAATATTGGAGAAATTTTTATTGCTAACTTTTCTGCCATAAAGCAGCCCTATGCATGCAATGAAAAGTGTGAAGAAAGGCTTCCAATGGGGAGGAAAACATCATCGCTTTTTGAAGCTTTAAAAGAAAAGATTAGTTTAGCTCTAGTCCTTGCATTACCAAATTTTAGTGCCCATTCGAGATACAAACTGTGCTAGTGATTATGCCATGGGCGTAGCATTTTCTGCTGTAATGGTAAGCCGCACGCTTTTTCATTCGAAACATTCAATGGTGTTTTAACTAATTATCCTACATATGACAAAGAGATGTATGCGTTGGCACAAAGTAGCAAGAACCGGAAACACTACTTGATGGGTAAAGAGACGATTATACATATCGATCACCAACTCACAGCGTAATTGCAGTTACAAAAAAAATCGTAGCGAATCATGACGTCTTTGTGGATGGGATTTCTTCAACGCCACTTGGTTATAAGGTACAAGAAAGGTATTTTCAATAAATTTTCCGATATGATTTCAAGGCCAATTATAAGTGTTTCTACTTTACTTAAAGATGATTCTATTATACATGAGAGTTACATAGAACAATATGCACATGATGCTAATTTTCAAGATGTGTATGCTAGTTTGAGTGAAGTGAATCAAGTTGAGGAAAAATGATTATCACATGCATAAAATTTCTTTTCTCGTTTCATTTGGGTAAGTTGTGTATACCACAAGGAGAGATACTTAGCGCCACGAGAGAGGTTCATTCGTCTCTTATTGTTGGACACATTGGGGTAAGCAAAACAAAGCGGCATTTATAGAGGTATTGCTATTGGCCTCACATGATGATAGTGTGCATGCTTTTACAAGAGGTTGTTATGTGTGTAACAAGCAAGCCTAGAAATAGGAATCTTGGGTTGTACACGCCATCTACTCGCTGCCATCAAGGCCATGGGAGAGTGTCTCCATGGACTTTGTTGGAGGTCTACCTATTTCAAGAAAACAACACAGATTATCTTTATGTAGTTGTGGATAGATTTAGTAAAATGTGTATACTTATGCCATGATAAGAAAACCATTACTCGCTGAACTTTATTTTCAACATTTATGGGTTCATTATGGATTGCCAACTTCTGTTGTTAGTGATAGGGATTCCGAGTTCATTGGGAATTTCCGGTCCAATATTTGGAAGATGATGGACACAAAGTTGAAAACAGTGTTGCTTTTCATCCGCAAATCGATGGCCAAATCGAGGTGGTGAACTACTAACCATTGTGCATCTATTGAGAGGATATTGTAAATAGAAACATCCCAAGTTCGGGGATGAAAAACTGCATTACATTCAACACGATTACAAACCGCAAGGCAGCTCTTCGCAAATACTTCACCTTTTGAAGCCTCGTTTTGGGTATTTTCCGTAAATTGCCATTAGACATCATTTTTTGAGAAGGCTATTGCAATTGCCGGGCATAGTGATATTGACAAGGCTTGAAAATTTCATTGATAAATTCGCATTATTCATCAACAAGTTTAAGGACACTGATAAGAGTCAAAGAAAATACAAGCGAGAGGGTATCGACAAACATAGAGTTGATCAGAAGTTTCATGAAGGAGATGAGGTATGGTCACATACGAAAAAGAAAGATGCAAGGAGAAGGTAAAAAGGCTCAAGACAATTCACTATGCTCCATTCAAGACCATCAAGAAATTTGGTAATAATGCATTTCAATTTGACTTGCCTTTTATATATGCACATGTATTGAGTTGTCAATGTTGAAAATTTTACGTTTGTATGAGCCTCCTTTGATCGATGATCAAGGCAGTGATGTTTAGCTTGCTATATATAGAAGATTTCTGCCGTAATTTTCGGATGTAGCTCAAGGAGGATGCCATCCTTGATAGGAGGAAAAAGAACATCTAAGATGGGAAGTGTCGACTACCTTCAAGTTGGGCTCAAAGGCAGAAGCCGAAGCAAGGCAAGGTGGATGGAACTTGGAAAGGTGAGGGATTTCTCACCCTCATCTTCCGAACAGGTGATTAAAATATTTTGGGCCCAAAAAGCTTCCCAATGGGGAGGTGTGATTATGAGATCATGTATTTTTCTCAAAATTGAAAGTTTTCAAAACCGTACCAAACCTAAGCGACCGGGTAGATTTCGTTGTTGCAACTCCAGCACCATGAACGTTTCGAAAAAACCAATGTCATATGAGGAATATATCGTGTTCGATCATTTTCCTAAATAACTAAAATTTTTGTGACGAGGAGTGTCCGGGGATGCCTAGTTAGCATGCATGTACAACAAGAAAAGCCGGCATATTCTCGAATATTTCATTTTCCTAAACCAATCGTGTTTCGCCAGTGGCAGTGTTCTCGATCGTTGATGTGTTTGTAAGAATTTTTTAGAGGACCATTAGATGGGTGACACATGGCCGGCCCGAGGCTACCACGTGTCCCCTATATAGTTGAATAAAATTATGGTTGGAGTTCCCGGGGTTCGATCTCGTGACCTCTAGTGCGCTCGCATGGGTTTCAACCAACTCTGCTACCAAGTGTTTCTTACAACTATAGTTTTCCGTATGCATTTAAAGTGTAAAGGTCGTGATACCTAGGGGAGAGGGGGACCGCTAGCAGTCCCAACTGCCGACGACCCCAATTGAAATGGTCACATGATAATTTTTTCATAACTCGTGGCATATGGTCGATTTCGGTTCGACCCCGTGACCTCAGCCGCGCTCGCATGGGTTTCAACCAACCCGTGCTACCAAGTGTTTTCACAACTATAGTTTTCCGCATGCATTTAAAGTGTAAAGGCTCGGAAAATTGTGGGGGTGGGGAACGCCGATGGTCCAAACCTCGTCGACTGCGCCCCAATCGAAATGGTCACATGATAAAGTTTTCACAATCGTGGCATATAATACTCCGTCTGTACAAACACTTCGACAGAGCCGCGATCATAACCTCAACCTCGTTCACATTACAAAATTCTCCATGGTTGTTTAACTCCGATAGTCCTCAAAACTCACAACATTTAATTTGTGGTTATCACATGGAAATGCCTCCATGAACCGACAGTTGGTGGACAATTCAAAACTTTTCTCCAAGCATCGATTCCACTACAAATTCATTAACACAGAGAGTTTAAAAGTTTAAACCATGACCGTGAGGTTTAAGGGGGTCGACATGTGTCCACCCCCACCTCTAACCATAAATGTTAAATGAAAACTAAAGTCGAATCCCATGGAGAATTTAGTGCTACCCTAAATTTCAGGATTTTGGCCAAATTAGTCACAGCTTAAACCGGCAAAGTTGCTCGCATTTAGTGGAGAAATTGTAGCCGTGATTGGGAAAATGGCTAGGGAGGTCAATGTTTGACCACTTTCGGTGAAACAACAATCTATATAGACTAATTTGAGAATTTTGGAGCCATAGTGCAGAGAAAATAGCCATTAGAGGTTTTTAAACACATTTATTTGAAATTTTGAGCATAATGACAAAGAGGGACATGCCATTGGAAATGCTGACTAGCAGTATGTAGCCCGTGATCGGTGAACCGGTTCATCATGCCCTCGTCGTGTAAAATTGGTGTGTGATGTTTTTTTCTCTATTATACACTATTTTTTCAATGTTATTTAGGCTTATTTTCATGCTTAAAACTCACAAATTTATCTATGTTTCATGGTTAAATTACTCATTCCTTAAGCACACAAATGGAGAAAAAATTGTACATGTTTTTATTACTGAAAATGACACTTAGCACAAAAAACTAATACATTCCTTTCGTATAAATTATCCACCATTGAACCACAAAATTTAAATCAAGGTAGTAAATATGAATGTTGGATTAAGGCCATGAATGAAGAACTAGATCAAATTGAAAATAATAATACTTGGGAATTGGTTCCAAGGCCTCATGATAAAAATGTTATTGGAACAAAATGGATATTCAAAAATAAGTTAAATGAAAATGGAATGTAATTAGAAAGCAAAGCTAGAATTGTTTGTAAAGGTTATGCTCAACAAGAAGGTATAAACTTTGAAGAAACATTTGCATGAGTAGCTAGACTTAAAGCCATAATAATGTTTCTTTCATTTTCAAGTTTTCAACATTTGAAAGTTTATCAAATGGATGTATAATATGCCCTCCTTAATGGAGATATGGATGAAGAAGTTTATATAGAATAACTCCGAAGGATTTATTCTCGTGAATGATGAAAAACTTGTTTTCAAACTAAAAAGTCTCTATATGGGTTAAAACAAGCTCCACTAGGCGTGGTTCTATCATCTTGAAAAATATATTCAACAACAAGGCTTCAAAAAAGGATCTACGGATGTAGAACCTCCTACAAAAAAAATTAAGGATGAAAAATTGTTAATCATTGTTGTTTATGTTGATGACATCATTTTTGGGAGTAATGAAGAATCCATGAGTCATAAATTTTCTCATGTTATGCAAAAGAGGAATTTGAAATGTCTTTACTTGGGGAACTTACATATTTTCTTGAATTACAAGTTCAACAAGCAAATTATGGAATCTTTATGTCACAAAAAAAAGTATCTCAAGCAACATTCTAAAGAAGTATGGGATGGGAGACTACAAACCCTATATGTACTCCAATGATGACCCAATGTAACCTTAGTTATCAAGATGATTCTCACATGGTAAAACAACTCGAGTATAGATCTATGTTTGGAATTCTGCTTTATCTACACATATATTAGACCATATATCATGCATTCGGCTGGGATTGTTGGATGCTTCCAAGCCAATCCAAAGGAATCACATATTCGTGTAGTAAAACCAATTTTCAAATATCTCCAAGGAACTCAAGACTTTGGTTTATGGTATCCCAAAAATTTTGATCTTAACCTTCATGCTTGCACGCATTCAAACTCATTCGGAAATGTTGATGACCAAAAAAGCACTAGTGAGTGCATTTTATATGGGGCCGTGATTAGTATCTTGGTCCAACAAGAAACAAAGTTCCATTGCTTTATCTACAACAAAAGCAAAGTAATATGTGGTTGTTGCATCATGTTGCACACAATTTCTCTAGATGATGCAGACATTACAAGATATTCAAATTAAATGTTATGCTCCCATCTCCATCCTATGCGATAATATAAGTTCTACCAGTATCTCGAAAAATCATGTTATTCATTCCATAACCAAGCATATTCCTATCAAATATCACATTTTATGAGAATAAGTGCTCAAGAAAAGTTTAAATTGGAGTATGTTCCCTCCAAAGAACAAGTTGATGACATATTTACTAAGCCTCTTATCGATAAACATTTTAATATCTTAGACAAAAACTCGAGTTGTCTCTTCCTCGTTATGTTGTTAAACTTCACCGATCTATTTTCAGCTGCAATTTCGGAAGATTAAATTCAAGTACACAAAGGTTTCTTCGACGCATAGTCGTGCATAAATGTGAGTATCTCTTTAGACAAAGCCGTGTATGGAACTTTCTCTCATAAATTCCGTGGGACGCTCTCCAAAACAAGATTTTTCATATTGATGACAAACATGGTTTGGCTCGTAGGGATCGTGTGTTGATGGCACAGCCTGCAGCTACATTTTCTTCTTTGATATTAATTTACTTAATGAAGATGCTTCGATGAATCGAGTCATCGAAAATGTCCATGATACACAGATTAGGGGGAGAATTAGCTCTTGCTAGGTATAATTCATTATTGGAATTATGGTGGTTGCCGACTTACGTTCAATGATCTCTCTTTATTGAGGACCTTTGGTCTTGGTTATAAAATTCATTTGATGTAAGGGTCCCTCTTGAGACCCATCATGTAAAAATTGTCACATTGAGTCAAATATGTAACCCCACTTGGTTGGGTGATTGATGTAAGTATGAGAATTTGGTTATAGGAAAGGTCATAAAGTCATGAATTTCATTGAAAATATATTTGAAGATTCAACATGTGTTTAGGGGGAGTATGGTCCATATAGTGCTCCGCATATCTACAAAATTCTTGTATCTACAAAGAAAGAGTAACCTTGTTTCAAAATTGGTCCTCCCTTTTCCCTTGATGTCAAAGGGGGGAGAGTAATTTGGTGTTTTAATAATGCTTATGCTGATGTGCCTACATGTTGTGATGATCCAAAACTAACATGGTTGCCATCAATTCCAAAAGGGGAGATTGTTGGCATTATGATTACATGTTTTGTCCTTGATGGAAATTCACTTTGTAAAATGACCAAAATATATTAGTTTTGGATAAGCTCATAGGTGGAAAAAGTGACAGAATAGAATGCTATAATGATGGGTTGAATTTTTACATATCGTAATCGAAGATGGAAAAAGCACATATTTAAGGAATTATACACAAGTTTGTTAAGTGCAAAAGTCGTGTATACACGCGAGTAAGAAGAAGAAAAAGTCACGTATGTACTTGCGCATTAAGTTTATGATACGAGGGGTCCTTACCATGGTATTAGCCCTCAGCATTGAGTGAAATAACATTTATTTGATAACGTCCAAGAATACCATCGGTACTTGTGTGGTTTCGGCTCATGGCATTGGCTAAGGCTCACACTTTATATCGAGAGGTGAAGATCATAGTGCTAAAGTGTGCATGAGTATGTGAATTGAATGAATACTTCAATTTGAAGTATATTTGCATGGAATGGGCTATAATTAATAGATAGATATGATATTATGATGACATTATGAATAAAATAATGGATCAGATCTCAAACTTGAAATTACTATGTATTTGCATGATCTTTTTATGAGTTGTTTAGATTTGTGGTCCGGTGCATGATTGTCGAAGTAAAGGGCATGATATGAGTAAGTTTGTAGCTCTTAAGTATTTTGAAGTCCTGAATTATTTACGTATATATACGCGGGTTAGTCACATTGAAGGCACGTATACATGCAGTGTTCGACTCGCAAAGGCGCGTATGGAAGCTAGGGTTTTTCCCAAGAATGTCAAGGAAATGTCTCGATTAGTTTTGTTGTATTAATGCTATCTCAGAAATGATGTCTTCATATAGATTTGGATTGTTTGAATATTGATTATGTTGCTAGTTTATTGTGAATAAAGATCAATGATTGGTTGATTGAAAGTGGTGGATACTACCGACTATATAAGGATTTTGTAAATCTCAAAAAAATGTGTCTTAATATCTCTAATATGTTCGTATTTTGGTTAGAACTCTAATCTTATTATATAAATATTTGTACAGGATGTTTCTCCAAAGAAAAGAATGTATACAAGAGGGTTTCCGTAAGTAAAGTAGCATATACAATTGTTTTATGAATGATCGGGGTTGTAGTTATGTGGTCCCGGATACAATTATCTCACCTGCTTCTATATGAATTTGGTTGATTGTTGCTTTTGTTCATCTACAAGTTGTGTTGAAGTAAAAGCTATTGGATCCAGTGTGAAAATTTATGAAACGTGGTCCTGCAAAGTGGTTCTCGAGGGTTGGAGCCTTCAAAGGTGGAAGTTGAAGCTTCCTACCAGCATGAGATGGCGATTAGATTAGGGGGTTGAAGATCCCTTCCAAGTAGTGGATGGTAAACGAGATTAGGGGCCTGGAGCTCCATTCGAGTAGCAATTGGAAAACAAGAGAAGGTTTTAACCTTTTGCGGTGGGAGCCTCGCGTGATGCTATGAGTTTGTGCCAATACAAGAATGTAAGAATTTTTTATATATAATAAATATTGAAGACAAAGACGACAATAGTGGCGGTTTTCTCTCGACTTGGGTTTCCACCTTAAATCCTCGGTGTTCATTTGTGTTGCTTATGTGTGATGATTTACTTCCGTTTCTTACCGCACATGTTTACTATTTTCTAAATAAATGATGCACTAGGCTAAGTAAAGTTTCTCGAAGATTTGCCGGAATAATAAGTACTCTAAGCATACATAAGTTTCCTTATAGAAAGCCATATGCATACTCTAATTGGCTTAATTAAAGTCACATATAGAAATTAGTAAATACTCGATTCATGCACCCTTCCCCCACCCCCCCCTTTAGTATTTTCCCAACATTATGAACTAGAATATTCATTGTGATTATTTATAATCTAGCTCTCACCAACTCATTTAAGAATATTTCATTAGATTTTGATAGATGTCTTGGGAGCTAAATCGCTACAAATAGGAGTTGTATCCGGGGTATAACATCTAATTGACACTATTTTTGAGGAACAAATCAATGAAGATATATTTCCCCGATTATTAAGGTTCATTTCACGATAGAGAACAAGATTTAGATATCGAATATTGGTTGTTAATTCATTCAATGCCTCCGACTGAAAATATTTCACTAGATGTTAAATCCTCGCTAATAGGAAAATGAAGGAGTAGTGTTAAAATATAAGTGATTTTATTCTAAGGTTTTTCAAAGAATTTATATTATTTTTTCATCAATTTTGGTCTCTATTTTACCTTACATATCAAGAGTACTATTTAATGTCTTATATACTCAGTACAAGTCCAAATCCTCAATCGTATGCCTTCCCTTGAAACAAGAATATTTGTATTCTTCTTGTATTGTCAATATTGATTCCATTCCTTCCTCTAAATCAAAGGATAAAAATGATGTCCATATTGTACCTTCCCCTTAATATGGCCAAATCATGTTTTCAACAAGTAGGTAATGTAGTTTTTGCACCATCTACAATTGACCCTCATCCCACTAAATTTCACTCCCGTAATCAAGGAATTTTGTAAACCCCTAAAGCTTCCATTTATTATTCTTGATTACTCCCCAAATATTCCAAGAATATTCCCAAATTCAATAGAGAAAACAATATTACAACATAGCAACACATATTGACATTCAAATGTTTCATGGATAGATTTGACATTATTCATGAGGATGTGGTTTTGAGAATATTTTATTATTCTTTGAATGGAGAGGCTTAACAATGGTTCTAGCATTCGGAGGAAAATTCAATCAATTCATGGCAAGGGTTTCATGTTATTTTCTTGAGGTACAAGTGCAAACAAAAGCCTCATGAGCAATATATTTCGGAGTTATATTTCATGCAAAGGAAAAAGAATGAGACTATCACTAGATTCAATAGAATATTCCATTTTTTTTATGAGTTTGCGAAAATAAATTTAGCCTTTAGAAGATCCCGCCATTTTATATTATTTAGCAACTCATCATTCCGATTTTACCTTTGATCTTAGGGGAGAGGATACTTGCAACCCTAGCGTAAATGTTTATTGATGCCAAAGAAATTGAAAAAAATCTTTGGGCTTATGGGAAATTTCGAAGTCATATTTTGTAAGGAGAATTGGACATAGAGGAGAAAGATGAAGATTATGAACAACATAGATCGATGAAGTTTTTTATGCATTTCAAGACAAAGATGCATTATTCTCATAATTTTTCCCTCCGTGATGAATCAAAATTTTCTATTGTCAAAAATGTCGAATATATTTATAAGCACGATAGTTTTTGTATGAGTGTTTTTTGTAGACGATTTTAAGATGGTTTTTTGTATGAGTTTTTTTTGTAGATGATTTTAAGATGGATGATGGTACATGGTCACATTTTATATGGGAGTTTTTCTCGACAACAAAAAAATATTTTGATTCCCGACATAAATTTATCACATCACCACTTTATTGAAGAGGAGCATATGCACAATTGTACAATTTTTTTTGCTAGATTCATTTTTCCTCAAAAGATCTCCACGAGAAATTGAACAAAAAACATTATACACACACATCCATGAGGAATTTTTTTCTTTATCTAATTGTGCTAAAGAGCCAACTCGTTATAGAATCCAAATAAAATGTTAAAGCTAGTAATCAAGGTGATATTTCTCTCATGTTTTTTCAAGATCATGTAGTAGAATATATGATGTATTTACTGAAATTTGTTTTTCCTTATGGGTATCCACTAACTATATTTAATGAGTTCTTTTTTATTTATTTTCTTCTTTTCTTTTAAAAATTCGTAAATGGGGGTGGTATGAAATCAAGCAAATGAGTTATATTGGTATCATCGGAAGATTAATTTCACTTTGATGTAAATCAATTGATTTGTTTATAAAAATTATATACATAAATAAGTTCAGGAGTTGAGAATTTAATTTGGGGTTTGCAAAGGTTTTTATTTCAATGTCTTAATTGGGGAATAAGGAACAACGTTTTAGAGAATAAAAGGTTTCATGGAGGTTTTAAATTTCGTAGTTGTAGAGATGATTGTGAATATTTCTTTATTGTTGAATCCATAATCCAATGAGGCAATTGGCCTACATTTATCAGTGTCCCACAATTAATATACTATCCACAAGAAATATACTATCCCTTGCTAGAATCGATGTTGTAGAAAAATTTTACAAAGCCAAAATTGTATCAATTTTTTTTAAAGAAAACTCGTAGCAAGGGAATTCTTTAGAAAATAATATTTCATTAGCTCAATATGGATTTAAAAAAATAGAATATGTTTCAAATAAAAAAATTTACTTAAAAAAAATCAATCACTTTGGATAAGGAACATAGTAAATCATTTTTTATACTTCAAAGAACACTCAAGTTTCTCTCGTTAGTTTATTCAAGTGTCTTGTAAAGAGTAAAAAATGATCAACATAAAAAAAATACCATGGAAAATAGGTATACAATATTTCACCTTTTTCTAGAATAAAGCACAATGGTATCTAACAATAAACATGGTTTTTCCACATTATGCGCTTTTGAGAAGCCGAGGATCCTTTTACCCTTTATTATGTGAAAGGTCAAATTTCAAGATCCATTGGTAATAGTGAAGAACTCAACCAATTTTCAAATAGGTTTATGGAAAGGTGTTGTGGTGGACTTGTGTCAATGGAGAATGCTTTATTGGTGGATTACTTTCCATCTTAAAAGTTGAAATAAATAAATAGGTATGGAAAGTCATCTCAACTATCTACAAATAATATTATTGTAAAGAAAAAGTAATGTGGTGTAAGTGCGAATAAGAATTGAGATAGTAACTCGAAGGCCCTAACATATCTCAAGAAGGGAATGAATATTTGGTATTTTCACTAGGTCAAAATCTTCAACAATTTTAGAGAAGTGACTAGGAAATGCACAAAATTTTTTGAGGTTGGTCTCAGCCTAGTTGCCAAAAAATTGACAAACGTTGAAGCACTATCACTCTTAACTATGATGTATTTCAAGATTTTAGATCTTCATTGAAAGGTAGAAGATTTTGGTTATACAAATGTCAAGGTTATTGTGACAAAATCAAGATCTATCATGTCGTCATTAAACATTGGTATACAACCGTGAAAACATGGGTCACTCACTAACACATAGGTCACAGCCTATAGATTACTTCCTCGATAGCCTCATTATTATATATCCACAAGGTTACTATAAATTTCATTTTCAAATCAAGGTTCTCTTATGTCACCAAAGTTTTCAAGACATCATGATGATATTAAATGCTCAATCACCATGCTTAAGCATACTACCTCAAGATTCAAATCTTGTAGCAACCAATTGAAATTGACTTTTTTAATAAGCTTCAAAACATGCTATCTATCATACACAGTATAGACTCAAGACTTATTTGCATCTAGCTAGACAACTCAATACATCAAAAATCCTAGACAATTGTATACTTTAAGGCTTGGTCATTAACGCACAAGCACATATACTTCCATTAGTTCTTTTTACTTCCACAAAAGTCGTTGATTTACAAACTAAATATGTAATCTATTACATGATGACAAGGCTATGATGGAGACACAAAATTTAGTTGTTTATGATACACATTGATTAATCACCTCAAGAGGAAACCTTTACTACATCCGCAAATGCCAAAATTTTGATTTGGGAGTGATCAAACTCAATTTTAGTGTGGTTCTAACTTCTACCTTCTTGGCTCAAGATCTTCACTATAGACTTTAGGATGACCATGTAATGAATGTACCTAGATCAACAACACATCCTACATGAAGAAGTGCATATGAATTCAGTGGTGCCGAAAACACATCAAAGTCTCGCAAAGTGGAAATTGAACATTTTTTGTGTTCAAAATAATCTATGACAATCCACTTCGTATATTGCTCCAAATTATTTCCATAGATGTTGTGAGTCTCAATAGGTCTTTTTCTTATCAAGTTTTCAAGCCGTAACAATTGTCATTCTTATATGATTTCACAAGGTTTTCAAAGTTGATGTTGCCACACGATTGCCTTCAAAGTTGAGATTACTATGATTGACTTATAAAGGTTCACTATAAATCATACGCTTTACTACCAAGGTTACAACATCTCTGTCAAGAAGGTCATTGTTCGACTTGTTCCAATGAATAACAACAAATCCGCAAATGAAACCTCGATAAAATAAATTTTTTCTCGACAAGGTAAATCTGATGTATATATTTTAATTTCATTGTTGAAGATGCAATGCTTTCCACCGAATTTCAAAAATTTCACAACACAAATCTCTCTTCTTTGAAAGAGAAACACATTATAGATATTTTCTTATTGCCTCGTAGCTTCAATCTCATATTCACATAATTCAACTCATCTATTTATGTATATTTCTCTCAGAGATGATAATGTTGGAGTAGACATGACAAAAACATTTATTATTTCAAGAATTTCAAGGTGAAAATTTATAAGGGTTTGTGGTGAAAGCTTTATTCCAAAGGGTACCTCATCAACATGACAGGGCCACATTTGTTGTGGATCTAGAAATAGAGTACCAAAAAATACCACAAATATCTCAAAGCCATTTGAAGAGTCTAGTCCTTCCACAAAAAGAAACAACCTCTCATATTACAATGCCTCGCTAGCAAAAGGGTATGCTCCCCGTCTGTATGAATATTTACTATTCCCTAATAAAAATAATCATGTGCATACCGAAATAAAATAAAGTAATAAAAGGGGGAAAAGGAGGTCATATTCCAATTAATGAATTGTTTTCGCTTTATTTAGATCATGAAAGAGGCAAGTTAATGAGATTTTTTTAGAAACATATTAAATATTATATTTTAATTTTTTAAAAACAAATTCAATTCAGATCCAACAAATATTCCATAATTATGAAGAATTTACATTGTCAAATAATTAGCTTTTATTGCTTACCCACCGTAAAGAATGGACTTCTATAAACAAAATCATGAAAATCATGAGCAAATGCACCTGGATGATAAAAAAAATTGTAATAAGTTAATGCATAGCCCTCTAGGGCATGACTACAATATAGGTGCTTAATAAACACAAGCTTATGTATAAGCCCCAAAATTTTTCATGTCAAAATAACCAAATGAAAGGAGCTCGAATGCAAACGTTTGTCTAAGAAATGTCGTTCCATGATCAAAATTTCATGTATAGATGTGACCAATTCCATGACCTAGTTCGATTATGAAATTCAAATTTCTCTCGAGAGGAAAATACCATATCTAGCGATGAAGAGCTCAAGTTCCACTCGCAAAACCAATCATACAAAAGAAAGCAAAATATACAAAAAACTAAGAGTACATGAATAATAGATCATCCGAAAAATATTCAAAGACCGTGATGAAAAAACTCACCGTGTCTCGAAAGTAAGGGAAACCCTTAGCAGAATAATGTCGTAGATGAGAAAGCCTCCCAAGGAACCTCTAACGAATTTGGAGCCCGAAATTTCCCTCTAAAATATCGACCATCAAAAATTTAAGAAAATTGAGTTTTTCTCGCTTGTAGCTTGTGGAACATTGTTTGTCAAGAAGTGGTGGAGCAAGCATGGTGGTGCTACCCCTACAGCCTACAATATTTGGCAACATGGGTGCTTTCATAATTGATGAAAAATTCCTCTATAGAGAAGTGTTTAACAACTAGATCAATTTACTTTTTTTGGACCTTTTGGTCTTCATATTTCAAAGTGTGTAGGTAGCCTTTTTTGTAAACATAGTTATGTGGTCATTTTATTCATGATGGTTGCTAGATAACCAATTTCATTCCATAAGTTAATGGTATACTTTCTATTATATGACTTAAGAAATTGAATATTTTTTTTGGAATTGATAGAATCTAGTTTCTAGATATCCGATGCTCAAATAATTAATCATTAATGTACTACCCTGTGCCATTTCTCTCTTGATTAATGTAAAAATATGCATGTTTTTTGTATATCCCGTAAATAATTTGGCATTGTGTATGTTTATATATATATAGACACACACACACCCTTTGCTTCCAAATATTTTTTGGAAAATGACACTTCCAATGCTTTGTTTCTCAAAAACACTTTCACTTTTCTCGTGCTTCGTGCAACATTGTTCTAGCCTTATAGCATATAGAATGCCAAGCATATATCACATAGAGTCGTATGTGGAACAAAAATACCTTGTAAGGAGTAGGAAGATTCCAAATAAAAATATAAGTACAATGTAAATCAATTTTCCCCGTACTAGAAACCGCAATCCTCTAATTACATTTTGAGTTCTTTGAAGAGAGTGGCGAAGTCTTTGATCCTCTTGAAAACTCCGTGTTTCCATGTTCATCAAATCAGCTTGCAATCTTCATCGAGGGAGTCTCATTAGATTGGAAAAAAATTATTAAACATATCTCTAGCCTCAATGGGCGATCCAAATTTCTAAATATGGAATTGTAACACATTCCACACATGGATCCAAATTAGATCTTGGGCGTGGGAAAATTTTAGGGGAAAATTTTAGCCCAAAGGCGAAATTTAAGGGGTTTTAGATTTTATTGGGGGCGAATTTTTTATATAAAACCTTTTTTGTATAGTTTTGTTTAATTAGTCCCAAAATTATTTTAAAAATAAATAATTATTATGCTTTAGCCCAAAAATATAAGGGCGCATAAAACATAAAAATGCCTGATTCGCCTCCGCATTTAGTGGTCCGGATAGTTTTGGTTTATATTCGCCCCCGATTTACTAGGCTCGAGGGTTTTGGAACTCGCATTCGCCCCCAATATCCAGCATGGTCACAGGGGTTGAGTCGACAATGGAGTCGGTCCGGAAAAGAGGTGTCTATTCATATCAATCCAAAGAACCCTTCGTCCACATATGGATCCGCCATCGAAATGGGTGAATCGGTTCGCTCGAGGGCCGCGCTTTGTGGAGGTGCTTGGTCATATGGCCGGAGTTTTCCAAATCCAACATGGAATGACGTCGTTGCTCGGTCTTGCCCCCTGGTTGGCCTCGGGTTTCCCAAATATGAATGGTGGTCTAAGCATTGCATGGAGTGTCTAACGTTGGTCCCTGCTCGTATATAATGCCCCGATTGGCACTTTTCGCAAAACAGCAAAGGGTCCAAAGCTGAAATTCTTGTCGCCTTTATGGAGAGGAAGTCGCCTTCCATATGTGGTTACTTACAATACTTTGATCAACTATCACTCCAAGGAAGGCCATTTGAATGAGTCTCGCAGGTTGTTTCTTAAAATGACAAATAAGGGTATTGTTCCTAACGACTATAGTTACAATGAGCTAATTGTTGGCTTCCGCAAGGCAAACAAATTGGAGAAAGGCTATCTCGCTAGTATCTCAAACGATGGAGGTTGTCTGGCTTAAGTGATGTTGTTTCATACAACACACTTATTAATGCACTTTTCAAACTTCGTAGAACTCGGTATCGCTTATACGCCGCCGAGTGAAATGTTACGTAAAGGTATTGTTCCGTATATTGTCACCTACACTACACCGATAAATGGGTTTTTTGAAGAAGGTCATCTTGACCTCGTAGAGGAGCTTTTCCATGAGATGTGGATGGAAGGTTTTACGCCTCGATGTGATTACTTATACCACCGTGATTAATCACTTCGCAGGATGGGCAGGACTCGACCGTGCCCGTGATCTCGCTATCTCGATGGTAAGAAAGGGAATTAATCCCGATGTGGCGTCATACAATGCTTTAATAAATGGGCTTTGAAAAATCGTTTAGAATAAGTGAGGCGGTTGAACTTTTTGAAGAAATGATAGAGAGTGGTTGCTATCGTGATGAGCATACTTATAGTCCGGGTCATTGGAGGTCTTTGCCGAGAAGAAAATCTGAGCAAAGCTTGTAAACTTTGGGATCAAATGATGGAGAAAGGCTTCATCCTTGTTCAAGCACTCGTGAAATTTTGGTCGACATCGTTCGAAGGAAGGGCATGATTGAAGGGAATACAAAATGGGTACTATTATAACTTTCCAAATTTTGTGTACAATACCTCGTTCGTGTATCACACATCACTCTTCCTATTAGCCGACAATAGGGATCCTTTTAAATGTTGCTCGTAATTTATGCGTAAATAACTAGAGATCAAAAATTAACTCCTCTTTGAACAAGCTTATGCTAAGAACTTGAGATCAAAATTATCTATCTTCCTTTTTTCCCGTTGAACAATTTGTTCAATTAAACTTTGGTTCGTGGCTTTCTTTTAATTTGTATATATTTACTTATTTTTTATGGTGAAGCTCTTGTAAAGGTCTGGAGTTCTAGGATAGAGAATGGGTCAGTCGTTCAATCTTGCTTAGTTTCTAAGCAAGCAATATTTCAACAAGGGGTTTTCAAACAATGCTAATTAGACAGAAGTACACTCATGGGCATGACCACCGTATCGTTGCTCCTCGGTTAAACAAAGTTGGTGCCCCCGCCAACTCGTTTTTAAAAAATTGAATGGCGACAGAAATTTGTTGGAGCCATTGACCAAGATAAAGTAAACTTCAAATTTGTGTTAATGAGTTATGTACTCATTTGGTTAATAGTATGATGTTTTGGACTCTTGATTCTAGAGGCCATTTAGAAGCTTAATTGTTTATGTATTTTCACTCACAAGTTCAACTATATGTAATCCCAAAACTTATGTCATGATTCCATTATAATATATTCACCTTTTACCATGCACAAGCAAACTTTGAACATTTAGTGTCTAATGGTTTGGATTTACATTGTTACATGGATCTATTTTTTTTAATTCAAATTTGAGTATTTTAGGTATTATTTTGTGGTCCAGCTTCTTCAACCCCGCTTTTTTCCCGCTTCTGGCCCATTTTGTGATTTTGGGAATCCAGTTCCAGCTTCGACTACTATGTTCGGTGCTCGGATGTACATATCAAGGAAAATAATTCTAGCAGATAGAAGCAATGTCAATCACTTATCACGAATCTGCAATATAGCTTCCCATTTATAAATAGTTGGCACCACCATATGGTGAAACAACAGATTTAGTCAAGTGACACACATAGGTAACTCGAATTCATTAGAAGGGAGCATACCGACCTTTCATTTTTCATGGAGCAGAGAGTTGTCATGGACAATGGATCTTAACATTGTTTCTCGCTCAATTGAATTATCCAACTTGGCACCTTCATTTCAAATCCACCTGGTGCTTGTAATATGCAAAATATCCATTATTAAACTCGCCAAACATACTCTACTACATAGGACCACTCGATGCATGTCCCTGTCTTCCAAACATACATTCGAATATATAATTTTATGGTTAGTTAAAAACTTTGATGGATCTCGTTGTGGGAAGCATGACAGACCCTATAAAAATGTATACGAATATTTGCCACCCAAAAGGTCATAAGACTTTCTTCACCATTTGACCCGAGGCACATCATCCTCGTATTATTCCAGAGCATCCCATTTCTTATAACCATCATATTATCACAATTATAACATATCTTATTCATTCCAAAGAATTCCCATTTAACCAAGAACATAGTGAAATATACAACAGCTTTTGAACTTTGTACCAAGCCCTCTCAATTTCGCTAACAAGAAATTGTGCGTACATATATATATATATATATATATATATATATATATATATATATATATCAGTAATAACTAACGATATTTATTTATCTCACCAAAGACTCGTAAAATATGAGAATTTAACAACATTCTAGACAAAGGGAGAATAGGGTGCAACACTTCGGTATACTTAAAGTTTACAATTGAAGGAACCACGAAGCGCTTAGAAGCATCTAACGATGCCGAATATCGTGTCTGCACAACTCAAATGCTCGCTTTCTAGGAATCTGTCTCACCATTGATCTACCATACCCTTTTGTATTTTTAATAGCTCAACATCTCCTTGTCATAGATAGTTAAAAGAAAGCCATACAAAATCATCACTTGCACAAAACACTCGGGGGGTAGACATGATACTAGGGGACTAATATGGATGATTGAAGTGATCTTGCCCACTCGCATCTTTATTCGAATCACATTCATCTGACGAGTAGGTTTGGGATATAACCATTTCTTGGCCGCAAGCACATGCTTTTGCCATACAAAGTTGTTTGTTTGTTTTTAACACTAACAAGGACAGACTAAACTTAAATATACAAGGATTTACAAAATCACTCCAAATGCATACTGTAGGCAATACATAGTCATCGGTCCCAAAATTTGATCTAAGACTATTTGCCTTTGTATCTATGTGTATAAAGGCAAGTATGTCTATGCCATTAGTCGGAAATTTAACCAACAATTATGATTGTAAACTAACTTACAGCATCGACTGCGGGCAGTTATTAAGACAAAGCTTAGTCGCTTTAATAAAAAAATGACTAAACCAACATATCAATGCAACTCATGAAAATAGCACTTGTACAAAAGACCAACTATAAATCGA
Source organism: Pinus albicaulis (assembly GCA_034641835.2). Lineage (NCBI taxonomy): Eukaryota > Viridiplantae > Streptophyta > Pinopsida > Pinales > Pinaceae > Pinus > Pinus albicaulis. Next base: position 343,367,116 of record CM076569.1, on the reverse strand, counting down.
TCCCGGACTTTTTCCGGAGGAAGATAACCCAAAGGGACAAGTATACATGCCATATCGATGTGGAACTCCTAGGGAAGCAATGGTCAATGCTCCCTCTTAAATATATGAAGTTCGAACCGACATGGATTGCACAATACACACATACCTCTCGGTACTTCCCGACACAAATCCCAATATTCCTAGAAAGACTACGCTACGTAAAAACTCATGGTGCTTTTGTTCTACAATTTATAAGACATTATTAAACCCATTACGGGTGGAACTTCCACTCCACGAGGGAATGTCTACATGAATGCACCGAAAATGAACCCATAATTATTTGAAATGCCTAAATTACCTTGTCCTTTAATATGTTTTATAAGTACCACTTTGAATGCATCAGTTGTAATTAGTCACGATCGACTACATTAATGCCACAATTCCCATTGCTAGAGAGAACCCCGACAACTCCCAAGCTTGACTCCAACATTCACCAAAGTCGAATTGAAGGATTGCCTTCGATGCCTCTCATAACGCCATTCCAAATTCATCATATCAACAATGTTTTTCAAATACGGGACATCCGTGTAAAACCTAAGTTGCTACTCGCAAACACAATGTGTCCGATTCCCTAGAGCACCAAAAAAACAAGTTGTAAAGTTCGGCACCGCATCTAAGCAAAAAATTAATATTGTACATTGTACTCGAACAAGCTTGACAAATTAAGCCTCCTCAAACTTAGGTTTCAAACAAGTGTCACAAACAATCTCTCGAGCAAAGAATCGAGGCACAATGACTATCACAAAGAATCGAGGATTATTGTGCGAGTGTTAGAAGGGATTACAAGTGTTGGCTAAGTGGATTTGTCCACCAGTCTTTAAGTTTTTTTCCTACAAATGGATCGGTAGTTAAAATTTTCCCTCGCAGTGACTGATTAGTTAATAGTATGATGTTTTGGACTCTTGAGTCTAGAGGCCATTTAGAAGCTTAGTTGTTTATGTATTTTCACTCGAAGTTCAACTATATGTAATCCCAAAACTTATATCATGATTCCATTATAATATATTCACCTTTTATTAGCACTCGCCTCTGTTGTGATCGACTCTGCTTTCCACTACCTAAAAGGGAGCCATTAGGTGTAGAGAGGATATTATTTGTCCCCTTTATGATTAAGCTATGGGATTTCATGAGAATTTATAAAGCTTTGATTAACATGTACATCGGTTTGATGAGATTAGCTTTCTTTGAGGTAGATGAGTATTATGCCAATCCGGGGGCCCAAGGATGTCGCAGGTGCTCAAAATCAAGAGTTAGTTGTTGAAGCAAACGGGGGAGGGTATAGTTCTTCGAAAAATGATGGATCATTGCCCCTATCAACAAATGAGATTAAACATTTGGGTCGTGATTGGACCTCATGCCGATGCCACAAAACCTATGATAGGAAACTATGCGGATACGCTTCGTTTGTCTTTCATTTGAATTACAGTTGATAATTCTCTAGATTTATGAAGTTTTGAAAATGAAATTATTAAGGGTAGGGTAATGGTATGTTGTTGCATTATAGGGATTCCTTGTAAATACATCTCACCCGCACATGGGTTGGGAAAATACGCTAAAGCCGTATATCGACCTGGATGCTTGGACGTGGCACGTAACGATTCAGGGTTTGATACCCGCAGACAGAAAGGCGACCAAAGAAGCTAATGCAACTATTCAGGTTGTGGGGTTAGATCTAAATCGAGAGGCACAATCACATGATAGACAGATTCTATTGTTACCTAGATATCAAATGGAACTTGTAACTACAAAGTGGCCGGTGCTTCCAAAGGACCCGGTTATAATGGTCATCATGTACGGAGGTGGAATTTCCATTCGGAGGAGGATTTTGATATAAAAAATTTCTTGAACATGTCCCATGATCCATTGTCACATCGGTTTTCGAACCTCTTCTCATGTTAGCGACCCATTTTTTTTCAACCAGAATCACCATATAGAAATTTGGATCAACAGGGATTGGGTAAAACATGTCCTTTTAGGCCAAGGTTTGGTTCAGGGTCTAATTCAAAAAACCACATCACTTGTACCCAAATTGATTGCAAGGTCTCTAGGATGATTCAAAGCTAAACTCGCCAATCTATTTGGATTGTCTCCAAACCACTCGGATAACCAAACAATTTTTGTCAAACATGAATTTGTCTACAAAATATGACCTTAAATTACCGAGCAATAGCATATGATGGAGCTAATGGTCCCAGCTTTCTTTTCCAATTTTGGAGCAGATGGGCCTCTAAGGCTTCCTTAGGCCAATTTATTTCTCTTAGATCCATCAAATTCATCCCCTGTTCCATCGGTTTCATCAATATTGGCATAGCCACCAATAAAAAGGGATGTCATGAAAGAAATTACAAGAGAAATTATTTCGGTGTTATCATAGATATCCTTGTTTTTCCGATATAATTTCCGTATCCGAGGTCCCGTGTATCTTTCATGTGCACAAGACCCGTAAGAAAATCCAATTCAAGTATTGCATCAAAAACCTTCTCAATTTCTCTCGCACTGTGCTTTGTTGTACTATTGTCAATACAAATAGATGATTCATTTATGGAGAAATCAACTCTGAAGCTAGAAAACAAAAAGGATCTTTTGGATTCACTCCTTTTAGAATGGATTACAAGGAACCATTTCTCCAATAAACACTCCCGGATACTCGCCCACTTCCGCATTTAGCCCGATTTTATCAAACTTTAAATTCTCCTTCTTCAATTTGTTCAATATGAGGTAAAGAGCTTCTACCCATATCTAAGGTGATGACACAACACACCCATTTCCCGATGGATCTCTGTATACTCCATGATTTGTCTTGTAATGTGGTAAATTTTAATCAAAATGAATTGCTTCAGAGAGGACAATACACATATTATAGTCCAAAATAGTTGTTTTAAGAGACCTTCATAAACTAAAATGTGTTTTTCTATTTTAGATATCCCATTTTATTATAATCTTATTTAATGCATTGAATGCTATATTGGACATTATGGGCTCCTCCCTTGATCGGTTGATGTAAACGAGTTGCTTTTTATTGTCAACAAAATCATGTGAAGTATATAGAGGAGTCGTCCTAAAGCACCACGTACTTTCTCCAAAAAATTTCTCACAGTTATTCAAATTGGATTCAAACCTTTTTCCACCAAAGTTTGGAACATTGGAATTTTGACATGCATAAGGAGAACTAAAGATATTCACAGTGCTCATCCCTCGATCACCATTTGTCTGCGTCATAAATGTGGTTGTAGAAAAGCAACTTGCAGGGGTCACAGATGCTATATAATGTGGTTGGTGCCTATCTTCATTTGAAATTGGGTATTGAAGTTGTTTTTCTAGGTATTGAACTCTCTTATTCATTTGTAACTGTTCTAGACAAATCTTTTTATATTGTTGAGGGATTATTTCAGCAACATTATGAGATAAGTCCATATTTCATCTCCCGTAAATGTATTGTTGCTTCTGCACAAACAGTTACTCGCACACCATGACTACAAAAATAATTATTATCATATTGTATTGGATTGCTTGAACATTGATTGATTTGGATATCAATCAATGCCTAACAATCAATTGATATCTTTTTATGTACGCAAGAAAGAGTTAGGTTCTTTTTGATACAGGGAAAATTGTCATAGAACTGAAAAGTGATAATAAGGGGTAAAGCTTTGTCCAGGGAAAATTGTCATAGAACTCGCAAAGTGATAATAAGGGGGTAAAGCTTTGTCCGAGTAACTACTTCCTTGCTTGTTTAACCGAATGCTTTCGGCTCAACGTGGCTGGATCCCATTCATATAGATGAATGGAGGTGTGAGATAAATGGGTAAGAGGAGTAAGCAATGAGGTTCTTTAATGGGGATGATAAATGTATTTTTTGTCAATTATGTTTTGAGGTGAGCAGTCATTGTAAGCATGGATCATAATCATACTAGTGTATAATAGATCATGGAGAACCAGAATTCAGTTTGGATTTCTATACCCATTGTTAATTTGCAGGGATATCCTATATATTTGTATTACCATATTGCCTTCCAAACTTTTCATATATCCCTCCTAGATGATAAATACGCCGACATGAAGGAATGTATGACAAATTTAGCTTTCAAGTTCAATATCCGAGTGCCTTACATTAGAAGTACTCCAATGTAGCAATAGGGAAATATATCACCGTTATGCATTTGAGATTTTGGTCTTGTCGTAAAATTCATCACCTATGCTTAATATTCAACGAGTTTACATTTTTACCTTAAAAATACGTAAAAATTCATATTAAGCCTACAATTAATACCAAGAAAATAGAGCATTTTTTAGGAGAAATGTTTCGAATGTGACCAATCTTGAAAAAAGAAAGCCTATAATGTAGACCAATCTTGAAAAAGAAAGCCATCCTTCCTTCTTGATGAGCTTTCCTTATATGGTTCTTCAAAAGAATTTTTCTTCAAAACCCTTATATGGTTCTTCAAGATGATGCAAAAATGAATAACTCTATCAGTTCAAGTCAAAACAACCCAATTTTTGATGTGAAATAACCAATGGTGAATGTAAAGGATGCATATTATTTGGTACTGGGATGCAATACCAATTCCAAAGGTTTTTCAGAACATCCTTTGGATGATGTTAATACTAGGGTGTTTTCGACAGAACTCGAAGATGGTGTCACCGACCCGTAACTCGGTGGATGATCATGATCCGAGAGGCTTCTCGTAAGAATTAAATCTTAATACCATAGTTTCTCCAAAAGAGCTTACTTATGGCATTAATTCAATGCATGTCTCAAAAGCACCTATGGATCCCGTTGATGCAGTAGTCTTGTCGAAGAGCGAAAGCTAACATTGTAGGTCCATTGCAAGTTAATAATGCCCCTTCCCTTATAAAATGAAATATTTCAATATTGAATATCGAAGAGCACAAGACAATGTCAAATAAACACACGAGAAACATTGATTTTAGAGTGATCGAAAAATCTTCCGGGGACTTTCCTGTACCAATAGACAAACTCGTACTGATATATTGCCGTCACAAATAAAGCTACGAGTATGAGTTATTTTCGAGCTAGCAAACATGCACTTGTGTTACCTATAAGTTATAGATCACCGAATGGCACGGGGAGAATAGAGGAAACTAAGGTTCCCTCGAGCGGAGAAACTAAGGTTCCCTAGACCTCACATCCGCAATAGGTCACACAAGTACACTAAATTCATAAAACACTTTTGTCGAATAAAGAGTTCAACAAGAAATAAAGTTACCCAATCCAGGGGATGGGAATTTTTTTAGCAACAACAATGCAAAGGGCAACATATATGTCATGTCAAGAGAACCTATATTTTCAGTTTGTAACAAAACGATTTAAGATGATGAAGACAATAGAACGGATGTTTCAAGTCTCTCTTTCTTCATATTAAAAGAGGATACACAACAAGACAAAGGACGAGTAATGCATGCCATGTCAAGATAACCTATATTTTCGGTTGTAACAAAGTGATTTGAGAAGATGAAAGTAATAGAACAGGTGTTTCAAGTATCTTTTTCCTCGTCTCCAAAAAGGATTCACAATAAGCGCAATTTCAAGAGTCACTCATACTTAGAACCAATATGATTGTCATGAGAGATTACTAAATCAAAGGTATAAAGAAGAAAACGAGATACTTAAAGTTCAAACAAATTTCACATCTTCAACCCACCTAAGACATCAGAATTTTTCCACAGAACTCTTAGCTGAATTGCATAGCAAAAACTACGCCATTGGCCGAAGCAATCAATACAATCATAAAGACAGGGACAATGTCAAATAAACACACGAGGAAACATTGATTTCGGAGTGATCGAAAACTCTTCTAGGGACTTTCTCGTACCAATAGGCAATTTGTACTGAGATATTGTTTGTCACAAATAAAGCCACAAGATTTTTTATACTGCGAGCAGTAAAGGTAGCCAAAGAAGTCGATGTAACTATTACTGGTTGTGGGGTTAGATCTAAATCGAGAGGCGTAATCACATGATAGACAGATTCTATTGTTACCTAGATATCAAATGGAACTTGTAACTTCAAAGTGGCCGGTGCTTCCAAAGGACCCAGCTTATAATGGTCATCATGTCCGGAGGTGGAGTGTCCATTCAGAGGAGGATTTTGATATAAAAATTTCTTGAACATGTCCCATGATCCATTGTCACATCGGTTTCGAACCTCTTCTCATGTTAGCGACCCATTTTTTTTCAACCGAGCATCACCATATAGAAATTTGGATCAACATGATTGGGTAAAACATGTCCTTTTAGGCCAAGGTTTGGTTCAGGGTCTAATTCAAAAAAACAACATCACTTGTACCAAAATTGATTGCAAGGTCTCTAGGATGATTCAAAGCTAAACTCGCCAATCTATTTGGATTGTCTCCAAACCACCTGGATAACCAAACAATTTTTGTCAAACATGAATTTGTCTACAAAATATGACCTTAAATTACCAAAGCAATAGCATATGATGGAGCCAATGGTCCCGCTTTATTTTCCAAGTTTGGAGCGATGGCCTCTAAGGCTTCCTTAGGCCAATTTTTTTTCTCTTAGATCCATCAAATTCATCCTTGTTCCATCGGTTTCATCAATATTGGCATAGCCACCAATAAAAAGGGATGTCATGAAAGAAATTACAAGAGAAATTATTTCGAGTGTTATCATAGATATCCTTGTTTTTTCCGATATAATTTCCGTATCCGAGGTCCCGTGTATCTTTCATGTGCACAAGACCCGCAAGAAAATCCAATTCAAGTATTTCACCAAAAACCTTCTCAATTTCTCTGCATCGTGCTCTGTTGTAATATTTTCCATACAAATAGATGATTCATTTGTGGAGAAATCAACCTCGAAGCTAGAAAACCAAAGGATATTTTGGATTCACTCCTTTTAGAATGGATTCCGGGGAACCATTTCTCCAATAAACACTCCCGGATACCGCCCACTTCCGCATTTAGCCCGGACTTTATCAAACTTTAAATTCTCCTTCAATTTGTTCAGGTATGAGGTAAAGAGCTTCTACCCATATCTAAGGTGATGAAACAACACACCCATTTCTCGATGGATCTCTGTATACTCCATGCTTTGTCTTGTAATGTGGTAAATTTGAATCAAAATGAATTGTTTCGGAGTGGAAAATACACATATTATAGTCCAAAATAGTTGTTTTAAGAGACCTTCATAAACTAAAATGTGTTTTTCTATTTTAGATATCCCATTTTCTTATAATCTTATTTAATGCATTGAATGCTATATTGGACATTATGGGCTCCTCCCTTGACTAGTTGATGTAAACAGTTTCTTTTATTGTCAACAAAATCATGTGAAGTATATAGAGGAGTCATCCTAAAGCACCCTGTACTTTCTCCAAAAATTTTCTTACAGTTATTCAAATTGGATTCAAACCTTTTTCCACCAAAGTTTGGAACATTGGACTTTTGACATGCATAAGGAGAACTAAAGATATTCACAAGTACTCATCCCTCCATCACCATTTGTCCGCCTCATAAATGTGGTTGTAGAAAAGCAACTTGCAGGGGTCACATATGCTATATAATGTGGTTGGTGCCTATCTTCATTTGAAATTGGGTATTGAAGTTGTTGTTCTAGGTATTGAACTCTCTTATTCATTTGTAACTGTTCTAAACAAACATTTTCATATTGTTGAGGGATTATTTCAGCAACATTATGACATAAGTCCATATTTCATCTCCTCGTCAATGTATTGTTGCTTCGCACAAACAGATTACTCGCACACCATGACTACAAAAAATAATTTTTATCATATTGTATTGGATTGCTTGAACATTGATTGATTTGGATATCAATAAATGCCTAACAATCAATTGATATCTTTTTATGTACGCAAGAAAGAGTTAGGTTCTTCTTTTTGATACAGAGGGAAAAATTGTCATATAACTGAAAAGTGATAATAAGGGGTAAAGCTTTGTCCGGGGAAAATTGTCATAGAACCGCAAAGTGATAATAAGGGGTAAAGCTTTGTCCAAGTAACTACTTCCTTGCTTGTTTAACCAATAATGTCTGGCTCAACGTGGTCGGATCCCATTCATATAGATGAATGGAGGTGTGAGATAAATGGGTAAGAGGAGTAAGCAATGAGGTTCTTTAATGGGGATGATAAATGTATTTTTTGTCAATTAGGTTTTTTAGGTGAGCAAGTCATTGTAAGCATGGATCATAATCATACTAGTGTATAATAGATCATGGATAACCGTAATTCAGTTTGGATTTCTACACCCATTCTTAATTTACAGGATATCCTATATATTTATATTACCATATTGCCTTCCAAACTTTGCTTATATCCCTCCTAGACGATAAATATGCTCGACATGAAGGAATGTATGAAAAAATTTAGCTTTCAAGTTCAATATCCAAAGTGCCTTACATTAGAAGTACTCCAATGTAGCAATAGGGAAATATATCACCGTTATGCATTTGATATTTTGGTCTTGTCGTAAAATTCATCACCTAAGCTTAATATTCAAAAAGTTACATTTTTTACCTTACAAATACAGAAAAATTCATATTAAGCCTACAATTAATACCAAGAAAGTAGAGCATTTTTAGGAGAAATGCTTCGAATGTGACCAATCTTGAAAAAGAAATCCTATAATGTAGACCAATCTTGAAAAAAGAAAGCCATCCTTCCTTCTTGATGAGCTTTCCTTATATGTTTCTTCAAAGGAATTGTTCTTGAAAAACCCTTATATGGTTCTTCAAGATGATGCAAAAATGAATAACTCTATCGCTCAAGTCAAAACAACCCAATTTTTGATGTGAAAGAACCAATGGTGAATGTAAATGATGCATATTATTTGGTAATGGGATGCAATACCAATTCCAAAGGTTGTTCGGGAACATCCTTTGGATGCTCGTTAATACTAGGGTGTTTTCGTAAAAACCCGAAGATGGTGTCACCGAACCCGGAACCGGTGGATGATCATGATCCGAGAGGCTTCTCGGAAGAATCAAATCTTAATACCATATTTTCTCCGGAAGAGCTTACTTATGGCATTAATTCAATGCATGTCTCAAAAGCACTGTGGATCCCGTTGATGCGGTAGTCTTGTCGAAGAGCAAAGGCTAACATTTTAGGTCCATTGCAAGTTAATAATGCCCCCTCCCTTATAAAACGAAATATTTCAATATTGAATATCTGAAGAGCACAAGACAATGTCAAATAAACACACAGGAAACATTGATTTCGAGTGATCGAAAACTCTTCCGGGGACTTTCTGTACCAATAGACATCTCGTACGGATATTGTCTGTCACAAATAAAGTCTGCAAAGCATTACTATTTCCCTCATGAGTCACCATGTGCCATTCTTGGTCTCGTGGTTCTCTTCCTTCTACTCCTAGTTCAACTACCATATCTTCATTAGAACCAACAACCCGAACTCCACTAGACAATGATTCACCATTTTGTAGTAGTGATTCGCCATGTTTTTACAAGATAATATAATCTCCGTGAGAGATTCGCCAAAAAATTATATATACATATTATATTATTAATAAAATCGCCTTCCATTTTTCCTATGTATCATGGGGATTCGCCTATTTATTATATATATAAATTTAGGGGGGTTCTTAAAATTTTCCCTGATCTTGGGCTTCATAAACACTATTCAAATTTTCCTCCATCTACTCATCATATTTGGGTTCTTTCTTAGGCCACATTTCTAGCACACTTCTTCCATTCTGCTACAATTTTCACCTATGAGAATGGAGCTAGGGTCTATGGGCTCCATGACAAATCTGGGAAAAATGTGCTAGTGAAAAGCATGGGTCAAGTGGGCACACAAGGAAACTGGGCTTTGGATTGACATTGAATGGGTGTTATGCTAACGCACTCCATGCGAAAATTTCACTTGTTCAAATTCCCCATGGGTGTTTATCCCACCCACTAAAAATAAAACTAAAAATAAAAATAAAAATAAAAAAGTGGGCACATAAGGTGCAGGGATCCTGTGAGAACAACAAAAAAACACTCTTTTGTTACTTGGAAAAATACCACTCCCCTTCCTTCCTTCACTCAAGCAGAAAAACAAGTTAGAATTTTATTGATTTTACAACAGAAAATAAATAATCCCCACTCAAACAAATACTAGATATAGAACTAAAAACCTAAAATGATTTGACAGACGAGGCAACTGGGAAAACACAACCCTGCAATAGAAACATGCCACACACAAAATAAAAAAACTTTGCGTAGTAATAACCATGTTGATTAAAAACTACACATTCCCTAATGCTATATTCACAAATTTGTGTTAAGGGCAGGCTCAGATTGGCCCCGTCCTATCGAAATTGGCTACACTTTCTTGCTATAAACAAGACAAAATTAGTTGGTGGGTGCATTTGTACTAAAAATTTGAAAATTAAAACTAGAACTAAAGCAGACAGTGCCCTTGAACAAGGTGGATCTAATTAAACAGACTGTTGCAATCCACAAAATTCAGCATAAAACAAGGAATACCTTAAACATATTGTTACAACCCAGAAAATTCATGAAATCTAGAACATGTTATTAAACCTAAGATGCATGGAATTTTGAAACATGGTATTACACCATTTGAAAAGAATAAATTATAAGCCAATATAGAGGCTTGAGATAAATCATGGATAGGATAATAATGTAGCATTCTTCTTGACGGGGAGATTATAGACCTGCATTTAAGGCAATGAGCTTTTCTTTTATGGAATCTTTCCTATGGTGTAAAGGGCCAAGGTTTTTGAATGTCCTAAGGTAAGAAGGATGTTGCTATATTAGGGGAATTTTGGGTTTGTGTTTTTGTGCTACTTCTAGGTGAAAATATCAAGGAAAGGTTGGCCTAAAGGGATGGCCCTAGCCATAGGAGATAAGAGGCTAAAGGGCAGGCCAGATCTTGTTTAGGGTAACAACTAGATACTTTGGTGACTTCTGGAAGGAAATCAAAGTCAAAGGAAGCCTTTCATGCCTTTATGGAAGGTATGTAGGAAAGTCCATTCAGAGAGAAGGTTGTCAGGATTACCGTTGATGAGTTTAGAGCTTATGCAAGGCAACAAATTATAGAAGAAAAAGACAAGGCCAAAGGTTGTTCCCTAGCCACAATCTCAGTGGAAATCCACAACATAGGTGAGGAGGCTGAGTTCTATGGAAAAAGAGGCCGAGGACCTCTGGGATGACTACAGACTAGAAGAGACCATCCAAAATCACAGAAGAGAAGTCTAAATCTAATAAAGGGACCCCAGCTGGACAGGTTGTTGTGTCTCCTATGCTAGTAATCAAGTCGTAACCTTTTGGTTTCTCTATGATAAAAAATTGTAGACCAAGGGTTGGAGAGAGATGGGAAAGACTTGGGTAAACCATAGGAGGAATGCTAGGGAGGCCAGAGCTTCAAGAAATGAGTCTAGGGCTTATTGAGAGTGGGTAAGGTTCTTTGATGGATGTTGGATCAAGGACATCTACAACTGATGTAAAGGGTTACATAGGTTTCAGAAGGTGCCATAACCAAGGGAATGTTTTTTTGACAATCCACTAAAGGAATAACTGGAAAATGTGTGTTGATGGGTAGTTGAGAGCTGGGAGGACTCAACCTCAGCCTAGGAATACAAGGGACATTTGTTTTGTATTTGGGCATATTTTCCAGGGATTACAAAGGGCCATTTTTCCTAGTACAAGAGCCCTATGATTCTTATTAAAGGACTGATAAGAAATCATTTTTGGTAATTAAATTGTGTGTTTTGTGTATGATCTAATTACTCGTGTATTTTTCCACTTTGCAAGTTGTTTTTGAAGTTAGGCATCTCAGTGTATTTATCTTTTTTGTTTTGTGAAAAGCCAAAAAATAGACCAAACCTAGAGTGCATGGATTTCTAAAATTATAATGCGCCAAGGGGTTGTAGTTGTAATAATGTAGTGTGATCCCAGGGGGTGCAAATGATTGTGTGTTCTTACAATAAAAGAAAATAAATAATAAATTTGAACAAAAATAAAATAAAATTTAAAATTCATATATTAAAATATGTTGTCATTTTTCCATTCCCAAAAATTCAAAAATGGATGATAACAAATCCCCCAAATGTCTTGCAGCTTGAAAATCAATCCAAAGATATTATTAAGTTTGCCACTGTGAGGGCCAACTAGGACCTAAGACTAATGTTACTTGACAGAGCGAAGTCTATCTGTGTGAGTAAGTAGAATTTGAAGCATTTTCTTACTTTACTTTACTTGTAAATAGATGGAATTTCACATTTTATAACGTACGTATAGCCATTGAGCAGAGGAGGAAAGGTGTTATTAAATAATGGAACAAATCATTTGATCCATATTCAATCAACATCAAAAACATATTCCCAACCTTCATATAAACCAATATCCTAGGTTATCATAGTAATCGTTTCATTAGGGCCACACTAGACTATGCGCATAAAAAATGTATTTATAGATATATAATAATAATTTTACATTTAGAATGAAAAATAATATAAAGCCTCTCTCTTACCAAGTTACATAATGCACTTGAAAAACAACATGCATTGTACAGCCTATTGCAGGTACCACATTTGTCTAATCTGGACTATTTACAATGAGAAAATATTATCAATTAGTGACGCTTTTCAATCATGATGAAAATATCTAAAATGGTCAAGACTTTAACCTCTCTAAAATTTAAGACCTGTCAAATGTCAATAGGTGCTTAACCAGGTTGGTGAAGGGGGGGGGGGGCGTTGTTGTTATCACCCCCACTAGGGTTCGAATCTATCAATGACATGGTTATGTGTGTGCTTGAATGCACCTATGATTTCAAAAAATTGGTGAGGCCAGATGAAGGGATTTTGACGGAAAAAAACTCCACATTCATGGCTTCTTGGCTGAAGAAGGATTCCATATAGCAGCAGGGTGTTTCCATCTATGTTAAATCTTAAAATAGAGCAGTTGCTACTTGACCATGTTGACCAGAAGCTTAAATCATGAACTATCATTTCCATGCCTCTTAGTCAAACTATTAAGATCCATGTTAGTTTTGCTAAATATCTTGAGATGAATTTCTGCTCGAGATAGATCAGCAAAATAGGTCAAAATATTTATACAAACCTTCTATCAAACAAAAATTTTCAATTCTTAGAAACATCCCTGATATGTTATTAAATAAATTCATTTAATCAAGTTAAATAACTCCAAACAGATCTGACCATATTTTTTACTCCATAACTATCCAAAAAAAAATCCAACTAATGATCAACAGGCATTGCTTACATTGTTCTCTACATCCTTGTAATGAAAAATATTCATCAAAAGCGATGAAAAGCCTTCTCTGTGACCTCCTTGGCAAATATAATTGCCTCCAAAACTCTATTTGACTATGTTACAGTTAGATTTTGTTTTTAAAACAATACATACTCCTTGGCAAGGCAACGATTATTTTTCATATAAAACAACATTACGATGTTATATTTGTATGCATTACCATAAATGAAAATTGTTCTAGTTAAGCACATCAAAATAAAAAAGCCTTTTCAACAGACACAAGTAATACATGCCTGATCATCTTCTCACCAAGATCAAGAATATTTTTAATTAAAAGACATACACCATGCAAGTTTCAACATAATCACCTTTATGTTTTCTAGTTTCATTCTCTCTATGAATAATATTTGGAGGTCCTATATCATTATCTAGTCCTTGTTCAGAATGTAGATTAGAGACTATAACCACTTCCATTGGAACGTGACCAACAAGATCAGGTGGTTGATCCTTTCCCACAGACAATACAGCCTGAAGAAATGATAAGAAAATTGTCAAAATATTCATACAGGTAGGCATGCTCATGCTGAAGTTCTATATTGTGTTTTGTACTACTGAGGTCTATAATTTTATGGTTTACCTCTAAGTCCACATAAGCGGGTTCTTTCCCAAACAACCTCAAGAAATTTTCTAGATCATTAGTTGTAAGTGATGCAAGCATGGGAGAGAAAACTACTTGTTTAAAGTGACAACTAAAATATTCTCTACATTAACATTGACCAAATAGTAAATATATGCACTAACATGTAGAATACATACAATAGTTTATGTCCCAAATCGTAACTCCATGCAAACTATAAAAATTAAATGAGCCAGCATTCATTAGGAAGTTGAAAGATATTTGTTCTTCCAATTTTATCATTTCTTTTTTAAGGTGCAACTTAATTTTCACAAGCAACAAAGCTAGAAATGATACTAACCACAAGGATCTCTGCTATGTGAGTTATTAAATGAATATCCCCGAGGATTGAAAAGTACTAAATATTTCGAGTAGAAATTAGTAACTAGAAAAATCTCCATATCCATCAAATGCTACCTAAAATGGAGAGTAGAAGCATTGCCAAAATATTTAACATATAACTCTAAAAAATTATTACGCAAACTTTTAGATAGAAAGGAGTGGAGTAGATAAAATAACAGTATCCAAAAGGATCCTTGGACTAATAAAATGTTTTATGTTACCTGCTAAGTGTACCTAGCAGGAATGAAGACCCCATAGCCTAATGTACAGGGCACCTATCAAATTTTCAAAGTTCAAATGTCCAATAGGGAAAGTCTTGCCCCTTCTTCTCCCTCTTTTATTTTCTTCTCTCTATGCAAACTATGTGCCCCTGTGGGGGAATTGTATAAAATGACACTATCATGTTGAACTTATGTAACAGACTTAGGTCTTTGGAACTTATTCCTAAGGAAGTTGCTTCAAAGTGTTTTTTTCAGTTGATTAATTAATTTCATTTTTCAGTGAAAATAATTAACCGATTTTTTTCACTCATAAACTCCAAAGCTGTAGTGTTTCTTAATAACTGAGCCTTTAGTGTGTTTTCTAAGTCTATGGTGAATGTATATTACCATTATAGGAATTTCCCAAAGTCTCACAGAATTGCATTAGATATTTTTAAGATTTTTTAAAAATTATAAATTTCCCATTGAACGAGAAATTTTAATTGATTTGTATGTAATAAGTTAAAAAGTGGCACTAGGAAATGTTGTATGGCATGTGAGTACTCAAAATTCATACTAATAGTACCAAAATTATTCTAGTAACCACTGTGGGGTGCAAAAAATAAATATTTCTCCATGGAAATTCACTTTTACTCGTTAAAGTGAGAAAAAGACAAGGAGGATTCAAAATTAAATAACTAGGGACAAGTCATAAACATGTTTTGAGTTGACTAAGAATCACAAGCAACCAAGTGAAGTGATTTTTCCTTCAAAGGCTGAGTTAAGTGATGATTGTTAAGGCCACATAGAGGGCCGAGTTGGCTGCCTAGTGAGGCTGAGTTCTCCATCGATCAAGGAGGACGAGTTCACCATAAAGAGGTCTGAGTTTGCTACATTAAATAGGAAGACTTCAAGCTTGATTTGGAGTCCACTTGAAGGGAGAGTTAAGTGGGCCATGTGGCAGCCCACTCCCAATTCAACTCACCCATCTCTCCACTTGTTCATGCACAGACTCTACAAGATGATATGCTACCAGTTAAAGGAGGAATGCAGGTCTACTTTGGAGCCCCCACACAATCCCTTTTTGACAATTTCTTGCACAAATGGTTGATGGCTGAGTTCATGTGGAGTTTAGCCACAAGTTGATGAATATTTTTCTCCCCGTATTCCTTTTTATTTCACACTTGTACAGTGCAACATCCTTAACGATATACACTACATCTCTTGGATGCCATATGAAACAATCTAGCAGCCACTTGGATCAGGTCATACAAAATTGGGATCATCATCTCTGACACTTAGAAACTCTCTTATGCATTGGGATTTTCTCCTAGTTTCTTATAAATGTAACTCCCCTATCTCATGGCAAGCATTATTGAAGCTTGGGGAAACATTGTTGTAATTTTACTACATTGCTAGTAATACACGAACAATTTTGAGGTCAATGGTCTATCATTTTGTGTTTTTTTCTTCGCTCTCAAAATTGAGGTAAATTTGATAGCAACTCTCTTGTGCATTGGGATTTTCTCCCACATTCTTATAAATTTAAACCCCTCTCTCATGGAAGGCATGATTGTAGTTTTACTACATTTCTACCAATACAAGAACACTTTGGAGGTCAATGGTATATCATTTTGTGTCATTTGATTTTCTCTCAAAATTGAGGTAGCTTTGATGATTTTAATACTATTTATTTCAATATAGTAGTCTAGGCCTTGATAGGGACATCATTGTCCAAGGGAGAGAATAGTAATTGTTTGCTATTCTCTTGAAAGTTTGCATTCTAGATTTGACCACTACATGTATTTCTAGGTGGAATAACATGTTTTGGAGAGAAGGTTCAAGGTGCCCTTTGGAGCCCTTACCTAAAACTAACCCGTAAAAAAATACTAGCATTGCAAAGATCGGAAATAGGTGCATAGAAGTGCAAGGGGTTAGCTCAACTTGTTGTCTCTAGTGCCATTGGGCACTTGTCAAGTTCCATACCATGAGATGCCAAATCAAACTGCTATAATCAGGTTTTCCCACTAGATTTTACATAGAAAAAAGGGAATATGAGCATAACATTTTCCTTATGGAAAGAATTGTGGTTAATGAAAGTTTTAACCTGACCTCAAAGAACAAAATACCAATCTTATAATGGAAGCCTCCTTTTCCATATTGTTTCTCTAGGAGATCAAAAATGCTTCATGACTTCATCAGAATATGAAGGCAATTAAACCCCACAACAAGCTTGAGTGCAAGCATTCAAGGCTCTGAAGAATCAATCCCTCAGCATTGATACTATGTTTTTGTGCCTCATTAAAGCCTCAATATTTCCATGATAAAATTCGTTACAAAATTTTGCTGACTTTTGTTGTGGATAAAATTACATATGGGTTAAGATGGTCTTGTTGTATAATGGCTTCTATCTTTTATATTTTGAATCATTCAATATTAAAAGAAAAGATGAATCTACTGTAACATGTACTAGTGTATTTTTGTCACAATGTTACCCTATTAAAATGCTTAATTCAGGGGAATCATTTTCTTGAAGCAACATGAAAACCTCTAAAAGAATGTTCTTGTCAGTTTTCAGCTAACAATATTTAAGTTTTCATGTATTCTATGGATAATGCAAGTTCACCATTGATAGATACCAGTATTCATGCTATGATAATGTGTAGAATAGAAGGGTCTCAAATGAATATGCAACTTCATGCACAGGTTGTTGCGAGAGGAGATACCTTTGGAATCATAAACCTTAAGTGTAAATTGCATCTATATTTCAACTGGGAACCCTTATTCAGTAGAAGATAAGGTATTCTAATTAGGATTGTAAGGTAACAAGAGTTAAGGAATCAAATGAACAATGAAAAGCATCAAGTAAGGGTAGTCGATGCAAAATATAAAGTATATATTTATTTTGACATATAACCATGAAATTATAATACTAGGTACAATGGCACTGTAATAGTTCTATCACATTTGGCATCCAATTTCTATTTAGTATTTACATGACACATTATACTCCTTTAAAGAAGATCACGAGAAACATCATAGTTTTTTCCAATGACAAAAATGAAATTATAATAATAGGTACATTGGCACTGCATTAGTTCTATCACATTTGACATCCAATTTCTATTTATTATTTACATGGCACATTATTATCCTCTAAATAATATCACAAGAAACATCATAATTTTTTCCAATGACAACAATTTCAACCCAACCTAAAATTTCTATATTTTCATTTCGTCTATCTCTTTTTCTCCATTACAAGAGTGCTCTTGTAAAAATCTAGAAGGAATGTGTAATGCTCTCTAATCAACTAAGCTTTAAAATGAATCATCAAAAAAGGGAGTCACAAATGGATCTGTTACTATCAGTTTATGTAGGCCTTGGAAGTCAATGCAAATTCTCATCCTTTTAAAGGTTTTAGTACAAAGTCCGTAGAAAATTTTAGTACATCTATTTAAAGATTAAGTCTCATATTTTGCTAATATATGTAGTCAATAAGAATGTGCATTTTCTTCAAAAAGAGAAACAAGATAATTATTCAAAAATAAAAATGGATCTAGAAATTTGACCTTTACTCAAAGCACCATAATTCTCTTCAGCAACCATGTGTGAAGTACCCACCTGCCAAATGCATGAACTGCCAAATTATTTTGCAAGCACTTTCATATTATCTATGGTTTTGGTAACTGATCATTATGATTAATTCCATGCCAACAAGAGAATAAAACATTCAAAAAGACATCCATACAAAGGAAAAATACACATTTACTCTTAAAGAGACTCAAATATTTCCTATAACCTATTCCATCCAAGTAAAGGTGAATACAGTTCCAATTTTGAGAAACCCGTCAACTGTTCGATTGAGCAAGGGATTGCCCATGTCAATCATCACACCCACAGTAGGTGAGTGAACACTACCAGAAATTCTTCCATGAGGCATTTTGTCATGTTCTCTTCTAGCATAGAGAAACAAAGGACCAGTGCATCAACTTTCCTAAAATCAATTTCAGAACACAGACAATAAACTACTACTCCTCTATGAAATATACCAACAAATTAAACCGATCCATTAGCTAAAATGGAAAAAAATTACACAACTTTTATTATATGCCTATTTGACATTGAAAAACACTCCCATATTTCATGGGAGAGTGGCCAACATCCCCTACATACCCCGTGATATTTGGATAATTTGGTTTATCAGAATACATTAAAATGGAGAAATAATTGGAGGCATAATCACTGAAACATTTTGTGGCAGGGAGCTCCACGAAACCAAATACAATCCCATCCAATCTCATTCGAGGCTCTTTCCAGTTTGGTGAACTAGACAACAACAAGAATGGAACCTAAGTGGTGGATGGCTCCACACTCACCTCACCAGTTAACTATGCCCTCAATGGCGCTCAGGATTTGTCTCGAAGTAGTACAATAAGCACGGATCACATATCCAAACCTCTAAAACTACTGTAGCCATACCCATCCCCATTCCTGTAAACTCTGGTAGCTATGATCCTTACCAATGTTCTGCACACACATTATATGGGAATTGATCCTAATGGCTAGTCGGTGCAATATCTAAAGTACATATTACGGGTTCAAACCCCTCGAAGTGAACCAATGCATTCCAACATACTAAATGCAACAACAAACAACATTTTAAAATTATTAGAAATGAAGTAGGGCTTGATTGCATGGGGATCTCACTCAATCAGCAAAGCCTCCTCTCAAGCATGACAACTTCAAAATACAACAATGAGAAATAAGATCAACTATTTCTAAAAGTACCAGACAGGCATAGGTTGCTTTTAACCTCATCTAAGAAGATTGGGTATTATAATGCATGCTGGGCACAACTACACCGACACCAAATTAAAGAAAATGGAAGTGGGTTTCGAACATGCGACCAAAATAAACAAAACTCTGGACATTCACAACATATTTCAAGCACATTCATTGAGAATTTTTCAAGGTAAAGCCCACTCCATACCAAACAATGCTAAGCCTTTCAAATTTGAATATATGAAAAAAATGTGAAGCCTTTCAAATATAAACATATGAAAAAAGAAAATCTTGCATACCCCAAAGTGGAGTAATCTGGAAGTACGAAGACTTGCAAGGGATGGAAGTACAAAGATGATGTCCCTTGCCAAACCCCATCTTGCTGCAATACGAATCCGGCTCTCCCCTGCCAAACCCCAACTTGCTTCTAATGTCTCATTAAAATGAAATCCGTCATGCGAATGCAACCCCAACTTGTTGTTAATCTGTCATGCGAATGCAACCCGAGATTGCTTTTAATCCCTCATGTGAATGCAACCCCAACATGCTCCTAATCCCTCATCTAGAAAATAATCCCTCATGAGCGTGCTCTCCCTTGCCAAACCCTCAAAACAAGCCTTCTTGGCCCAAAAAATAAAAAAAAAACAATACCTTAAATTATTTATATTTCCTATATAATTAAAAAAACCCGCTAACCCTTAGATATATAGCCAATATAATGTTTTGGATTTTTTTAATTTTTTTTACGCCAATATGAAAGCACGTGATATAATATTGGTTTGTTAGTGACGCCCCCGTGAGTAATTTACACTTGGCATCAATTCATAATGAGCATCAAAATGTTCACTTACGTTCACTTACTTTGTCAGACATCTCAAGTTGCTAAAATGAAAAAAATCATAAGCATTAAATAAATTATAACTTGATTTATAATAATAATAAGAATAATAATAATACTAGTAATTATTATTAATATTAAAAAGAACTAATATATTAGTTAAACACATATATACATTTTTTAAAAACATGTAATAAGATTAATTATTATTATTGTTATTGAAAGGAATTGATATATTAGTTAAACACATATATATTTGAAAAAAATCTGTAAAAAGATTCTTAACCATGCATATTTTTCCCCACTTTATCATGGATATTCTTAATCTATAAGTAGACTTTGTTATAATACTATGGGCCACAACCACGGTAAACAATTTTCTCTACAATACATTTGGTAGGTAAACAAGTTTGCAATACATTTAATATGTTGTAAATATATTATATTTGTAGTTGATGACACATGGTTTATCATTCCAAACGCACATTGTTATTGGTTTGCATAACATTTAAACTACTTATCAATTCTCTAGGAAAAAAAATTAAGTTTGATTTATAGTTTGCACAAATGGTTATATATACATATGGTATTTTCTCAAGTCCCAATTCCATATTTGATGGCATGAGCGCATTTTTTCACATAACGAGTAATGGCCATATTGGTGCAATTGATTTTCCCATTGACGACTATTAGTTTAACATTGACCAATGAAATTTATAAAGTTTAACTTTCGAAAAGTAATATATTTTATATTGTTAAAAAATAATTTTCAAATATTTGATTGGACCATAAGAAACACACATGTGACTAATAGCAAGACAAGAATCCTCATTTAAAATAAATAAAAGCATGAACATTTTGAAGTCTTAATTTGGTTATTTATGGGTTTAAATTTACGAAAAGTATGGACTTGAGGATGAACATGCCAAGGTCAAGGGAAAAGATGAGAATTGAAATTTCAGAGACAAAGATGAGGTTGAGGCTTTCACTTCTACTTCTTAGTAGCAAACCACCACCGAATTTCAAGGTTTACTTCTCATCTTAACAATGCACACTTTGGGGTTTGGAAAAAATTCTCTGTTTTTCAAAATAGTTGTATATATGCAAAGTTATGGGACTAGAAAACCACTCTAACTCTTTTTTGGATTTTAGTGATTCTGCTGATTCTCACAGATGTGAACTGTGGGCCAATAGTACATCCAACATGGAGTGGAAACAAATTGAGAAAATTCAGAAGTGTTTGATTACAAAAAAATTCAAAATTAAATGTGCAGTTCCTTATGCTATCGTGTTAAGTGAAATAGGGGATCCTCCTATTGAAGCAATTGCTATGGTGCGGGTCATAAGGTATTTGAAATTCAGCAAATGGAAGAGGGGATATGTCCTAAGGTTGTGTTTAATGACATATTATGCACATGAAAGAAGACTTGGATGTGAAAAAATAACAAATGGTTTTCCAAATGGGGCATTTCCGTGAGCATGTGTCCCACAAACAGTAAAAATATAAAAACTTTTGTTATGGATATGTTCCACAAATTTACTTGGGAGAAGGAGCTAGGGAGAAAAATAAAATGGGGCATTTTCTTGAGCATGTGTCCCACAACCAATAAAGAGATAAAAAATTCTGTTAAGGATAAATTCATAAAAAAAATTGTTATTGACAAGTTTTGCAAATGTACTTGGGAGAAGGAGCTAGGGAGAAATAAAGAGTATCATATTGAAGAGTTTAATCCGACTCATAATCATCAACAAATAGTGTACATAGGGGTCAATATTCTTGGAGATCCAAAATTCTTATTGCTCAATTAAGGACTAATTTTCATCAACTCCGTTGTGAAACAGGGCATTGGAAAAGGTCAAAAGAAGTGTGGGAGGAAAGAGTATGTATATTTTTCTTTTTTGGAAAAGTGGAAATAGAAAAGAATTTCATTTTAGAATGTAAGGCCTTCAAAAACAACAAGGAATTTTATGTATATATTCTGGCAGCTAGCCTTTCGATATTCTATTCAGTAAGCGCTTTGTTGAGAAGCTCGAAGAATTTATTGTGAAAATTCATAGGAAAAGGGAAAAATAGAAGAGGCAGATAGAGAGGAAATATGTCCCATAGGCTATATTTAGTGGATGTTAAAATAACTTCTCCTTCTCTCTCTCTCTCTCTCTCTCTCTCTCTCTCTATATATATATATATATATATATATATATTTGAATAATTTCTCTCTCTCTCTCTCTCTATCTATCTATATATATATAGATATATATTTGAATAATTTCTTTTCTAACACATAAGTTGCTTGGTGTTGATTTGAATGGATGGTTTCATATATCTATTTGAATTGTAATATTTCCACATTAAAATGTCACGATACAGAATAATTCTCTATTTCATTGTACCCAAATAGGCATTGGAAGACTCCATTATAAACACTAATGGCGGCTGACTTAACAAAGAATGGGTAACTCAAGATTACGTGCATTAAATCCTTCCATTTTATGTGCATCCACATTTACCATCACTAAATAATGCTTTTGAATATTCATTTTTTCAAAAACAAATCTTCCCAACTTTAAAAAAAAATGGGAAATTTAATTTTCAACTAAGGGGAAAAGTAATTTTGGTGGGTGGTAAACACTAGTAAGTCTACACATTCACAATTTTTTTTGTAAGTCAACATTTTATTAATTTATCGAAAAGGAGTACATACAGTTTGTCACAAAATAGGTGGTCTCACCCCGACCAGGTTTGTTGACTAGAAATATCACTAGATGACAAAAGTAAAAAAGTGCCGCTAAGGGCAGTATTCACAATTGATTGAGCCATAGGCACCAAAACACAACTAAATCAAGAAAAACTTCAGAAATATTACTAATCACCAGATGTAATAGAAGCAGGGTTCTTCGGGGTCTTTCCAGGAGGTGGAGGGAAAATTCACATTAGGCGTGTCCTTCGTAGTGTTCCATCCATGCCACTAGTTTCTCCACTTTTTCCGAGAGCTGATTTTTCCCTCTCTATGACCAGCCTTTCTCAAAGTTGACTTTAGAAGTAGTGTATTCGCTCCAAGGAAGCTAAATGCACTGCTTTCTCCTCTCACCTAATGCATTCAACACCATCCACCCTTTCCATTGGACTACCAATGAGGGTGTGACAATTCTCCAGGTAGCAGTGCTAGAGACCTTGCCTCTCCTACGCATCCAAGTCACCCTACGCCCATTTCTTCCTGCCACCATGAGAGCTAGCACGCCTTCAACTCTATCCCAGGCCACTTGCCCCTCTACCTCGAGTCACCGCACATTTGTCGACACTATGCGACCCAATACCCCTGTTCGCACCACTGCACAGCCCATCACCCCGTCTCATACCATTTCTTGACCTGTCATCGTAACATACCCCCAACCTTTCACCACCATGGCCTCCACGAGGTCGAGTTGAAACCATCCACACACTCCCTGCCACCTTCCCACCACAACTAGACAAAACAAGAGGAGTGGTCGACCCGACACATTAGAGGCGTCATGGTAATCCAGATGAGGGGAGCATAATTAGCGAGCACTACAGATAATTCTTTGCAAAATTGGGTGCTCCCCACAGATTTGAATCCCCAACAACACGACTAGGTAGGAGCCACCGCTTCCCTGATCTCCGCTATAAAAGGAGCACCACCCGGGATGAAGGTGGTTGTTTCCTACGCGAAACCGGCTCACCCACACTGTAATTCTAAAAAATTAAACATTTATATTTTTACTCCAACTTATTTAAGTGTTAAAAAACACATAAATTATTGTGTGTCGTAAATTTATATTCATTTACATTTTAGTCCAATCCATTTTTTATGCAATTACTTGCTTAAATTATGGTGTGTAGTAATTGATGGTAAATAAATATGTTATTTACGTGAGTATAAACTATTTTCAAATATTTTAATTTTCCTTGGTTTTCCTATAAAATTTAACAATAAAAAGTCAATTCACATAGATATAAAATTCATGGCATAAATATTGCAACTACGTCTCAAAATTAGAGCAGAACAATTTGAAGGAGTTTTTGTAATATTGTTGGAAAATAAATATTTTTTTCTCAAAGTTAAACATTGTAAGTTTCATTTATGAAAACTAAACTAATAGTAATGAATAAAAAAATCTACTACAAAAATTAATTACTAAAATCATACCTTGGCAGAAAGGAATAATATTTCATAAATCTTAAATGTACTCACATTCCCCAAACTTTCCAAAATGTTTTTATATACACCAAAATTCTCTTAAGATAAAAACAGAGCCCAAGTATTCAAATATTTATGCATAACTAAATATCCATGGAACTGGTGGTCAACTAATGTTGTTTTAGTAGCACGGAAATCCACAATTACCATTTTATCACATGCAAATAAAATTAGTTAGGTTGTGCTTATGTTTTAGTAGCACATAATTCCATAATTACCCTTTTATGAGAGGCAAATAAAATTAGTTAGGTTGTGCTTATGACAGGTAACTAAAAAATACAACCAAGTAGAACAAATTTTAGACCAGAACTAGGCTCCTGAAGACTGGTTTGATTCTTTGAAAATCCTGCAGGGCGCTTACAATATGGCCTGAATTTTGAGCCGAGCGTCAACATTGTTACCACAAGCAGAAGCCACTGCTACTAAGATATTGGTGGTGTTCTTTGTTAGTAAGATCATCCACGCATGTAACATCCATAGATCCACGTTTTTACTTTTTTCGTTAATGAAAAATATTATTAAATTAATGGAATTATTTTTCAAGAAGTATTTAGGTTTCGATAGTTACAAACATAGGTTTTGATAGTTAGAAACCACCATGGAAGTCGTTCCAATCGAGGGAAACATTTTTTTATTTAATCAAGAACATTCAACTTGATGAGGGTGGTGATCCTTACAGGGGTTAGGTCAGCCGATTGAGTCCTTGGACTTCCAATTCCATGGTGTTGCTAGTGAATAATTGCTCAGATTGCAATTGTCTCTAAGATTTTGGACGGCTGGCTGTTCTATGTAAATGAGTAGAACAAGAGCCAGAGGGTTTTAATCCATTCTTTGGCCACCAGAAAGAAATTTGTTATTTTCAGCGTTTGGGAGGCATTTACTCCTGTATGTTGTTTCTCTGGTGAAAGACAACAACTGTTGTGAGACATTCCCCTTGCAACCACCATTATGTGAAAAAAATGAACGAAGTGTTACTATTAATGGTGAATATTCACCAACTCAGAATCGTGGCCTCTCTATTTAATAGAGAAGTTCAAGTAGGAAGGGCTTATCGACTATCGAGATAAGTAACTATGCATTTTTCTTTGGAGAAAGAAACATATGAATGGTTTGTCTCTTTAAAAATATAGTAGTTTTCTTTTGAATATTTTACCCATTTTCTTGAAAGAAAATAAAATATTTCAGATAAATTTTTTTACGAAAAATAGCCATGTTTGTTCGTAGAGATATACTATGGTAAAAGACTGTGCTAGTTTTTTGGAAAGTAATAAATATTGGTATTATGTTAATCTTTTAGAAAGATATTGTTCTTAGTGATATACCATGCTAAAAGACATAATCCATGTTAGATCTTGAAAATAATGGCTATTATATTAATCTTTTAGAAAGATATTCTTCTTAGTGATATACCATGGTAAAAGACATAATCCATGTCAGTTCTGTTAGTGTCAGTCTTGTCATATTGCCATCAGTGATCAAAATCTGCTCTTTTGCATTTTCATAGTAGGAGTCTCATATTATAACTTTTTATCACTCCATTAGGTCCTGGATCCACTGATGGTTGGGATCACTTCAGTTTTCCCTCATGAAAAATACTTGTTGGTTCTCCTCTCTATGGTTTTCAGTCATGATTCATTTTCTGTCTGTAGTTCATTTTATTAGCTCATAGGGTTTTGTCTCATTAGGTTCTAGGGTTCCACCATAGTCAAATTAATGATGAAAGTGTCAATAAATATCAGCAAGGACATGAGGATGCCAAATAAACTCAAAGCATAGTATCTGGAAAAGTCAAAGAGTTGTTATTTTAAGCTTAATGTAATTTTCACCTCAAAACCATGTTTTGAGGTGAAAACAGGGTACTTTATTTTTAGTATAATTTCTTATGTAATTTATGTTTCCATATGTAATAAGTTGAACTTCAAAAGCTGCTATCTCCATAAAGCCAATGTTAGTCATTCGTAGCCCTTCACCAAAGGTCAAAGGGGCTTTTTATCTGTCTGGTTTTTAAAAGTGTTCTACACATGATTTTTAGTGCAAATAATATTCTAAGCATGCTAATTAGAAGCAGATCAGAAAAATCTTTCCAACGGTATATCACACTCCCAAAATCAGCTTATGGATTGGAAAATATGCCCAAATGAATAAATGACTCAAAAGTACAGCTCCGCCCCTTTTTCCATTACTTCACTGCCCTTTAACTTTAAAATTCTTACCTTTTTCTGTATTTTCCCTTTACTGCAAAGTCTTTGTATTGCTATCTCCTCCAGCCCCGATGTGATCGCATATCACTTATGCGATTGCATTGCATCATCGCATATCGCATTTCCTGTAGCGCTGAACCCTGCTATCCCGCTTCTGCCGATGCGATAATCCTCCATCGCATCACAGCATCGCTTTATCCTCTATCGCATCGCTTCATCATTAACTGTTGATGCGATCATCATTTCCATCACATCGCTCCATCCTCCATCACATCAAGTGATCACTCCACCCTCCAGCTCTTAACTCCGCATTCTCTTTCTCTGCTGATGCGACCATTGCGCATCGCCTATCACATTTCCCACCAGTTCTCACCCCGCCTTCCTGTTCACCGCCGATGCGATCATCACTCCTTCGCATTGCTCTATTGCCCGTCGTTCCATTGCATTGCACCATCCTCCCTCGCTCCATCGCTCATTGCATATCGCGATTTCTTCTACCCGAAACATTCTCGTTCCTCTTCCGCTTGCGATTGTGATTCCTGTGGGCCCACCACTTCTTCCCGCTCTGTTCTAAGGCAAAGGGTCTTTTCTCCGTTTATTGAGGCACATTCAATTTTTTTTTTTTGGTTTAAATGGTTTTCTTCGGGTTAGAAGTGACAGACACTCTGTTAAGGCCGTGAGCAAACCGTGAAAGCAGAGATCATTACGGCATCAACCATGAAAGAACAACAAATGATAAATGAGGGGGCAGGTTGGTTCCTGATTTTTTTTCTTTCCATTTTCTGGAGTAAATGCAACAAATGATACTTCTAGATGGTCGAAATGAATGAATAGTTTCCTCTCTTTCGAAGGTATATTGTTAGGTTTTCTTATCTTCAGGTTTTGGTTTGGGGGCAGGTGAAACAACTCCTCTTTTTACGGGTTTTCTCCCCTGAGGCTAGTCTATCTAATGTAATTTTTTAGTCATTTGTAGAGGTTGAAATCACTTGGGCGCTCTGAGCTTGATTTTACATTATTTGTAATCAGTTTGGCAGGAAATTAATAAGATTTGCAGCTATTTTTATGGGATCCCTGTGGTATGGAATTTTAGCACACTTTCTTCTTTTGTAATCATTTGTTTAAATGTTTTATGTATGCCATCATTCATTCCATTGATTTCTATTGAATGTTTTCAAGTTAGATGGGTAGAATCCATTGTTACAGTGCTCTCCCTTGGGAAATCATTCAATATTTTATTTTTTCTACTGTTTGAGAAGGATTCATCTCATATGCCCTCCTCAGCTCCTCACCAGTCTTAAACACTTCACATCATTAAGCCAAAGGTGTTAAAGTTCATGCCTACCATTACCCATAGAATACCCTGTATTTCTTATTTAATTTCCCAGACTTAAACTGCCTAGCTCCATTTGATCCAAAAAACACCAACAAAATCTATCAATAACCTTTCGAGCTACTATACCTAGCCTAAAATATTTTTTCGGCAGTCATCCTTGACTGAGATTTCTTATGGAGAGAGCCCTCTCCCTGCCTTGTAGGGATAGGTACGAGGTTAAGCGTGGTTTGTGGTTACCCTGGTTTGCCTCCCTTCAGCCTGAGGTCAATCTAGGTGATAACATAGTGGTGACCATACTGGGGATAAAAAATCTAGCACAAAGGACCGATCACCCCGGTAATATCTTCCATATAAATTCTTAAACTTTGGATGATGAGTTTTAGAATTTGCTAGGCTGAAATAAAACATTGCAAAGTAAAAATTTCAAAATTCGACCACACTGGCTTCAAGGAAATACACGAGGGCCAATCCTGATCCAAATCCTCCCCCTATATTTGAAAATCCTAACCTTATTTCGTGAATAATCAATAGAAAAGAAAGTTCAGTAAGCCCTAGACCTATTTTCAGATACAATTCCTATCCCAGTGAGTAGCTGTTCATTGAAGACCTCCCTTTTGATGAGTATTTTGAGCTTTCTCTGTTCAGAACCAAATCTGAAACTGCACTTGATGACACAGTTTTAGACCTGGAGTTTCTTGTAGATCTTGAAGTTCAAAAGCCAAACAGATCAATTGACTATTATATCTTAAATTCTTCTAAATCATCTATCAATGCTACCAATATACCTGAGCTTTCGGAATCATCAGAATCAACATCCACTACCCTCAATTCATCAGTATTTCGATCAATTTCTAAAATCAATTCTCAACTTCCGTTTATACCTACCCTTCCCCTCCAACTTATCACCCCTACTCCTCCATTAACAACTCTCTTAAATCCTAGTAGTTCAAACATTGTTTTAAATCTGCCTCGAGTCATGGCTGCCCGATATGCACCCTTGGTTTTACCTCAGAATCTGAATGATATGCATAATTATTACCAAAGTAAAATACCTCTTTTTGATGCCACTCAAATCATTACAGCGCAGCAACATGTTGATAAAATGAATGACTTCTTTGACCTTCATGAGGTAGAGGCAGAAAATGTGACTGTGAGATTGTTTGTCCAAAGCTTTGGAGGTGAAGTAATGGTTCAGAGCCTTACTAGTAGCCTCTATCCGCACTTTGATGGAGCTACATAGACAATTCCTAGACCGGTGGGAGGTAAAGAAAAACCCACTCCAAATTTTGTCTGAGTATTAAAATATCAAAATGAATGTTGGTGAAAGTGTACAAGATTATTGTGTGAGGTTTAATGCAGTGTATAATGATATTTCGGCCAACCTAAAACCCCCCATGGGCTTATCTTTGGTCAAATTTCCAGATGGTTTCGATGGTGACATGGCATATCAGTTACGAGAACGAGATCCTACCACACTTGAAGATATGTAGAAAAACGTTGTAAGCGTAGAAGCAAATCTGCTGGCTAAAAGAGCATGAACGAGATCTGAAAAGAGAGTGACTGTAAAGGAAGAAGCATGTCCTTCAAATACTAAGATGGATACTTTGATCCGAACAGTGGAGAAGATGGTTGACCGGTTGACTATTTCAGATAGACCCAAAACACCAATCAGGAATCCAAATTTCAAAGGACAGTAGTAGCCCCAATTCTGAATCAAGTAGAGGGAACATAAAACACAAGACCAAACAACACAACAACAGTAGATCAGAACCCCTTTGCAACAAAATTGTGTTCAGGGAATGGAAACATATGCCGATGATGATCTGGTAGTTGAAGCTAATCATTTTTTCACTGCTGATGGTACACCCATTTTTATGACAGAAGATGAAGAATATGTAGTGGTTCCAGACACTCGAAGAGACAAAGATTTCATATTGGAAAATGACGTAGTTTTAGAGGAAGAGTCTGATGATTATCAACGAGGATATATGAACGCTTTGAAATCACATCAGAAGCAGTATTCTTTGAGGAGAAGAGATGTGCCAATCAATCCCATTCAGAAAAGGAAAGAGCTACTATCAAAGAATGAATCTTCAAATATTTAGAGGAAAGGGAAAGAACCTGTTGATCCGACTTCCAGAAAAGTACCCTTGACAAATAACATTGCAAACGAGAAGAATAATCAGCCAAGTGCAGCAAAGGAGCATGTGGAGAAGAAATATCTTCCCGTCAAAGAGGTAGAAAAAGTTTCATCTTTTAATTTAGAAAATGAAATTGCTAAGTTGAAGGTGTCCATTCCCTTAGCTGAGTTGGTGAAGAACAACACTTATAAACATCAGGTATCCAAAATTTTGCAAATAGACCCTATGTCAGATATGGTAAATGTCGAAGATGATCATCCTGAACTCATTTTTGGTCCTGCCATAGAAGGTCAGTCTGAAGATAGCGAAGTCCCTCCCTTTTACCTGAGTCTTAGATTGCATGAGTAAATTTTACACAATGCTATGTTGGATTCCGGAGCTTCTTACAATTTGATGCCTAAAGCCATTATGGAGAAGTTGGATCTTGATATTACCTGAAAATACCATGATCTGTATTCCTTTAACTCTCGTAGGGTCCGTTGTATTGGTATTATCAAAGACTTGGTAGTATATTTAGATCAAATCCAAGCCAAGAATGTTTTGATGGATGTGGTTGTTGCTGACATTCCACCACGGTTTGATATGCTTTTGTCTAGATCGTGGGGTGAAAAACTTAAGGGAAATATACAGCTTGATTTCTCTTATGCTACCATTCCCGTGTTCGGTCAATTGAGAAAGCTATACAGGGAGAATAAAATGAAATATATGATCAATAGCAAAGAGAAGCCAGTTAATCATCCAATTAATGTTGTACACACAGATTTAGAATCATTTGTACTATACTCAGATAGTGGTTTGAATGATGAATATGTTTAGTTGGTAGAAGTAGATGAGGTACTAGAAATTTCAGAGAATTTTAGGGAAGTCCTTAAACAGGAAAAATAAAAAATTAGCAAGCCTTTCTGAGCTTTCCACCTGCCAGTAGCAAAAAGTCAATGAACAACAGAAAAATGAAGAGATTAGTCAAGGTAAGGTAGAGAAAGAAAAAAAATTCAGCATATAGAAGAGGAGGAAGAGAGTTGGTAATCAAATAATTGAAAGGAGAGTATCAAGCAAAGCATCCGCGATTGAGAGCCTATAGAAATGCGGTCCTAAGAATGTTTTCTAAATATACTTTGACAACAATACCCCGAATTTAGAATCTTATTGCATATTCACTCACCACTGCTGCAAGCAATTTGAATATTCCAATGAACTCCAGCAACAAATTTGAATTCATGTCAAACATCAGCCTGCTGTTCCGAATAATTTAAGGTATTGGCAAGTGTTTTGGGATGACAAAGAAATCAATGCTTCTTTGCAGAAAGAAGGAAAATTAAAGGATTCTTCCATATATGGTGATTATGATACCAATGAACAAGAGATTGAATCAAATCAGATGGAAGTTTTGCAGCTGAAAGATAATGTTATTCCTAGAGGTCTCATACCTTTAGAGGAGCTTTTTGATCAAGATGATGTTGCAAGAAAGCCGAGCTTGGTGCCTACTGATAAAGGAGTTTAGGATGTCAATCTTGGAACAGCTGACAAGCCTAAGTTTGTGAAGTTATCAAAAGCATTGTCTCCCGATATAAAATCCCAGTATGTTAAATTACTTTCTGAATTTTCTGATGTGTTTGCATGGGATTATTCAGATTTGAAGGTTTATGACAAAAATATAATTCAGCATACTATTCCTATCAAGACGGATCAGAAACCATTTAGAAAGAAGATGAGAAGGATCAATCCAAAACTGCTTCCATCCATTGAAAAAGAGGTTAACAGATTGTTTAAAGCTGGTACCATTTTTCCAAATATATTTTCTAATTGGATTTTGAATTTAGTCCTAGTACACAAAAAGACAGGAGAAATAAGGTTGTGCATAGATTTTCGGAATCTCAATAAGGTATCCTTAAAGGATAACTATCCACTTCCAAAGATGGATCATATTCTGCAAAGAGTAGTTGGAACATTGCGGATGTCGCTACTCGATGGTTACTCAGGCTATAATCAGATCTTGGTGCATGAAAAATAACAAGACAAAACTGCTTTTACGACACCTTGGGGAACTTTTCAGTATGCCAAAATGCCATTCAGATTGAAGAATGCTGGAGCCACTTTTCAGCGAGCAATGGAAATCACTTTTGCTAATGAGAAGGATGTTTTTTGGTTGTTTATTTAGATGATTTGACAGTATTTTCTGGTTCTGATGATGAACACCTGCACCACTTGAGCATTGTATTTCAGAGATGCAGAAAGTTTAGGATTTCTCTCAACTCGAAGAAAAGTATTTTTTCTATGGATGAGGGAAAGATTCTTGATCATATCATTTCTAAAGATGGTATCTGCATTGATCCTTCAAGAGTGGAGGCAATTCAATGGTAATATGAACTTCTTATGCAGATTTATACCCAATTTGGTGGAACATTTACGAGAAATGACTAATATGTTGAAAAAGGATAGCAATGTCAAATGGAGCGAGGATGCTATGAAGTCATTTAATTTTGTAAATTTTTCTTTGTCCAAAGCCCCAGTCTTGATTAATCCTGATTACACTCAAGATTTCATTATATTTTCATTTGCATCGAAGTATACCATGGTTGCAATATTGATGCAAAAGAGAGATCAGATTGAACAACCCATTTCTTTTTTCAGTAGGATATTCGAGATGCTGCCTTGCGGTATAATATCATTGAAAAAAAAGAATTGGCTCTTATAAAAGCATTAAAGGATTTTAGAGTGTACATTCTGCCTTCACATACCATGGCATATGTTCCTAATGCAATAGTAAAAGATGTTTTGGTGCAAATTGATCCAGAGGGAAGAAGAGGTAAGTGGATAGCAGCAATGTTGGAATATTATTTGGAGATTAAACCCACAAAGTTAATCAAGGGACAAGGCTTGGAAAAACTAATGGCACAATCAAACCTGCGTGCCCTGGACATAAATATCATAGAAGAAATGTTGGAGGATGAGGATGATGGTTCGCTTATTCCAGTTTCAGAAATTTTTCTCCATTCACCATGGTATTTAGACATATTTTATGTTCTTTAGTATCTTTCGCCACCTCCAGGGATGTATAGAAGCAAAGTTAGATCACTAAAACTCAAGTGTGCTAAATTTTGTATTTTAAACAGTGCTCTTTATTGGAAATATCTGGGAGGTATTCTACTTAATTGTTTGGTTGAAGACGAGGCTCAGCAGGTGATGCATGAGTTTCATTAAGGTGATTGTGGTGGTCATTTTCTTTGGAAAAAAATAGCTAACAAAGTATTGAGAGTAGGATATTATTGGCCGACTCTATTTTCAGATTTGTATAAAATAGTGATGACCTGCCATGAGTGTCAATTTTTTCAAGGAAAAAGGAAACTGCTTCCTCTTCCTTTGAAACCAATTCAAGTAAATGCACCTTTCCAACAGTGGGGACTTGATTTCATAGGGGAAATACATCCCAAATCATCAGCACAACATCGATGGATCTTGACAGCTACTGATTATTTCACCAAATGGATTGAGGCCATTCCAGCAAGGCAGGCCACAGATACGGTAATTATTCAATTTTTAGAATCAAATATCTTGTCTCGTTTTGGTTGCCCTCACAAGATCATAACAAATAATGCAGCGGCATTTAAATCCAAGAAGATGGTGGAGTTCTTCCATAATTACAATATTATATTGGGCCATTCGACAACATACTACCTGCAGGGCAACATATTGGCAGAATCATCAAATAAGACTTTGGTGAATATAATCAAGAAAATTTTGGAAGCAATTAAGAAGAATTGGCATCGAAAACTTGTTAACGCATTATGGTCCGACATAGTTAGTAGCAAGAAATCCATAGGTATGTCACCATTCGAATTGGTTTATGGCACTCATTTAGTATTTCCTACATCACTTACAGTTACGGTCATGAGATTACTACAGGAAGCTGGTAGAAAAGATGATGATATTCAGCAAAGGATCAATCAAATGATCCACCTTCAGCAAACAAGGGAAGAAGTTTCTCAGAACACTTTTCGGTTGCAGGGAAAAATGAAGAAAATCTATGACCGCAAAACCAAAGTAGAAAAATTTCAGTTAGAAGATGATGGGATGCATGAAATGAGGACAAAGGAAACATGGTAAGTTCGATAACCTATGGAAAGGACCGTAAAATATTTCAGCATACAGAGGAGAGAACGCTTTTATGCTCGCAGAGATGGATGGTCAAGATTGCCCAGGAGGGCCAGTGAATGGTAGGCTCTTGAAGCACTACTACTTTTAAGATGATTCTCTGAAATTATGTCACATTCATTGTACATGCCATATTCATTTTTGGTAAGATTTCAAGTACATAGTCATTGAAGCTTGGGGCCCGAAGTGATGGCTATAAAACTTGAATGATATGTGTAAGGTTTGCCGGTTTTGATTTATTTTATAATCATGGTTTGAGTCACGAGTCAGTCTACATTGTGTCAGTTTTCAGTCTTTGAATTATTTTGACCGTATTGCCCAATGGATAAGGTTACTAGTTCAACGGTGTTCTTGGCACCTCCAAGGAGCTACCATCCCCATTGGAGCCAATGTTAGTGTCAGTCTTGTCATACTGCCATTAGTGATCAAAATATGCTCTTTTTCATTTGCATAGTAGGAGTCTCATACTAAAACTTTTTATCACTCCATTAGGTCATGGACCCACTGATGGTTGGGGTCACTTCAATTTTCCCTCATGAAAAATACTTGCTGGTTCTCCTCTCTATGGTTTTCCGTCATGATTCATTTTCTCTCTGTAGTTAATTTTATTAGCTCATAGGGTTTGGTAGAATTAGGTTTTAAGGTTCCACCATAGTCAAATTAATGATGAAAGTGTCAATAAATATCATAAAGGACATGAGGATGCCAAATAAACTCAAAGAATAGTATCTAGAAAAGTCAAAGAGTGGTTATTTTAATCTTAATGTAATTTTCACCTCAAAACCATGTTTTGAGGTGAAAACAGGGTACTTTGTTTTTATTATCATTTCTTATGTAATTTTATGTTTCCATATGTAATAAGTTGAACTTCAAAAGCTGCTATCTCCATAAGGCCAATGTTAGTCTTTCGCAGCCCATCACCAAAGGTCAAAGGGGCTTTTTCTCTGTCTGGTTTTCAAAAGTGTTCTACACATGATTTTCAGTGAAAATAATATTCTAAGCATGTTCATCAGAAGCAGATCAGAAAAAGCTTTCCAAAAGTATATCACACTCCCGAAATTAGCTTCTGGATCGGAAAATATGCCCAAATGAATAAATGACTCAAAAGTACAGCTTCGCACCTTTTTCCATTACTTCACTGGCTTTAAAATTCTTACCTCTTTCTATATTTTCCCTTTACTACAAAGTCTTTGTATTTTTGTCTCCTACAGCCCCGATGTGATCGCTTATTACCGAAGCGATTGCATTGCATCATCACATATCACATTTCCCGCAGCGCCGAACCCTGCCATCCTGCTTCCGCCGATGCGATAATCCTCTATCGCATCGTAGCGTCACTTCATCCTCTATCGCATCGCTTCATCATTCACCGCCGATGCGATCATCATTTCCATCGCATCGCTCCATCCTCCATCGCATCACGTGATCGCTCCACCCTCGAGCACTTAACTCTGCATTCTCGTTCTCTGCTGATGCGACCATCACACATTGCCTATCACATTTCTCGCCAGTGCTCATCCCGCCTTCCCATTCACCGCCAATGCGATCATCGCTCCTTCACATCGCTCTATCGCCCGTCATTCCAACACATTGCACCATCCTCCATCACTCCATCGCTCATCGCATATCATGATTTCTTCTTCCCGAAACATTCCCACTCCTCTTTTACTTGCGATTGCGATTCCCGTGGGCCCACCACTTCTTTTTGCTTTGTTCTAAGGAAAAAGGGATTTTCTCCGTTTAATGAGGCACATTCGATTTTTTTTTTTTGGTTTAAAGGGTTTTCTTCAGGTTAGAAGGGCTAGGCACTCTGTTAAGGCCGTAATAAAACCGTGAAAGTAGAGATCATTACAGCATCAACCACGAAACAACAGCAAATGATAAATGAGGGGGCAGGTCAGTTTCAGATTTTTTTTATTTGCATTTGTTGGAGTAAATGCAACAGATGATACTTCTATATGGTCGAAACGAATGAACAGTTTCCTCTCTTTAAGAGGTATATTGTTGGGTTCTCTATCTTCAAGTTTTGGTTTGGGGGCAGGTGAAACAACTCCTCTTTTTACAGATTCACTCCCCTGAGGCTAGTTTATTTAATGTAATTTTTCAGTCATTTGTAGAGGTTGGAATCAATTGGGCACTCTGAGCTTGATTGTATATTATTTGTAATCAGTTTGGCAGGAAATTAATAAGATTTGCAGTGATTTTTATGGGATCCCTGTGGTATGGAATTTTAGCACACTTTCTTCTTTTTGTAATCATTTTTTTAAATGTTTTATGTATGCCATCATTCATTCCATTGATTTTTGTTGAATGTTTTCAAGTTAGATGGGTAGAATCCATTGTTACATTGCTATGCCTTGGGAAATCATTCAATATTTTATGTTTTCTACTGTTTGAGAAGGATTCATCTCATATGCCCTCCTCAGCTCCTCACTAGTCTTAAACACTTCACATCATTAATCCAAAGGTGTTAAATTTCATGCCTACCTTGCCCCATATAATACTCTGTATTTCTGATTTAACTTCCCAGACTTAAACTTCCCAGCTCCATCTGATCCAACAAACACCAAAAAAATCTATCAAAACCTTTCGAGCTACTATACCTAGCCTAAAATCTTTTTTCCGCAGTCACCCTTGACTGAGATTTCTTATAGAGAGAGCCCTCTCCCTGCTTTATAGGGCTAGCTATGAGGTTAAGCGTGGTTTGTGGTTACCCTGGTTTGTCTCCCTTCAACCTGAGGTCAATCTAGGTGATAAAAAAAATCAAAAGAACAATAACCATGATGGATGAATGCGGGTATAGGTAACATGCATGATGAATACGAGTGCATTAATAGGTTTTAATAGTAACTTGGTCATTTGAGAATTTGACCTATCCAAGAGAATAAGCATAACCCTCGAGACCTAGACAAGGAGAAGGGGGCCCAAAAAATTGAAGATGGGTGAAATTTTAGGGTGGTTTTGTAGCGGCTACAATAAGCATTTTCATGCATTTAGTAGAAAATTATAGAATATTTATTGAAGAATTCTCTAGGATAGTTCATTCTATTACTTCCTTGCAAAGGAAAGGTGCACAATTTGACCGACCTCATAAATGTGAAGAATCCTTTTAAAATTTAAAGAGGTTGTTAACAAGTGCACCTATATTGAAGATAGTTGACCCAGATGAAGACTTTCTTGTGTTCACATATGCATGTAAATAAGGAGTTTGAGGAGTTATCATGCATAATGGGCATGTGATATGTTATGAATCCAATAAACTCAAGGAGCATGAAAATAATTATGCCACTCATGATTTGGAGTTGGAAGCCATTATACATTCCTTAAATATGTGGAGATATTACCTCATGGGAAATATGTTTGAATTAAGAACTGACCATAGTGGGTTAAAGCATTTGTTTGGAAAATGCCATTTAAATTCCAGACAAACTAGATGGCTGGAAATTTTGGTTGATTATGATTTTGAAATGTAGCACATAAAGGGTAATAAAAATAAAGTGGCAGGTGCACTCAACAGAAGGGTGCACACAATGCATGTTATAGCCATAAGAACACATAAATATTATTTAAAAATCAGAATTTTAGAGGCTGGAAATTTAGATTGGCGATACATGGAAATAAAATGCAACCTATAGCAAGGTAAAGTGCATCCAAAATATAAAAATTATGAAATGGAAGAAGATGGTGTCCTTTGCATAAAGGTGGGATTTATGTGTCGAATTCTCAGGGGCTAAAAAATGTAGTGTTGAGTGAGAAGCATAGGGTACCTTATGTTGGGCACCCATGGTACCAAAAGATAATCTTAGCAATTAAGAAACTATACTTTTGGCCACGTATGAAGAAAGAAATGTCTGATTATATAGAAAGGTGCTTGGAATTCCAAAAAGTTAAAATTGAACATAGATACCCAATAGGGTTGCTACAACCAATACCCATTCTTGAGTGGAAATGGGAAATTGATTCTATTGATTTCACTACAAATTTTCCTAGAACAATGAAGTAGCATGATTCCATCATGGTTGTGGTGGATAAACTCACCAAGGTTGCCGACTTTATATTCCAATGAAGTCAACACACAAGGCAACCAATGTGGCTGATATTTATATGAGGGAAATTTCCAGGATGCATGGGGTGCCCAAGGTAATTGTTTGAGACAAAGGTCTCAAGTTTGCATCCAATTTTTGGATAGGTTTATTTAAGGGATATCGAATTGATTTAAATTTTAAGAAAACATACCATCTAGAATCAGATGGTCAGATGGAAATATTTAATCAAGTTATTGAAGACATGCTAAGGATGTATGTGATGGAAAAACCATTGAAATGGGAAGAATATTTTCACATGGTGGAGTTTCCTTATAATAATGGGTACCAATCATCTTTAAATATGAGCCCGTTTAAAGTCTTGTATGGTAGAAAATGAAATACACCAATGGGTTGGGATAGTGTAGTTCACAAGGCTATTGATGGTTCATATTTTCTTTGGGAAATAGAAGAGCAAGTAATAAAAATTAAACAAAACTTGAAGGATGGCCATGAGATCTAGAAAATTTATGATAAATAAGAATAGGTCAAAAAGAAAATTCAAAATTTTCTACCATGTATTTTTTATGGTGAAGGTAAGGAAAAGTTCCTTGAAATTGGGCAATTGTGCGAATTTGACAACTAAATATTGTGGACCATTTGAAATCTTGGATAGGATTGGTTTGGTGGCATATAAGAATGAATTTCCAATATCCATGCACATTTATAACATTTTTCATGTTTCATTGCTCAAAAAGTATGTTCCTGATGCTAAACATGTAATTGATTAAAAAATGATTGAGGTGGATATCGATGGATACTTTCAGGTCCAACCAATGTAGGTTTTGGACAAGAAAGCCAAGGTGCTTTAGAATTGAGCCATTGCCTTGGTAAAGGTGGAGTGGTATTGACGATGCTACATAGGAGCATGATTATGTAACAAGGGAAGAATACCCTCATATTTTTAGATAAACTTGTTGTATATGTGTATATATTGCACTAATGACAATGCCTAAATAAGGAGGAGCGGAGTGTAACACCCCTGCTCAACCCCTAGAATGTAAATAACATGAATATGTGAAACTAGGTGATTTAGTTGAAACACACAAAATATAATGGTGAGATAAGGACATATTTTGAGGGTCTTTATGCCCATTTTCATGTGCACATATGTGATATGGGGCGATTGTGCCCGTGTGCATGAGTGTTTTGTTTTTTGGGGCTAGTATGCGCATATGCAGATGTTTTATATTTATATGAATTTTGAGTGTAGAAAGACCTCAAAATGTAATTATGATAACACATGAAGATAATAAAAATATATAATGGTTGCATAACAATAGGATGTAAATAATTTGTGGGGTTAAGACCCCATGGGTGATTGGAAAGGGGCTCAGATGATATAATAATCATGAAAATTACACATGAATATAACCAAGGTCCATTAGGTGTCTTGGGAGAGTGTTAAGTTTCACAAAAAAGGAATTCATATAAAAAGTAGGAGCATGTTGGCACTGTGAAGGGGGATGTGGCTATTCATGCTCATTCATTCTGAAGACGGATGGATGTTGTGAAACTGTTATGGATGAGAGCCTAGAAGGTTACTTGGAAGACACGTGAGGGAAGTGGAACTCTTGGAAGCCATAAGCATCTATAAAATTCTTGTTTGACTGAGTAAGACACCTTAGAAGGTGGTGGAATAGCCCAAGATACTTCAGGTGTATAGAAGGGTGTGCACCACTTGGGTGCATGCTAGTGGGCAATGTGATTTTTTTTGTTATAGGTTGTTATGTTTGCTATGTTGGTCATATGAGGGCCTGAAAGTGTACCTTGAAGACCCATGAGAGAAGTGGAACTCCTGGAAGTCACAAGACTCTGGAAAATCCCTGACTAGCTGACATAAGGGTTGATGGGGGATGCAAGCTTACTGGTTGGAGGTCATAAGGTTTGGTACCTTGGCTGATTGTTGGTATTGAGCATGCAATGGGATTTGGGTGAGTTGATGCTCATGTATTTAAAGCCCCAACTTTGGGGTGACCCGCTGTTGAGAGAAAATGAATAGAATGGTCTATGGCTGGGTGGAAGGTCAAATATCTGCAACTATTTGGGCATCAATTAAAAGATAAGTATTTATATGTTATGCTTATTTCTTGTTGCAATATTTTATGTATTTATTAATTTTATTTTAAACCATAATTAATAAGCATATCAATTTTATCATATTAATGTGCATATGTATTGCATTTTAATGTGTGTTTATATATGCATTTCGTTAGACAAGAATTACCCACAAAAGGGAAATTTTCAAAATACCTGTTGCTAAGGGTAGCTGGCATTGAATTGGGACTTAGTAGGAGGCTGGAATAAGATGGCAGTGTGCTGGGAAACCTAACATGTAATTCCTTCTTCTCTTATATTTATTTGATATAAATTCATTGAGTTCTAGATGTATATTAAATCTTGCATCCTTTCCATATACCAAATGAAATGGGGATTGGCTTGTGCTACCTTTTGGGTGTCGTCCTACTAGCCCATAACGTGTTCAATGACATTTTATGCCAATTTCTTTGATTTTCAACAACAGCTTTCTTTAGGATTAATATCAAAGTTTTATTGGTCGATTTAGCTAAGCCATTACCATGTGGATAATAATAGAATATTTCCCCACTAATATTCCAAATTTTCCACAGAAATTTGTAAACTTTGAACCAATAAATATTGATCCATTGTTTGTAATACGTTTTTTTGGAACATTAAACCTTGAAATAATGTTTTCTTCTAAAAATTGTATGAGATACTTTAGTTTGGTTTTATTTAATGCCACCTCTTCATGCCACCCGGTAAAATAATCTATTATGGTTATGATATAAGTTTGTCTAGTACTTGAATTAGGAATTAAGGGACCAATAACATCCAAACCCCACTGAGAAAAAGGGTTCTCAATAGTGATCTCCTTTAGGAACATGGTAACCTTCTTTTCCTTCCCTGATAACTTTTGACATGGTAGACTTTTCTTATGAAAGAATGTGCATCTCTAAAAAGTGTATGCCATTAGAATCCAATTTTGAGAATTCTATGAGAAGTTATTACTTGAGAAAAGTTCCCTCCACATGCACTTTCATGCATTTCATTGATAAGTTTGACAATATTAGAATAAGAAATAAAGATTGATAACATTCCATCATGATATATTTTGAACAATATCGCATATACTAGAACATAAGCATTATACTTCATTTTTAGTGTTATTCTTTCCTTACCTATCATTCTATTTGGGAATTGTCCTCACTTTAGATAAAATATAATTTCCTTATACTATTTTGATTTCAATAGTGATTTATCCTCATCTCTTTCATTGGGTGAATCAATGTTTACTACTTCAATTACCTTGATAAATTTACATAAACCTTACCCTTTCATAAATTTTAATGGTTTTATCTCAATATCATATTCTTGTAGTTTTCCAACCAATTGGCCCATCTTCCTACTTTGATTTTTTGTGTCAACACCATTTTGACCAGTGGATAGGGTACATAAGCTATTACATGAGATGTCAAGATATAGCTTTTGAATTACGCAATGGCCTTTATTAATACATATGCTTGTTTTTCCAGCAAGGAATATTTCAATTCATGCTCTTGCAAATATTTTCTCAAAAATGAGATTGGAAGTTAATATTTTGATTCTTTCTTCTAAGTCAAAACTATAACTATATTTGGTTTTGATTCAAAAGAGTAGAATATAAAATATTTTCCAAAATAAAAGCTGACAAGCAATAGAGCTAAAGCAATCACTGATTTTATATCTAAGAAAACCTTTTGTGTATCATCCATCCATTCAATTTTTATGTATTTCATTAACAACTTGTTGCTATGGCTGACATTAAAGAATAGTCTGGCACAAATATTTTGACAAAGTTTATATTCTCAAAAAATGATTGAAAAACCTTGTGACTTATTGGGGGTTTTAACTCTGCTATAGCTCTAATTATTTCATAATTTATGTATATTATATCTTCACTTACAATATGGCTAAGTAACTTCCCTTCAGATACTGTCGCAACGTGCATTTTTTAGGATTGATAAATATTCCATATCATCTACATATGTCAAAAAAACCTTTTTAAATGTGATAAATGAAATGTTATTTTCTTAGAGTAGATTGTTAGACCATCTTGGTTGTTAACCATGATTTTTACAATCATTTTCTTGAATGCATGATCCATTGATATTTGGAATGTTTCTCATGCATTTTGGAATTTAAACAAAAGAATAAGTTCCTCGGGGTATGATGAACACTTTCTTATGTTTGTCTTCATCAACAACTAGTATTTGGTTGTATCTTGAAAACCCATCAAGAATAGACAATACTACAGACCCTGTGACTTTGTATAAAATATCTCCATCTTTGGAAAATGATAATTACCTTTTAGAGAAGCCTTATTGAGATCACCCAAATCAATACATAATCATATTTATCCATTATTTTTTCAAACCATAACTAGATTGGAAATCCAATCAAAATCTTTGATTGCAAAAATGATCCCATATTTTCCCTCTTTTCAATTTCCAATTTCGCTAATGGCTTCAACTTAAGATTAATTATTCTTGGCTTTCATCTTACTGGCTTGACCCCTTCCTTCGGAGAAATTACATGTCATATGATTTCCTTATCATATTATTTTGAATTATGATAATTCTAGGCAAAAATATCTTGGAAATTTTTGAATTATCTTATATATTGGTTAGTTTCCTACCGAGTGCATGTGATTCCTAAATTTGTCACATTAATATTTTGTGGACTCCAAATATTAATCTTCTTAACTTCCTCGATATCTTGGTTGATGATTCTCCTGATAAATTTTTATTCCAAACTTTATCATCTTGAGTCAAAAGAGATTCAAGACACACTAGTATCTTGTTATGATTTTATGATCTCTCTTCATCTTCATTATCTTGTTTAGCAAGAAATTTAACAATACGTTCTTCATTATCAAATATGTGGTAATATTCTTCATTATTTGGAACAGGTGGTCAAATTGTAATTTTAAAATGAAATGAGTTATGATTCAATTATAGATTGAATAAATAAGCTGCTGCCTAAAATATTGAATTAATTCCAAAACTCTTTCTACATAAGCTTTCAATTTACTCTTATTAATGTTGTATTTTTTGCAAATATGAATAATACTCAATTCAGAATCCTATGTAACAACAACATCTTCAATTTCCATACGATGGGAATGTATTAGGCCCTGAATCAATGATTGATATTCCAATTCAGTGTTGGTACAATCATATTGTAAATGAAATGCATTTTGAAATCATTTTCCTTGGGGATTTTTGATTTTTGATTTTTTTCTATTCTTATTTTATTATTATTATTTTTAAATTTTGTAAGTTAGGCTACTTTGTATTACCTTATAAAATCAAAATTACATCCATGATTTATCATGTTGCTGCTATTGGACTACCATTATGGAATCTAGACCAATAACACGATATAAGTTGTTTTGACAAGTGGATACCATGTCTACTTGTCTAAAACGTAGTTACATTACAAAATGGGTCAGGTTTCCCTTATAACACAATTATACTATACCATAAATAAAAATAAGATGAAAAATGATAGACATAACCATAGACAGCAAAATTAACAAGTAGATACCTTAGTTCATGCATGAACCAAGTTAATTGATGGTTCAATCCACTTGAATGGTATCTGAGTTTACATCTTCCACCTTGATTTTTTTAAACACAATGTTAGCTATGTGTTCAAACATAATTTTGAGTTTCTAGTCAAGTTTGCTCAGTTTACTCTCATTCTCCTCTAGTTGGATTTAAGTCTTTTGTTGGCTTGCACCTTTTTATTGCATAACATTTCCCATAATTGTCTTCATTTTCTAGTAAACATCAACTGCATAAAGGTATCAGGTCTGTCGAGTATTGGTGCAACTAGCATTTATCACCTAGTCCCAAATTTTAGCCAACATTTCCATGTCTGCTAGATTATTACACCTTAGTCTCACTTCCTCCTTGGATTTGACCAATTCTCTCTCGATGATTGGCAGGGTATAGGA
Organism: Pinus albicaulis; assembly: GCA_034641835.2. NCBI lineage: Eukaryota > Viridiplantae > Streptophyta > Pinopsida > Pinales > Pinaceae > Pinus > Pinus albicaulis. Next base: position 343,322,846 of record CM076569.1, on the reverse strand, counting down.
GTGGTACCTACTTATGGTTTCCCTCATCACATTCTATGCATGGGAGGCAGGAGATGGTAACCTCCCCATCCTCCTCACCACCTCCATTGGTAGTAGATTTTATTTGAACACATCATCCCCTGGCCATTGTGAGAAAGTAGAGTGTCAACTATTCCACAACATAGACTACATTAGAATGAATACCTCCCCAAATTGTTGGATGTGGATAGGGTTTATTAAATTCAAAAACTTATGTTTGGGTGTCTCTTCCACCTTTATTAAATGCATATTGAGTTCAAACAGGATAGATGGGGGAAAACATAGAATAGATAGGGGCGAACTTAGGGCACTCTGGGTAGTAATAAACCACTGGGCTGAAGCACATAATATTAAATTGACACTAAAAGTCACTCCTGAAAATTAAAGAATCTCACTTCACTTCCCTAGAGAGAGTACTAGTTTGGTAAGACATTCCCTAGGAAGAAAATTCTTCCCAACTAAATCCAGAAATTATTAAAAATGATCAAGCTTACGTTCTTGATAGGAAAATCACTATATTCAACAAAAAAATATCCAGTGTAGCAGTGACAGAGGTGTTCCATGAAACTACATATAAACTATTGTGCCAAATTGTATACACTCTTTTCCAAATATGTTGAAATAGCTAGTGAAGGAAACCAAAGAAATGAGAGAGGTTACTTACACAAAGCCTAATGCTTCTTGGAAACTTTCCATCTCTCCATTGGTCAAAAAACTATTCTAGGCATGTCATGCCTTATGAAGGATAAAATCCCAATGGCAATGAATATATCCATAAATATCATGCACTCATTATGATTAAAATGGTGGTGGAAATTTTACGTAGTATCTAGGGCATCATCCCCCACGATGGCACTATCACAAATATTGATTACCAGGCTACTTGTTGCTAGCAAGAGCCATACAACCTTTGTTGTATACCAAGTACCACATGAATCTACTAATTTTAATGAGACCATAGACCTCTTACCATAATTACATTCTCCTTCTAGTCGACGGTGACTTTGGCCACTTGTCCCCTCTCACAACATCCTATGGATCATGTAGAATTATCTCTCGACCTGGGGGAATGGGGGAATGGGAATTTTGAATATTACATGAGGTCCTGATACAACAAAGACGAATTGTCAAAGATAATTTCCCAATAAACTTGAAATGTATCTTGATCACTATTATTTACAGTATTTACATCACTTATACAACATATTTACCATGATTTGAATCAATATAATTGACCGACACTTCAATTTATTTCTTTAAGAAAGAATTGGATTTTTTTGTTCATGAGGAACCTTTGTTAATAATCCGTATTTACTTGGGAGCATCATGCAATTTCCATCATTGATTATATATTCTCCTAAAGGAAAGCTCCATTCTCTTCCCAACACCAGACCATATGCAGTAATGTGAGGTGTAGAAATTATTGATGCAAAGAAATCCTTGATTTCACCATATGTTGGCACCTTTCGTGATCAATTGCACAAACACTTTCCATTGTCACGATAGTATTTGGTACAATCGGGATTAATTTTTTACATAATATATAGTGGCATAATATTGTTGGTAGTGTCATTATCCATTAAACAATTGTGCAGTTTAAACTCTAGTCAATCCGAAAATAAATAAAATGGATGAACCTTTCCTTGTGTCTTCAAATGAGGAGCAGGGCACATTTTTTTGTGACCAATAAACAGTGCTTCTACTCTGATATTAGTCACATCTTTATTTTCTAAATATTTGAGGATATTTTCTCTTTGTTGGGTAATCTGTAGCTTGTTCGAATCGTCCATGACATTGTAAGTCATATTGGATTTATTAATTCCTTTGATATTAATTTTGAAAATATTTTGTCCTACTTTTCCTTGTTGAATATTTTTTGTAGAAGTATTTTCTTGAAATCTCATTACCGTTTACCGTGAATTGGTCCTTTTCCTTCATCTTGTTTAACTAGTGCTTTGTTTGGATTGCATTGCCTTATTCCATGTTAACAAAATATTTAACTTCTTGAATCAATTATTCTTTTGGTAATAATATTTTATCATCTACCATCTCTATGGATTCAAGAATAGTTATATTTGGTTTATTTCTTACTTGTGATGTCTCAAAAAAATTGATATTTTTCATCGTCAATTAATACAAAACCGGGATTCTAAAAACGTGGGGCCCTAGGTCCCCTCGGAGCAACATTATCAATATTCTGACCTCTTACTGTCCTTTCCCTGAAATTGTATATTGGTCCTCCAATATTTTGTAGTTGTCAAGGTCGTTTTTCTTCTCTTATTAATCGAATTATTTCATTTTTCATTTTTCTCATATTCTTTTTTAAATGTGCAATACCTATATCCAATTTTGAATGGAATTAATAAATCTAATGTTGGGACATTTCACACATTTGGGGTGAACCGTGAAAGATACCGCTATTTATTGTTGTATCTTACACATTTAAAATTACGGTTGGTCATCTTAGTTCTAAAATTTCTAGGAAAGACATTTCTCATCTTTGAACTTTCCCCAAAATGATTCAAAATAAGAAATGCTCTTTAGTATATTTTATTCCATCTATTATGATTTTCTTAGTGTAGCAATATCAGCCTAGATCCATCTCAACTCCGGATCTATCAAGCGTCGAGAGGGATCAAATCTTTTGAGGTGCAAACTTCTTTTTTGAGTGCAAAACTTGAGGAAAGGTTTGCACCTCGAGAGATTTGATCCCTCTCCTCAAGTTTTGCACTCAAAAAAGAGGTTTGCATCTCGGAGAGATTTGATCCCTCTCTCCTCAAGTTTTGCACTCAAAAATAGGTTTGCACCTCGAGAGATTTGATCCCCCTCGGCGCTCGATAGATGCGGAGTTAAGATGGATCTAGGTTGGTTTCGGTCGTGTCTTTTGAGGAAAATCTATTGAAGATATGATTAATTTTATCAATAGTATGTAAATATATCAAATATTAATATAATCATTTTAAATATGCTAAATATTTCTGAGATTAACTTGGTCATTTTAATTTTAAATTTTCTTAGTTACCTCAGTTCGTTGAGATGATAAATATTGTTAATAACTATAATGATGAAAAATGATGAAATATTTTTTTGAATGCAAAGTGACAATAATAGTGTTGAAAGATAGAAAATGTGAATAATAAGAATGTACTCATGTTACAAATAGTCTTCATTGTGATCAATCTCAAACTATTTTCTTCTACTATTCTTATTGCCACCCTTGTTAGTTTTGTTATCTTTTCATATCGATTATATGAAAAAGAAAATTTAAATCGTAAACCATTTAAATATTTAGCTCGAGCTGTTGTAGTAAACATGATACCTTGTCTCTCTTGCTCTCCAATATTAATAGGTTAAATTACTATAACACAAAAATCAATGTACATTGTCGATAACTTTTTGTGCTTACACTAAAATCAATGCATATTGTTAATCCAATCACTTTAAAATTAATGTACTGTCATATATCCAATTACATCAAATCATAAATCAACATATACATTGAAATCAATGCATTTAATTCAAGCAATCAAATAAGATTAGAAAACAACTTTTACATTGAAATCAATGCACCTAATGCAAGCAATCAAATAAGATTAGAAACCAACATCTACACTAAAATCAATGCATTTACTCAAAGCAATCAAAAAGGATTATAAATCTCCATCTACATTGAAATCAATGCATTTAGTGCAAACAATCAAATAGGATTAGAAATAATCTACATTGAAATCAATGCATCTAGTGCAAGCAAACAAATATAATTATAAATCGACGTCTAAATTGAAATCAACACATCTAATGCAAGCAATCAAATAGTATTAGAAATCACCACCTACACTGAAATCAATGCATCTAGTGCAAGTAATCAAATATCATTAGAAATAAATATCTACACTAAAATCAATGCATCTAGTGCAAATAATCAATTAGGACTATAAATCACCATCTCCACTTAAATCAATCCATATAATGAAAGAAATATTCTTCCCTCTCTCCACCCTCCATCCATATCTATATCCCCCTCCATCTCTTGTTTTTTGTCTCTCTATCTCACCCCCGTAAACACACATGCTCTTGCACTCCATATATATCATTCTCTTTGTCAATCACCCCCTCTTCCCATCTCTCTCTTCTTCTCTTTCTTCACCTTCCATCTATATCTCTATCTTCCCCTTCTCTCCCTCTCCCCCGCTAATATCTCTCTTTCCTCCTTTTGTCCTCTCTCCCTCTCTCTCCATCTTCCTTATCACTCACTCTCTCTCTAGAAACCAACATCTACACTGAAATCAATGCATTTACTCAAAGAAATCAAATAGGATTAGAAATCGCCATCTACACTGAAATCAATGCATTTAGTGCAAACAATAAAATAGGATTAGAAATCATCTACATTGAAACCAATTCATCTAGTGCAAGTAATCAAATATAATTATAAATTGACATCTAAATTGAAATCAACAAATTTAGTGCAAGCAATCAAATTGTATTAGAAATCACCACCTACACTAAAATCAATGCATCTAGTGCAAGTAATCAAATATCATTAGAAATAAATATCTACACTAAAATCGATGCATCTAGTGCAAATAATCAAATAGGATTAGAAATCACCATCTCCACTTATATCAATCCATCTAATGCGAGAAATATTCCTCCCTCTTTCCACCCTCCATCCATATCTATATCCCCCTCCATCTATTCTTTTTTGTCTCTCTATCTCACCCCCTAAACACACGCACTCTTGTACTCCATATATATCAATCTCTTTTTCAATCACCCCCTCTCCCCATCTCTCTCTTCTTCCCTCTCTTCACCTTCCATCTATATCTCTATCTTCCCCTTCTCTCTCTCTCCCCCATTAATATCTCTCTTTCCTCCTTTTGTCCTCTCTCCCTCTCTCTCCATCTTCCTTATCACTCTCTCTCTCTCTCTCTAGAAACCAACATCTACACTGAAATCAATGCATTTACTCAAATAAATCAAATAGGATTAGAAATTTCCATCTACACTAAAATCAATGCATTTAGTGCAAACAATCAAATAGGATTAGAAATCATCTACATTGAAACCAATTCATCTAGTGCAAGTAATCAAATATAATTATAAATCGACATCTAAATTGAAATCAACAAATTCAGTGCAAGTAATCAAATTGTATTAGAAATCACCACCTACACTGAAATCAATGCATCTAGTGCAAGTAATCAAATATCATTAGAAATAAATATCTACATTAAAATCGATGCATATAGTGCAAATAATCAAATAGGATTATAAATCACCATCTCCACTTATATCAATCCATCTAGTGTGAGAAATATTCTTCCCTCTCTCCACCCTACATCCATATCTATATCCCCCTCCATCTCTTCTTTTATGTCTCTCTATCTCACCCCCCTAAACACACACACTCTCGCACTCCATATATATCAATCTCTTTGTCAATCCCCTCCTCTCCCCATCTCTCTCTTCTTCCCTCTCTTCACCTTCCATCTATATCTATATCTTCCCCTTCTATCCCTCTCCCCTGCTTATATCTCTCTTTCCTCCTTTTGTCCTCTCTCCCTCTCTCTCCATCTTCCTTATCATTCAATATCTCTCTCTCTCTCTCTCTCTCTCTCTCTCTCTCTCTCTCTCTCTCCACCTTTCTCTCTCTATGTCTTTCTTCTTACCTCCCTCTCCCTCCCCCTCCAAGTCCATCTCTCTTTCTCTCCCTCTCTCCACTCTCTCACATCCTCTCTCTTCCTTCCTCTCTTTCCCTTTCTCTCCCATCTCTCTCTCTTCACCCACCAACTATGTTACTATATCCCTCCCTCTCTCCTTATATCTCCTTCTCCCCCCTTATCTCCATCTCTCCTTATTTGTCTCTTTATCTCAGCCCCAAACATACATGCTCTCTCTTTGTCTCTCCCTTGTCACTCCTTCTCTCTCTCCACTTCTCACTCTCTATATTTCTTATTTCCTACATCTCTCCCCCTCCAACTCCATTTCTCTATAGATCCCTCTCTCCTCCTCTCTCTCAAGTCCTCTCTCTCGTCCTTCCTCTTTATCTCTCTCTCCTAACTCCCTCTCTCTTCCCTGATCTCTCTCTCTCTCTCTTCCCTCCAATAATCTCTCTTCCCCCATCACTCTCCTCCTCTCTCTCATCCTTCCTCTCTCTCCCTTTCTCTCCTACCTCCCTCTCTCTTTTCCCTCCAATCCTCACTCTTCCCCCATCTCTCTCTCTCTCTCTCTCTCTTCCCCCATCTCCCTTTCTTTCTCTCTCTCTTTCCGCCCCTCTCTCTCTCCAACTACATTACTATATCCCTCCCTCTCTCCTTCTCTCTTCTTCTCTCCCCCCTTCTTTCCATACATCCTACTTTGTCTCTTTATCTCATCCCTAAACATACACACTCTCTCTTCATCTCTCCCTTATCACTCTCTCTCTCTCTCTCTCTCTCTCTCTTTCTTCTTAGTTATGTAAACTATTGAACATAAATATTCATAAATATAAAGCAGATTATGGAGTAAATATGAAAAGAGGTTTTATTTACTTACCATACCTCTGGTTTATTTATATTTTTATTTATTTACCATACCTCTTTTATTTACTATGGTATTTGGCCCATAGGCTTGTTATATAATTAGATTTTTATTTATAATCCTATTTTATATATTGTTATTTATTTACCTTACCTCTTTATACCTCTTTTATATTTATTTATTTACCATACCTCTTTATACCTATTTTATATTTATTTATTTATCATACCTCTTTATACCTCTTTTATATTTATTTATTTACCATACTTATTTTATAAATATGGTATTTGGCCCATGGTATCAATATTAATTTGTCCCATGGTATTCGTCCCATAGGCTTCATCTAAATAAAACCTCTTTTTAAAGTTTTTTAAATATAAAAAGGTTTATGGAATAAATATAAAAAGAATTTTTATTTATTTACCATACATCTAGTTTATATATATTTTTATTTATTTACCATAGCTCTGGAGTAAGTATAAAAATAAGTTTTATTTATTTACCATACCTCATGTTTATTTATATTTATATTTATTTAAATTTTAAAATATTGCAACTTTGATGGGGAAATATTTATGTCTTTAAATATTTTAATTTATCCATAGAATATGGGTTTTCTTTTTAAAGATTCATTTTACAAATATTTAATTAAAATAAATATTAAAAGATTTTGGATTTTGATTGTTTGTGTTGAATTAACTCTTTTCCTTTGATTTAGGAAATGGTATTGACTTTAGTAAAGAGTAAAGATGTTTAAAATTTTACTTAATTTGGAAATTCAATGTGATAATTTTTTTTGTTAAAGGTAAATTTATGATATATTCAAATTCACGTATATAATAAAGCAATTATTAAATGAGTGAGATAATTTACTATCCATTCAAATTATATAAATAATACATAGTTGTATTTTAATAGTTAGTTAAAAAAGTTATATATAATCTAAATATTCAAGTTATATAAAATTCAAGATTAGGTTAATGCTTTGGCCGACGTTAGAAAAAGTAAAATTTATTATTTTTTGAGAACGTGACATATCTGACATCGGGGTCATACTAGCTGTAGATTGCGCCTCTCAACGCAATAAAATTTATTATTTTTTTAGAACGTGACATACCTGACATCGGGGTCATATTGGGTTGTAGATTGCACCTCTCGGCGCAACAACCATATTTAATTGTACATATTTAAAATTGGTAGGCATTGCATTATTGAAACACTTGAAGATAAATGGATCATCGAGTAGGATTCTTGTGGTATTTTTTTGTAAGGTATTAAAGAATCCAAGATTCAAATCTCTATTTTTTTCATTATTTTCCAAATGAATCCATGTAAATTGGGTGAAGAGTGTATGATATGCAATAGGATGAGCATATCTTCTATGAAAGAAATTTCTATATCATTAAAATAGGTAACCAAACCCTCAAGAAATGAAATATACTAATCATAAGCATGTATAATTAAGGTTTTCCGCAACATCTTAAACATAAAATTTTCAGTCATTATTCCATGAAAATCACATATAGCTAGAAATTGTCCCATATGTTTATCGAGATTCGTGATACCATCTCCATTGAATAAATGTAAAACTTCGAAAGGTATATTCGATAATTGGTGTTGTCTCACTGTAAGGAAACAGGACATACTTGAGGTCTCCATCTCTAATTCCTTAGTCTATCATTATTTCTTTCTTTATCACCTACCATTTCATTTTCTTTAAGTGGCAAGAAAGGAAATGTGTCCTCATTCACATAACTAATTGATTTTTCAACAATATTCCTAATTCGGATTTAGGTTAAAGTCCCCCTTGGAATCATAGATTCATCTAATTTAAAATTTCTCTTTACTAGATTCACCTTTCAATATTTCACAGGAATGGAATTTCTTGCTACGCTAAAGCTTTCCAAGATATTTCAAATTCTTTCATATTTCTTGTTGTATTCAATACCAAGTCATATGGTTGATTCAAGAAACTTATTTCATATTATTCCAACCAAATGATAAGATGAGGTTGGACTAGGTTAGGACTAGTCATTTACTGGGAAAAAGATATAAAATCATTCACCTCCCAAATGGAGTCTCCGAAATTGTTGATTTCTTTTCTGATTAAGGACAAGTGTCAACCTACTAGGTAATTTTCTAATTCCATCTATGTTTTTATATAGGTCATAATCCTCTTTTTATTCACTCAAATATTCAAATTAACTCAAATAAAAAAAATTGGCATTCAACACATTCACCTATGAGTGGACTAGGTGATTTTTAAAAGAAAGAAAATAAACATAGCATAAACAAATATTGTCTTACACATAATTTATTTCATGGTACATATCTAATCACATATCATGAGGAAGACACATTTGAAGAAAAATCATAGAAAATAAATAAATAAATGACCCAAATTTTTAAAGAACCCTAAAATGATCATTCATTCAACATCATAAAGAGTCATAGATGAAAAATCACAGGGTTTCAATGCTTAATTTAAAGTATATGAAACCACAAATGTCATGCACTCCCAAAAAAATAACTCACTTTGAGCTTGTAAAAAATAATATTACATACTTTAAGTTCAAAAAAAGTAGGTGCCTAAAACACTCTAAAAAATTCTTAATACTTAAATATAACTTGAATGCATTCGTCCCTGATGGACTAAGATGGGGATCCCATGGACCAATAATTAATATGTACTAACCTAGGTGAAGAAAAAAAAGGAACACACCTAGGGATTGGGTTCAAAAATGTTAGACACAATTCGCAAATCTTGATGATTTAAGATTAGTGAGAATGAAAAGTGAATTGCTTCAAATAAAATAGAGAACACACACAAAATTGTAAAAGGACGACCAATGGAATGAATCATATTTCTCTTGTAGCATCAGATTGGAGTATAAATTGGGCTTTGTATATTTGTTAATGTAATTGTTAGGAAGGTTTTTAGGATTAACCGTTTTTTTTAATATTTCCTAAACCATTCTTCAATATAATCCTTCATTGGATGGATGGTTATGTCTTGGTTCATCCTCAACGCAAATATATCCTCCTCTATTTCCTTTGAATTTGACCATATTTCTCAATGACTGACAACTATTATTCATTCTCATTAGCAAGTCTACCTGACCATTTTTTTATTTATTCTTCCAAAAAATATGGTAAGTTGTAAAAATCATCACCCTATGATATGTTGATAATTTTCAAGCCTTATTGTAACAAATATTTTAGAACTACATGGAGTCTCTAATCATTCCTTGTCATTGAATATATTCAATAACTTTAATAGCTTTGAAGAATTGTTGCTCTGTCATTCATTATTTCTTGTGCACTCAAAAGTGACATCTTTTAACATTTTGATTCTAGCCTACCATCGTGCCTTAATTTTCTCTATTTTCTTCCCAATTGGAAGCCCTTGTTGTCTTTTTTAAAAGACACTTAGGGTAGTAATCTTAGTGATATATGTCATTAAATCATTATCAGAAAATTGTTGATAATGTTCTAAGTCATTTCAGAAATAATGTTAAAAAGAGGAAATCCTTTGAGAAATATTTCTTATATATGGACAATTTTCACATGCTTCTTCAACAATACCTAGTCACTTATTAATATTATTTGCAACATAGTTTCTAATTCCATTTAATAATTTTCTTTTGTTATTTGTTGGGTGTGAAAAGTGTATTTATTTATGCAATTTTTAAGGCTTCAACAATCAAATGGGGCATGAACAAGGGTTTAGGATTGAGAGCTTCTTCAAGCTCGTTGATATTTATTTTCAATCCCATGTTCTCGATTTCTTGCTTCATGATAGAATCAGATGTTGAAATTCAACAAGAAAATGAACACACACTAGTGTGGGATCTTAGGTCACACATGAGTGAGTGATTCTAGTGACACATTAGTGACAAGGTGGGCAACCAATTTTTAAATAAATTGGAAAATTAATTGCAATCTTATCTCATAACAACTTGCAATAGTTAACTAAGTGTGATAGACTTAGTTAGCTCAATAATTTAGAGTTGAGGGTCAATGGATAGGCATGTAGAGTGATTCTATTATTAACAGGGTCCAGTTGTAGTTATAGCACTAGTGTGGTGTGAGTAGGATCAGTTAACTCACATTAATTGAGTTAAAATCAATTTAATTAGTTCTAACTGTTTGATGAGCTAGTGGAAGATCAAGTGAATAAAAATAGATTTAATTCACAAGTAGTAATCTACCAAGTAACTGATGATTGGAATTATTAATATCTACATGCATGTTAATTATGATGGAGACCCAGTTGAGACAAAGGTTCAAGCCAAGTAAACTATCAGTTGTATTTTTAGCAAACTTCCCAAGTGCAGTTATAAAACCACGGGAAGCCCATGATGGATTTCACAATCAAGGAAGGTTGAATTTCCTATTTAATAAGGGTTTATTTCTCTAGGGATTGCATGATCAAGGCATGTTGAGGGTAGGCAGGAAATTGGCTATGTGTTTTTCCAATTTTGCCTAGATCAGTGTGAAGCAATTGATAGAGTGTATGATGTTGTGGTGAGCACACATGCATTGTATTGTTTCATGATTCCTTGGTATATTATACAATAAATATGGATGGGTTTTGAGGAATATCTTTCCCCAGGAAAATCTTGTGTTGTGCGATTGATTTACTTATTTCTCTTACTTGCATGCGATTGAGCGATCATGATTTATATTCCACAAATAGTTTAGAAGGATTCATTATCTTGTTTTAGTACATTGCATGATCGGATTGAATCCATTGGTGTAATTTCTACACGGTATTAGAGCGCAAGGAATCACAATAGTGGAGAAGAAATTGAGTTTTTGTTGAAAGTGTTCAAATTTTCATATACTTTCTTTGGAGCTAGAAGCGGATCAAGATGTCTTTCAATGGCTTGAGACTCGAATATGCACTCAAGGGAAATTCAAATTATACTGCATGGAAGGATAGGATGGAGGTAGTGTTGTAGGACAATGGGTTGAAGGAATTCATAGATAATGATATTCCCAAGCCCGCAACAACAGATTCCAAAATTCTTGATGCATGGCAGAAGAAGGTAGCAGAGGCAAGGAGGATATTATTAGAGGGAGTTTGAGATCATATTGTCTCAAGTCTCCATGGAATTTCAACTCCATATGCTATGTGGAAGGCCTTAATAGATATGTTTTAAAGCAGCAGTGACCACAGAAAATTGGCACTCAAAGACAAGCTTAGGAAAATCAAAATGGAGAAGGGCGACACAATCCAGAAGTACTTAACCAAGTTCATTGAATGTCGAGATGAGCTTGGAAGTGTTTGGATTACTATAGTTGATGATAACTTGGTGATCCTGGCACTTCTAGGCCTTCCCAAGAGTTGGCATAGTTACCAGGACTCTGTGAATGGGAGGGAGAAGTTACCAGATTGGGAGCGACTATGGTCAGATTTGGTACAATAAGAGTTTCAACGGAATACCAGGGATGGATCCTCATCCAAGACTGATGATGAGGAAAATTGTGCCTTGGCTGGTAAGGAAAATAAGGGGAAGGGGAAGAAGTCTTATTCCAAATTTGAGATTGAAAAAGAAGGCAAGAAGCGTTACCTGTCAAAGGTGAAATTTTTTCACTCTCATGATCATGGACACTATGCCCCAAATTTTCCACAAAAGAAGAATAACAAAAAGAAGGATCTGGTAGCTACAATGGGTGAAGCTTTGGCCTCAAAGTTTGAGTTGAACTTCTCTCTCATCACATGCATGGCGTCAATTGTGATGGGATTTATGTGGTACTTGGATAGTGGAGCATATTTCCACATGATGGGAAACAAATAAATCTTTAGTATCTTGGAGGAGAAGGATCTTCAAATGCACATCAAGATGGGTGATGATTGGAGTTATAGCGCTACCAGGATTGGTACAGTTACTTTCCAGGTCAATTAAACCTTTCATATTAAAAGATGTCATGCATGCACCAGGCTTGAAAAATAATTTAGTTTCAGTTTCTATGTTGGAGGATCTTGGATATGATGTGGTTTTCAGTGAAGGAAAGGCATTCCTTCATCACAAAGCCACAAGAAAGGTAAAAAATATTGGGGTTCATGTGAAGAACCTCTACAAACTTGATGTAGATGGTTGCTCAACATTGAGCAGTAAAGCAGGGAAGGTGGTGAGCCGGGATACAGGTGAGTTATGTCACAGGAGGTTGGGCCATCTACACCTCAGTGCTTTGAGTATCATGCAATAGATTTCTACAGGTCTTCCAAAGGGTACTCTTGCACTGATAGACACATGCAAGTGATGTAACATGGGGAAGTATACTAAAGCCAATTTTCATGAGAAGGAGAATTGAGCAGTGGCAATCCTTGAGAGAGTTCACTCAGACGTGTTTGGACCATTCTCTACACCTTCCACAACAGATTACAAGCATTATGTGATTTTTGTTGATGATTTTTCTAGAAAGTGTTGGATCTTCTTTTTCCAGAAGAAAGATCAGACGTTCTCCAAGTTTTGTGAGTTCAAATCACTGGTATAGAAATATATAGGGAATAAGGTGAAGTATTTAAGGATCTACAATGGTGGTGAGTATATCTATAATGAATTCAAGAAATTTTGTGCCAAAGAAGGAATTCAGAGATAATTTATAGCACCTCATAACCCACAACATAATGGGGTTTCAGAAAGAAAGAACGGAACAATTATGGGAGCAGTACGAGCGTTGTTACATGATCAGGGCATACCGTTTATCTCTGGGTAGAGGCGTGCAACACAATGGTATTTGTGTAGAGCTGTAGTCCTCATCAGATACTTGGCATGAGTACACTAGAGGAGGCCTTTTCAGGTAAGAAACTAGATGTTTCTTATTTTAAAATTTTTTGCTCATTTGTTTATTGCCATGTGACCAAAGATTCGAGGAAGAGCTAGAACCAAAAGTAGAGGTTGGGATATTTTTGGGCTACACTGATACTCCCCACAACTATCGGGTGTATTTGTTGGCTAACAGGATGACAATTTCTAGGAGAGATGTTAAATTTGATGAGGAGAAATCCATGTGATTGTCCCTTGAGAGTGAGCTTGACTTGCATGCAGATGAGGAACTCTTAGTTTCAAAGGATGAACCTCAAGATGTGGAGCAACAACATGCAGAGGATCTTGGAGTGGTAGACACCACTCATGTAGAGCCATCCACCAGAAATGGTAGGAAGCACACTAGAGAGGCTGAAAGATTGATGCTAGATGTGACAGAGAATGTAGGTGAACCTACATCATAACGCAGGTAGAGAAGGTCCCCAGACAGGTATACTGGATAAATGGCTCTTATGACTGAGTGTATTATAACAAATCCATCCTCTTTTGAGGAAGCAGTGCAGTATCCAACATGGGTCGATGCCATGGTTGAGGAGTATGACTCCATTATCAGAAACAATGCATGGGAAGTGGTCCTAAGACAAGTGGGGAAGTCAATGGTTGGATCCAGGTGGATCTACAAGGTAAAGAAAGCATCATATGGGAGTGTGGAGAAATATAAGGCTAGATTTGTGGACCAAGAATTCTCACAGAGAGAGGGGATTGACTATGAGGAAACTTGTGCACTAGTTGCAAGGTACTCATCTATTAGATCCATCATTGCACTCTCAGCGCAGATGGCGTGGAAGATATGTCAAATGGATGTAAAGACAACCTTTATAAATGGATTTATTGAGGAAGAAGTGTATATCGAGTAGCCAAAAGGTTATGGACCTTTGACAGGGAGTCGCATGTGTGCAGACTTAAGAGAGCACTGTATGGACTAAAGCAAGCACCTCGTGCTTGGCACACCAGGATCGACATCTATTTCACCGGGTTGGGCTTCACAAAGAGTGAAGCAGATGCGGACCTATATCATATTGTGGTTGATGGTAATATTTTTATTATTATACTTTATGTTGATGATCTTATACTGACAAGTGATGAGAAGCTCATAAATTCTTGCAAAGAGGATATTGTAAGAGAATTTGAGATGAAGGACATGAGGCTCTTGCATTATTTTCTTAGATTAGAAATATGGAAAAGCGACGGGGAGCTATTTGTATCTCAATGCAAAGGAGATTCTGAGGAAGTTCCACATGCAGGGCAGCAAACCCATGGAGACTCCTCTTGCAAGAAACTAGAGGAAGGAGGATGCTACTTCAAGTGAGGTAGTGGAGATATTGTTTACAGGCATCTTGTGGGTTCACTTATGTATTTGGTGAACACACGACCAGACATATGCTAAGAAGTTAGCCAGCGTAGTCAAGCTATGGTTAAGCCTACCAAGATCTTTTGGAAGGCAGGGAAGCATGTGTTGAGATATCTTAGGGGCACTACAGAGTGGATAATGGTACAGAAAGATAGAGGGAGTGAAGATTCAAGGCTTCACCGATGCATATTGGGCAGGTATTCCATCAGACATGAAGAGCACATCAAGGGGCAACTTCAACATAGGATATGTAGAATTTTCTTGGTACAGCGGGAAGAAGAGATCAGTTACACTCAGTTTAGCCGAGGAAGAGTACAAAGCAACTAGTTAGGCTGCATGTGACACCATCTAAATGAGGAATATAATTCTAGGTTTTTTCGATCATCATATGGATCTGACGGTGATACATTTTGATAACCAGAGTTGCATAAAACTCTTCGTTAATACATTATTCCATGATAGGTCCAAGAATATTGACATCCGATACCACCATCTCAGAGATTGTATTAAGAGGTGCATTATGTTGTTGCAGTACATTCCCACGGAGGATCAGGATGCAGATATATTGACGAAGGCACTTGCGAAGATCAAATTCGAATACCACAGAGGCAGGATCGGGGTAGCATATAATCCCTTTCTTGTTGAGAGGGAGTGATCTAAGGCCAAATTTTAGCTAAAAATTGAAAGTGATAAAAAATTCTTTGAACTTGAATGACCAGATAGAGTTCATCGCCAGGATTCCGACGCAACTCATTTAATCAAAATTCGAGTTTGTATGAGTGAGATATGGTCTGTTGTTCGTTTTCCAAAACAGACAAAAAAGGAGAAGAATAGGTATAGGGATGATGTGGCCAGTACTGTCAACTTCTTAGAGAATATTCTCCAGATTCAGCCAATGGAAATGTGCCAAGTGTTCCAGTCGAATTCGCCGATGATGACTAGGAAGGGAATTTTTTATTTATTCTAAGTCTAAGGGTGAATTTTATTTTATTATTGGTGCAGGAATTATTGTTTTATATTGGGAAATTTGGACCAATAGGGGTAGGCCACGTGGCACAACTAGGGGATGATACGTTTCCCCACCCCATTGCCTTAGAAGTTGGCAAGTTGAATGGATTAACGTATATATATTGGTGATTGATTATCGTTTTAACCTAAGGGTGAAACTATATGTTATATCGGGCTTAACCAAATCTGGAACAACCACCAACCATCGTTGACGGAGGTCTAGACTTGTAGGTGGATCTAACTATGGCGGCAAGGTCCATTACGAAATCTTGTAAAAGATTATGGTTGTATTGGTGGTCAAACACCGACCTGCTCCACACAACTCAAACGCGCTACCGTCTCATCTACTGCGGTGGTTCTTAACCACAATGAACTCCGCTTCATGTTAAAAAAAATTCATCCGACAATTAGGGGTTCAGAGGGGGCCAGCCCCTCCCATGTGGCCAGGTGCTGAGGACCAAGCACTACCACGAATTAAATGGCGGGAGTTAAGACATGGTTAATAAGTGATAAGACGTGGTTTAACCACGATTTAATAATCATTAGCACTAACAATGCTTAAATTAAATCCACGTTTATCTTATCCACTAAGCGCACTTAATTCCTAATTAAACAAGGCTTAGCTTGGTGGAATTTTAGGGAGCGCGCCAAAACTAGTGGATTTTCTATTTCTGGAAAGTTAACTGGCAGTCTCCCCAAATTTAGTGGAGAAATTGGGGGCAATACAGTTTTTTCCATAATTGAGACAATTTTCGGCCAAACAGAGCTCAGGAAGAGGCATTCTGGGCTAATTGACATGTTGGGAACTCAATGAAGCAGGTTACAGAGGTAGAAAATGTCATCTACATGTGTTTTAGTGCATTTGAATATTTTTGAAGGCCAGGGCCACTAGGTGTTGGGAGCATTTCCAGATCATCCAAAGTCCAAATTCAACAAAAAAATAGTCATTTCTCAGAGATTTTGATGTTTTAAAATCATTGGAATAGGTTCCAAGAGAATTTGAAGATTTTAACAGCAATTTGATCACACTTGAAGCTAACACAAAGGCCTGCAATGTAGTTGGACCAAGGAGATGTAGCCCAGGAGGGGTGAACTCCTTTATCAAAATTCTGTGTCCTAAGCTCTATCACGTGTGTTTGTTTTTTTATAATTGCTTCTATTTAGTCACTAAAAATTATGCTTTCTAAGCTTATGATGAAAAACACAAAATTTCACCAAGAATATTGAATTGACAGTCACATGCTCATAGACAAATCCATGAAGAATAAGTAAAACTAAGAAAAGATAAAAATATATCTGACATGATACTGGCACAAAAATAACTAGCAATCATTTCAGATCAATTTGGTATCATAGCACAAGGTTGCTTGCTTGTTTTACTTGAAGGGTTTTAATAGTTTCAATTTTTATAATGCTTACAAGGTTGAGATCGCAAAGAGGAGAAGGGAAGCTATTGGTAGCTAGTCCTGAGTTTAGGACAAGAAGGAATAAGGTTGAGAAAGAAACATCCTCACCCAAAGGACCACTCAAAGCAATACTTGAAGCACTTCAAATCCCATCTCCATCAGTTGATATTGAAGAGGTCCAAATTGCACAAGAGGCTGAAGTGATTGTAGGGGTACAAGCTGAAAAGATTGAGGTTGAATCCAAACCCAAAATTTCATGCTATGAAGAGACTCATGGACATTCTGAAGAAGAGGATGCTAGGAGAGACTTCAAATAAATGCAAAGAATGGTTAAAATCATGTATGAAGCATTCATTTTAGAAAAAACTGGAGAAGGCACAAAACCTCCACATGGAGAAGGATCTTCAAACAATACGAAGGATGAAGAGAAGATCTCGAAAGGTAGTGGAGGAAAACCACCTCCATCTCCACCATCTTCATCTTCCTCATCTTCATCTTCTACATACACCACAAAAACTCATAACCACACTCATTTCAAGATCCAAAAAGGAAAGACTTCGTTACTCAAGTTGGACATCAAGTTTGAACTTCCCACATATAATGGAGAAGTTAATTCTGAGAAGCTAGACCATTGGATTCGTCAATTGGAAGTATATTGCAAAATTCAGAATCTACAAGAGGACGATATCAAAATCCATTTGGCTTCATTAAGGCTACAAGGAGAAGCACTAGTTTGGTGGGAGGCAAAGGAACAAGAGGAAATGTGAATCCATTGAAAGATTTCCATTTCTTGGGTCAAATTCATTTCTTCCATTAAAGACAGTTTTATCCATTAGCCTATATGAAAAAATCAATGATGATTTGGCAAAACTTTAGACAACTCAAAGGCCAAACTGTTCAAGAGTATACACAAGATTTTAGGAAGAGGGCTTTATTACTTGGAGTAAACTTGAATTCACAGGATACACTCTTGAAATGTATAGGAGGTTTACGTTCCAACTTGAAACACACTATCCTTATGTTTAACCCAAATAACTTAGATGAAGTATGTGTGCAAGCCACGCATCTTGAAGCAAGGGGAAAAAATATTTTTGAAGAGGGTAGTAAGAAGAAGCCATTCAAGGGTAAGGGAAAAGAGAAGAGGGGGGGGGGGAATGGAAGGGAAAGAGGATTGCGAGTATTAAGAAAGAAGGGGAAAAAATTACATGAAAAAATTGTTCCAAAGAGGGACATGATGAAGCCAACTATTGGAAATTAGATCCCGAATTAAGACCAAAGAAACCAAATAACAAAGGGAAACAAAATACGACCACCACTACACAAAAATATCTTGGATCTGATCCAGCATATGAAACCAAGATAGTTGTCATGGTTAAAAAAGGAAAGGAAACCATAGCAAGTTCTAGTTCCTCAAATAGTCACAACAACAATCCAAATGAAGATACAAGGATAGAATTATTCCATGTTAGAGTAATTTCTTATCATACAAATATTGATGCATTATTTGATAAGGGGTCACAAGTAAACTTGATTTCAAAAGACTTAGTTAAAAATCTTAACCTTGAAACTGTTGATCAATGATTGTCATTGATGTTAACCCAAGCAGCACCAGGGGCTACCTTGATCTTGCATGGTAATTTTGACCTACCCAATTACTATATTCTGGGTCAAGAATATTATTGATGGTTTCTACTTATCGAGATGTTTCTGTTGATATATGGTACGCCATGTAATTCTTCATGGTTTAACAGATATTCATGTTTGAAGCTTGTAACCCTAGTAGTGGGCCAAAACCCCATGGGGTTGTGGCATGGGTCATTGAAAAGTCAATTATTAATAATTTTTAAGCTCATAAAATCCCTCCCACGTTCACTTGTTGAAGACCCTCTCAACCTAAGCATTTATATAAAGTGTGATCCTCATATCCTCCTCATGCAAGGATTTCGCTACCTCAAATAGGTCATCGTGGAATTTGCGCTATAAATTTTTTCTACGAAGGGTCAGAAGCTGAATTTTTTATGAGGCAAAGCTGAAATCCCGAGAAAGTTTCTGTAAAAATTTCAGATCAAGGTGCGCAATATTTTCGGAGATATGATCTATGAAAGTCAGTGTTTTTACAGGCTCCTGAACTTCATCTCAAAGAAGTGACCTTGGGAAAATCATCATAACTCTCTCTATGAGTATCAGATTAGAATTCTATAAAAAGTGGCGGATAGTGCACAGACTTTAGTTTTCTCTGTATCAATTTTAGAGCCGAATGAAGAAATAGTGACACGTGGTACGTCGTACAAGTTCGCTCTACTGAACCAATCCATAATTAGGGCATTGTGAGATATTGGGCATAAATCTCCCTTAAAGAATCCAAATTAGGTCAGAAGTGTGGCATTGGAAAGAATACTGAGAGGATTACTACAGGGCCAAAAATCACATATTGGGGATTTGAAATAACATAGATACAACAGATTCAATATCGAGCTCCTAGAAGGTAA
>CM076569.1:343181317-343303116 GCA_034641835.2 Pinus albicaulis | reverse complement strand
GTGTGGAGGTTTCAAAGATATTGATTATAAGAGCTATCAACCTGTTGTAGCCGCTACAACACCACCCAAAATTTTGGGTATATTTAAAATTTCGGGTTCCCCCTCTGCTCGCCTAGGCATTAAAGTCTTTCACCTGACCTGCAGCCAGCGACATCCCACCGACCTATCCCCAACCCCTCATGAGTTGTTTCGCCATCATGATCAAATGTCGCTGTTAGAATCACACCATATGTGGGAAGGATCATCCAGCGTACGCCTAAACACTCTTGTCGCAGTCGCGCCATGTGTAATGAGATTGCCATGCATACGTTTGAATGGAAACCTTTTGTGTATTGACGAATAAAAGCCTTCCTACTGTAGGTCATTACGCTGTTGTTTTGAATACTTATCTTAGGCTTGTTAGTTTCGTATGTTTTATCTGTGGTCACTATTATCAAAGAATAATTATGATGTCATTATGTTCCACACAGGTCGACCCCATGGGTGACAAACTCCTCAGTCGTGTCACGACATCAAGGGAAATAAAACTGGGCTCAACAATGAGGTAAAATTACGGAACAGGGGAGGAGCAGGAGCAAATGATCAGTACTGTTAAAAGGGGATAGGGTGATACATGTTGATCAGAGAGAACCTCCTATGTCGCTGATGAAAAATCTTTCTTCACTAGTGCGCGCCAGATGCTTTAAAGCGCTCCATTGGAAATGTCCAGATCTTGCATCATACCATCTCCATGTCGATGGGCGCATGCAAAGAAACATATTTCGCCACTTCGATGAGTCTAGTATAGCCCGGTGAACAAAAGCGGACTCAGAATTTTTCTCTAGACAATGACCATCTCATTCGAGGCGTTCTCGTGTCAGGTAGCAGTGCGAAAGCATGCATGTTGGTGTGGCAAGCCAAAGGAAGAGTTTTCAAATATGTGAGCGCATCTTTGAGAAGCAGCATTTATGAATCCTAAGCTACATGGTGTGAAATTATTTATGTTGCAAAGAGTACAACGTGGAGCGATGAAAAGGCCTTAAAACCCTAGTCTTCTTTACCCTTGAAAGTTGTCTAAACGAGACCATAAGGAGCGGGGAATTTCAAATTGAGCCTAAAAGGGTTATGTTGAAATGCATACGCCTTTGGTAGCTGGGTAGAAAAGGTCAATATTAAAAGGGCTGTCAATGTGGTTTGAGTAGCATATTTCGACTCTCTATCTTTCAAAACAAGAAGGCTTCATATTATGAGGTAAAGCAAATGATTGAATTAAGACCAGATTCGAAAACATAGGTTTCAAAACCACCAGAGACCGTGGAACCAAAACTATGGGGAAACTTTGTAAGTGGGCATGCATCCATATATCCAATACAAGGCCCCAACATATGTTGTTAAGGCCATTGCAATTGAGCACGAAATGTTTTTATGATGGAATTTGCAAAGTTATGTTTAGAACGTTAAGCAAAACTATGGAAAACGTTGTAGACAAGGTGCGCATCCAGTGGACCACGGTCATGGTTTTAAATGTTATGTAATAAAACCAAGCGCGAGCTCATGGGGTTTTCAAACCATATAAATGTCAAACAGTCGATGACACGGGTCAATTTATGATACAGCATGAGAGGCAAATATATGGGGTGGTCAACTTCACGTTTAAAATGGCGGATCACAACTTTGTGAAGACACGTTGGGTGGAGTCATATTTGCGTGGCGTGAAACCACACGTAAATACCAGTGGTCAACCTTGCATTTGAAACCCAATGCCAAACATCCATGGCACGATTGATGGCACGTTTCAATTTATGTTAAAATATTCGATGATTTTGAGCAAATATATACGTGTGGTGATCCAAAGTCTTGATGCGAATTGTAATGCTCCTCAAACAAAAGGGTGCTGAGCAGACATGTATGGTGATCGTGCTTATACTACGGCGTTTGGAGCATATTTTTAACAGTCAAAGTTATGTTTAAAGCATGGTCGGAGTGTATGACCAACCCGTAGAGCTGCGTTATAATAACTTTGTTGTGTTGCTAATGGGTGCAAACAGTTTGATCCAGCAGTTCGAATCCACGGCATGGTGACATTCATGATCAAAGAGAAGGCATTACGAATGAGTTTTCGATAGTTGTTTTCGACTTATGTGAAAGTTTTGGGAGCAGATATATCTATATATATTCAATGGTCCGAAGTTGCGCATGGAGCCAAACGTGCAATATCTACGTTGCATGGAGCGGAGTGCTATTACTACCATGGCACGTTATAACAACGTTTTATTGCGGTGCAACTCACATATAAATTTACAACTGCGTAAGGTCGCCGAGCAAAGCATACGAGGAACGTGTTGATTGGTTCGAATGTTTATGCCAAAATCCATGTCAAAACTTATGGATGCATATATATGCAATGGTCAAAAGGGATTTTACGTTCAACACATGAAACAAAATATTTTAATAAACCACAACAGAAAAGTGTAACATGGCACGTTGATAACCAAAGCTGCATGGGTGAGTTTTCCACGTAGCTGCCCCAAAGTCCGCATGGAAACTGTCCCGCTGGAATAGAAGTTGAATGATTTATGCGTTACGACCGTAGTCATGGACCGAGAAGTCAGCGCCATAAAAGGCATGTTGCGCTACATTTAAGAGCGGTGGATAAGATCTGATTTTTGTAGCCTTGACAACAATATTCCAGGAGACAATCACGATGCAAATCTACTATTAATAACCCGCGTTGGTCACATTCAGAAAAATGTTATCGCTACATTTTCGCTGGGATCTGATTTTTCAATATTTCCATTACTGGCCACGCCGAGCTGTCTTCACAGAGCTCAGTTTCTGATAATGCCTAAGCGTGTGCTGTTACTCTATTCAAAGGCGTTGTTACTCTGTTCAAAGGCGCTGGAAAACCAGATCACACGTCCCACGTCGATTTCAGGCAGTGCGTTTCTCACCACAGAAGTGAAATTGTCCATAATCTGTTCACAGAAAAGCCTTAACAGCACACATGTTAGCAGGATATCGGTTCACTAATCCTCACCTTTCCGGGGCAGATAAATCTTTTGTTTTATTCCAGACCCATCGAAAAATGAAGAATCCTCCACATACGTGGTAAGCACAGTCGACCTGCGAGTCATCTCTGAGGCAGCCTTCGAGATAGTGAGGTCGCGCGCGTGCTTTTGGACTCAGAGGAGCAGAAACCACGTATCATTTGCCTTGCACAACGACAGATTTGGTTTCTAGAGGTGGGATCGAAGTGCACGATCAAAGATGGTATTCGAAGCTACATGCTCTTGTGTTAATGCATGTTGAATTACATACGGATTCAGTTGTATCGTTTCCACCATTGCCATAGGATACAGATCCTTCAAGAGAAGAAAAATGCTCATCTTAACCAGTGCAACAACGACTATAAGACGTATCTCCGATACAGCAGATGTGAAACACTCTGTTGCAAGCGCAAGAGTCCCACCTTGAAAATTATGACGAAGATGTTGATTCAAGGAGGCTTAGGGTTCGATGTTAAATCGGTCCAGTAGATTAATGTTATTAGATTTCCTTTGGAAGAGTGGACATAACGTAGAAATGGTGTTGGTCTGCTTATAACCTAACTTGCCACCACGAAGACAAGTTGTTCGAAGGGCACAGAGAAAACCCACTTGAGCCATTCTCCCTGATGACAAAATGGGGCAACATTGACCACACAGGGGTCCAACTGATTTTAGCTGTGATAGATTATTACATTTCTTGTATTAATTCCCTGACATTCGTGTATAGTTATATATGTACAGGGCTAGTATAAATTCATTTATCTGCAAGTTGTATGAGAATAAAAAAGGGACTATGTTGATTGATTCTGTTTTCTTGCAGGTAACATATCATTTCATGCAAATTCCCTTAATGCAGAAATAACACCGCCGGCAGATAACGGCTGTTGTCTCACATGGCGAAGGCTAAGCCAGGCCTTCGGAGAACAAGGTTATGATCTTTGAAAGACAAATGCAGAAGGATAAAACCCCAGGTCGCACATTGCCCCAGGTCGCAAATCCCAATTGGTCGCATATCTTCGATTTTCTGCCTTTTGCAACCCCGCGACCTAGCGACTTAGTCGCAAGGTCGCAAGGTCGCATATCTTCGGTTTTTCAACCTTTTACGACCCTGCGACCCAGTGACCTAGTCGTAAGGTCGCAAGGTCGCATACCTTCGGTTTCCGGCCTTTTGCGACCCTGCGACCCAGTGACCTAGTCGCAAGGTCGCAAGGTCGCATTATCTCATTTTATTACAACTTGCGACCTCGCAACAGCAGCCAGGTCGCAAACCGCAACAGCAACCAGGTCGCAGATCGCAACAGCGGCTCAGGTCGCAGGTCGCAAAAGGACTGGGTCGCAAGGCAGCCCAACGGTCAGGAAGATGAAAGGTCCAGGAAGCCCAAAGGGCAGGTTTTGTTTTATAAATACTCCTTTGGGAGCTTGTAATAGGGGCTTTTTCTTTTGGAGACTCAAGAGCTACATAGTATTGTATTGAAAGATTATACTCCTGTGCATATGATTACAGATACTTGTTAAAACCCCTTTGTTTGGATGATGTGTTTTACTGCGTGAATACTATGTGTATTTTCTTGTACAGTTTCAGAACATATTTTGATTAATGAAGCTGCCCTCATTATAGCATCATTTATGCATCATGGCTATATGTGTTTGTGTTGATGATGTTCAGTTTACCATTTGCTCTATTAATGAATGTTAATGAACTATTTTGTTAACATTTCGTTTTATCTTTCAGAAAGTAAAGGGACATCTCGCCATAAAGAACTATTTATGTTGTGGTCAGACTACCTTACAAGCAATACCCCAAAGACATGTCACTAACGACATCTCCTTAGGTGTATATGCTTTATTTATTGCCTTACTACACATAGTGTTTTATTCGTGTTTAATGCATCAGTCATGTATCCTGTATCATGTGAATAAGTGTGTATCCGCAGGTTCAATCAGGTTCTTTTGAGACCGAAGGGAAGGCATCTTAAGCGGTAGTCGGACCCACACCCCGGACGGGATCCCTATTCCAAACGGTTCAAGGTCTAATTGGGACTTTCTACCGGGGAGATCGCCTACTGTTGGCCGGACGTATTTTCCCGTCAACACAACCAGAAAGTTTTCATATAGATATTGAAATAGGAAATTGTGGGTGAAAACATATATGTAAACCAACATAATGAAATAAGTTGTTGTAGAGAAGGAGTCATCGTGAAGGAATGAAAGGCAAATTTTACTTCCATGGAAGCATGTTGTGGAGGTTTCAAAGATATTTATTATAAGAGTTATCAACGAAAAAATGTTGTTATAGATATTGAAATATGAAATTGTGGGTGAAAGCATATATGTAAAACAACATAATATTTTACATATATAAAAAAAATTATAGATATTGAAATAGGAAATTGGGGTGAAAATCTTTTGGTGATTAATAATCTTGCGAAATAAGCATGAAATCGGCATGTAACTCAAATAAGATATTTTAAATACATTCAATTACAATCTATCTAGCATGGATGTAAATAAAGAGAATTTGTATTAACATAAATCAAGTTTACTCCAAGTTAATCTACAAATCCGAGCGCCAATTGTATTTTTAAGATATATATTTGATGATAATAATATTTCTTTTTGGGGAAATAATACTAAGTTGGAACTAAATGGATTTGGTGAATTGAATAGAGATTTAACACATTAGAGCACATTAAGTGAAGGGGTGCTAGTGTTCCTTACCTCCAAATGTAATATAGTGTGATGCATCAATATAAAAATTCGTGCACCTACTTAGAATTTTTAGTTCAAAATTGTAATCGTTAATATATATATATATATATATATATATATATATATATATATAGATATATATACTAGTGAAACAATATATTATAACATGTGTTTATTTTAAATGAAAAGAAATGATGATCTACTATAAAACAAAAGAGCATTAAAGGAAAATAGCGAGCCTAAAGGAATGTGGAGGTACAAAATAGGGAGAATGAAGGAGATGTATAGGTACAAAATAGAGAGCTTTAAATAGATGTGGATGTACCTGGAAATGATGAGGAAATGAGAGATGTAGAGGATTTTCTTAATCACAATATTGACCACACAAATCAAGTCACCCTTTGTAATATTGTAATTTTTTTCAATGTACATGTCAAGTTAAAATTAATATATTTTTTTATGTAGGGAAAGCCTCTTACCAACAACAAGATCTTACCACATGTAGAAAAACATGGACATTAATAAGAAGTTGCAAGAAATTTTCTTTGATGATAATTTTCAAGATAATATAGAATCAACTAAAATTGAAGAAATGAGGCCACTAATTCATGAATGACCAGTTCAAGATAAAGTAAATTAGGTGATCAAATTTTTTTTCCAAGGTATATCTATCATATGACAAGCTTAACTCTGAAATATAATTTGAAAGCACAAATATCTAAGAAATACAGTTCAATTACTGGGCATTAGAAATTCCAAAGAGGTGAAGGTAAACGGGTTAGTATCAAGAAATATGACATCAAGCCATGGAAAAATGGCAAGATAACAATCTCAATCATGGCATAAGTGCTAGTAGGGAATTATTGACAAATGTCGTTAGAAAAAGAACTACATCAGATTGGTTGATGTCAATGAAAGCAATAATGTACAAAACATTAAGAAAAACTTTATGGAGGCATTAAAAAATTAGGATTCAATAACATGAGAATGATGAACTTGCATGTTGGGCTAATATATGTAGGAAACCTTACCAAGATAGACTTTCGTATAATGTGGGTGATAATGTCAAAGAGTTTTGTTATTGGAATTTCCATGAGTCACCAAATGAGAAGAATATCATGAGACAATTTATATATAGAGGGGTGTATTGAGATCATTTCCCCTTTTAGTGACTGTTGTTATTAAAGAACATTTTTTTACTACATAATATGTATAACTTGTATATAGACTTTAAAAAAAAACCCATGCTGAATCTTATGATAGTGAGGACAATATAAGCAGTCCATTCATACAAATACCACATACTATCAATAGGCAAAATGGTTTTCCTATGAAGCGATCTATTCATCTTCATCATGCAAATTGAATCTCAACACTAAGGAGTCATCCTAAGATAAAAGGTTATCATAGTAACTTTGATATTCCAAAACCATCAATCACATAATTATATTTCTCTAAATATCAGCAATTGGAAAACATTCATGATAAGGTAATGCTTGGGGGGAATGTGTATCCATATCATAGTATAATTGTATATACAACAACTTATCCAAATGATATAAAAATATTTCATAAGCAATGAAACTGCTACATAAATTACTCACAATCCTTAATGATATACTACAAGTTCTTCCACAATACTAATCAAGTGTCTAAAGAAGCCATCATCACTTAGTCACCATATAGGTAACACTTGGGGAAAATGTGCTAGAATCGTAGATACAATAGCTTATACAGAGGATATAAAAATCTGTTATAACTAATGCAATTGCTACATGAACTACTCACCATATAGGTAACGTCTCGCGGAAATGTGTTAGAACTATATATACAATATCTTATATAAAGGATATGACAATATGTTATAAGCAATGCAACTGCTACATGAACTACTCACATTTCTTAATGATATAACAAAGTTCTTCCACAATACTAATAAAGTGTCTAAAGAAGTCGTCATCACTTCCAAAATCACATATTTAAACGTATAAGTTGTAAAAAATGAATTTGTTTCATAAATTTTAATAGAATCACGTGCTCAGATCTATGATATAGTTCTTAAACTCTAAAGCCTCTTCTTGATTGAAAACATATTAAACTGATAAGATATAGCTAAAGAGAAATAATTTAAGAACTTCTTGCCACAATAGTTACGTAATAATTTTATGCACAACTTATATAGCAATAGATATTAGGTTGCAACACGTCCAAATAAAACAACTGAAGTAAATACTATTAGTTGGTTTTGAATACATTTATGTAATTAAAATAGAGCTAGGAAATTTTGAAGACTATTTCATTGAAAATTAGAAGCATCTTCATTCTTGGTTTTCGAAGTTGGTCGTGAATACCTCTCTGGATCACTTGGATTAGCACTGTATTTTTTTCACCATTATCCAGAAATCTCGAGACAAAATGAGTAAGAAATTTATGAATGGAAACACCTACCTACATGTCACAAACATTAGTTCATTTGTAACATCAATTTATTCTGTGAGTTGTTGTGATTTTTTTTCTTGTGGCTGAAACTTAGTTTTGGTTGTCACCTAGTTATCATGATTCAAAACTTTGTTATCACCTCAGATCCTTATAGCATTAGATATATTTTGTGAGCTAATGTGATGTTTATTTTTTGTCACAATGATTTAAAAATCAGTTATTATACCACAATATTGAGCTCCTCATTATCTGTTTTGTTTATGAACCCTTTAAAAAGACCACAGGAACATTTGATTTTACACTGTGATCTCTCCAACATGGGTGGGGGTTTCAAAAATTCGGGAGTAACTTGAGCGGTTATTGTTAGAAATTTTTGTATAAGATAGGAAATTTGAATGGTTTGTAGACAAATGGATGTCATAACATATATCTGTTTTAAATTTTTCAGTGTCTCTCGCCACCATGCATCTAATATGATCCATTTGATCTAAGAACTTCAATATCTAATTTTAATTTTTTAGTGTCTCTCGCCACCATGCATCTAATAGGATCCATTTTATCTAAGAACTTTAATAAATCATTGTGAGAATGATAACTTGTGACATCCCTAGCGATTTTCTTTAATTGTGGATGAGGTTACAAACTAATAACTTGTGAAATCCCTAGGCATTTTCTATGATTGTGGATCAGGTTATAAACTAGAATACACTCTCTCTTGAGAATACTCTACAATATATATTGGATGGATGGAAATGTTATGATAAAACATGTACAAAAAACCCTTTAGGGTTGTCTCAACTTACTTTATTGTTAATCACATAGTGTCAATTTTCTAAAACTATAATCTACAGTAAGGACTGAGTGGGTTTTTTTCTTTTGTAAGTTTTGTTTGGAATTGAGAAATAAAAAAAAATTATAAAAGCTAAATTTTGTAGTGAAAAACTTTGTTTAAAATTTCAGAATAAAAACTTGAGTAAGTTTGACATCATATAATGTGAAATTAGTTTATGATTATAAAGTAAAAGACATGTAATTTTTTTAGCCACAATTAGGTATTTAAAGATATGTATATAGTTTTTTCTTTTACAGAAGAAATTTGATATTCATTAACAAAAAAAAATTGAAAGAGTATGTATGTAGTTACAAACTGTTATGTAGTTACAAACTATTACAATTAAGTAATTAAAGATAAATTTAGTGTTAATTACGAAATGAGAATTATGAACATTCATCATTATTTCTCAAGATAAATAATGTCCTCTCAAATAATTTGGAAATTAAAAAAAATATATCACATATTTTAAAAAATATCATAATTATTTTAATTTTCTATATATTAAGAAATACTACTCATGAATAATAAAACAATTGTAACATAAATAATATATAACAAAAAAAGCCATGTATTTTTTTAATAATAAAATAGTTCTAACAAAAATAATATAAAACAAAAGAAAAAATATGTATTTTGGATGTATGAAAATTTAGATACATTTTATTGCGTAAAATTTTAAAAGAATAATGGTTATAAACAATTAAAAATAATTATATTAAATAGTTAGTTTAGATGTACAAAGTTTAGATTGATCTAGGCCATCTTAATTTCCCCCTTTAAATAAACTATATTCCACATGAATACCATGGGCCAATACTATGGGTTGTTTTTATAGTTTATTATTATTTTATTTTATAGAAAATTTAAAATTTAAATGACGAGGTTAATCTCATACATATTTTTCATATTTAAAATGATTATATTAATATTAGATATATTTACATATTGTTGGTTTTCAAGTTTCTATGGTTATCATTTGGAAAAGAATGATCCAGATTATCCACATTGTAATAAGAAATATGTCGACATTCTGAATCCCAACAGGGATCCATCTTCATGAATATTTTCGAAAGAATGATTTGAAAGAAGGTACAAGCAAGAGATAAATAGTGAAGAGGAGGATAAGAAAATAAAGAGAGTCGACCAAAAACCAAAAACTGAACCTAAGAATCTAATTAATCCAGTTTAATTTTTATTATTTTTATGTAATTTATTTATTATTATTTACTTAAGAAGTAGTTAATTAACCATAATTATTAATGATATTATTACTACTAATAATTATTACTAATAATAATAATTAATAATAAATTGTTTATTAATTAGAATTACAAATAATACTTAATATTTTTGTCGTTGTTGTTGTTGTTGTTGTTGTTGTTGTTGTTGTTGTTGTGATAGAGATGCTTAATAATAGTCATTGTTAAATTTTTAATAAAATCTTTTTAAAGTTCAATTTATTGAGACAAATTATTAATACTAATATTATTTATTGTTGTTATATTATTTAATTGATGAATTATTTAAATTAGTTAAAAAAAAATAAAAAATTATTATTAGTATAGATGTTTAATTATCTTTATAACTAAAAGCCCTAAATTATTTACTAATTAATGAATTAATTATTAATTTAGTTGATAAAATTAATCATATCTTCGAAATATTTTCTTTGGTGGCAAGTGACTGAAACCAGCCTAGATCCATCTTAACTCTGGGGGATCAAATCTCTCAAGGTGAAAACGTTTCTTCAAGTTTTTCACTCAAAAAGAAGGTTTGCACCTCCAGAGATTTGATCCCTATAGGTGCTTGATAGATCCAGAGTTAAGATGGATCTAGGTTGGTGTATCTATAATGATAACATCGTATTCAATGTAAATGTAGTGTTGTTCTTTGTGGCATAAATTATTCTTTGCATTGAATAGATCTAGGTGCAAGTTTTTAACAAATTTGATAGAATGCATCCTCTAGGGTGCAAGTTTATGTATTTTATCTAATAATATATGAATGATTTTTTTAATTTATATATATTCTAAATAAATAAAATAATTTAGTGAGAAATTTTTGAAAAAATAATAAGAAAATATATAATAAAATCTTATATCTTAATAAAACTTTATATATTATTTTTAAATTAAAAAATAATTACTAAAATTATCAAAAATATTTATGAAATAAATATTATTTTCATAAATATTATTATTAATAATTAAATTTTAATTTTAATATTAATCAATTATTTGTAATATTACTCAAATAAGTATTACAAAAAAAGCTCCTTATCCTTATCTACATTTCAATGTACTTTTGTGTAAGTTTTGATATACTTTTGTTGTTATCTAAAATCAATTATTTTAAAGCTATAGACAATTTTAAAGTAAAAATATAATTGAAATTTTAAATATATAAATTTTCAATGAAGCCTTTTATTTCAAATAATTTCCTATTGACACATATTATTCCAACCAAATAAACTTAATGCATACAAATCATGTATGGAAATTAGTAGTGACATGCCATCATGTGACTCGTGTTATTTTAATGTCAAATGCTCCATATGGTTGGCTTATTAAATATATGATTATAACCATATAAAATTCAAAAAATAATACTCAAGGGATATGCCATATACAATTGTAATGGAGTGGTTATAAAGCACCATATTTATAAAACAATGTTATGGGCATTAAACATGTAGTTTTGAAAACCATATTAAACAATGTTGTAACAACCATATACACATTTGTTCACCGATTTAAATTAACGACAGATAGAATGGAGGTAGTTTAACAAAAATGTTATATATATATATATATATATATATATGACGTAGGTCTGACGGGTTTTGAATCTCGACCCATCGTAACCAACAAACTTAACATAGACAAACTTCCAATCTGCCAATAATGTGAAACATTGATATTTCCATTCATGTATGAATGTTTAAACCCTTACTATTTGATACGAGAGCGAAGATCCAAGGCCTAGAAAAATGATGTATGTGGAACAACACAAAATGGAAGCTAGAGCGTCAGAACCTTGATAGTAATGGATCCTTGATGTGCCCAGTTGCAGGGTGGAACCCTGATGCAGGGAATGTTATTTGATGCTTTGAGGAATCTTTTAGATTCCTTAGAGGCCCACATTTGATATTGTCAGAATGGGGTCAACTTTATACTCAAATTTCATAATTTTTCACAAGGATCACGATGGCGTAGTTTGTTTTGACATTTGGGTAGCCAATTTTTGGGTCATCGTCAAATGGAAAGGTATAATGATGCATTTTGGCCACTTTGTTATTTTTATTTTGGAAAAATGAAGGATCTATGTTGCACGTTTTAGAGATATCTATATGTTGCAATAAGACAATGAGATATGAGTCTTTGCAGTAAATTCAACACTTTAGCCGTTGCACGAAAAACTGAGATGGTGTAATGCTGAAAGAGGGCCTTCATCAAAAACTAGTTATTTTATATCCATTGGTTTCAAAATTTCGAGACGATTATGATGGTGATTATTATGATTTGATTCTAATCAGTGGATTTAAGAGGACCAGTTTCCACTTATGTGAGAATTTCCATTTTATGCCACTATTGTGAGAAGTCATTTCTTTATATTGTTTAAGGAGAAGTGTCTAAGAGTGAGAGTTCTTTGTAGGAGAATGTCTCTTTAGATAGAGAAATTACCACTTGAGAAGAGATATTCATCCTTTTGTGGACAAAGATCTTCTATGTACTCATTATCTTTTGTGCGAACTAACGAAGTCGCCTCCCCACTATAGACCCAAGGCCTAGAGCCATAGTCTAGACTGGACGAACTCTATTATCACGTCTTGTGTTATGATTTCTTCTTGGTTATTTTCTTCTTGATTATGATGATGGATTGGTGAATCATTGTCTTAAGTATGTGATTATTCATGTTCACACACAAATTTAAATGTCAGTAAAAGATCTTGCAATGAAGATTTTTGTTTAAGAAATTATTCACAAAAAATTATGGATCAATATTTAACTAGTGATTAAGGGGAAAATTATGGTTGAACTTAGTTTACCATGGTTGACCAGGTTGATTGAGGATAACAAGATTTCATTGTGGATGAAAATGGTTGACCATGTTTGACCATAGACACAAATAAATATAGTAATATATCTATGTTACATTAATATAACAATGTAATGTTAATGTTGTCAATTGTTACATTGTTACATCAATGTTCACCATGGTTGATATTACATTAATGTTAATTTTAATGTTACATTAACGTTACCAAAATGATTTCAATAGCTATTGAAGAAGGTTGATGAGTGTAGAAATTCCTTGTAGATTCAAACTGCTAATTGTAATTTGCTAAAACAACATGAATCTACTCTACCAATTGCAAAAACCAATTTCGACGATCGTGAAATCACGAAGAATACAAGAGAAATAATTAAATAAAAACATTACAGAATTATTTCCTCTGTAAATCCATAGCTGAAAACCATGTTATCTATATATTTCATTAGTCATAAAATATGAGAAGATTACAATTCTTTTCTCAAGCCTAAGAAATATCTACACTATCTCTATCTATCTCACTGCTTCCTAGACTGAATATGGCCAACACTTATCCAATTTCCTAGCCTTCCAAGCTCCTAATTCCTTGTGTTCAATGAGGAATTATGCCCCTATTTAACATGAATTTTGCTCCATTGGCTTTCATAGTTCCTTTAGGCTCTCCTGTGATTCCATGAACCATTTGTACAACCCGGAAAATTATAAAAATGATAACACACTACCCTTGAACTCCAGTCTCAACTGGGTAACTCGTAGATCACACATGCATGAGTTATTTATGGGTGATTTATCAGTTAAATAGTTGATCATAGATTACACACCCTACTACTTGACCTCCCACTAGTTCCTCCAACAGTTGGAACTAGTTTAACTAACTTTAACTCAGTTTTACTGAATTAATTAATTAAAACTCAAAATAAACTCAACCTAGGCTCCTATAAAGTAGGATCCACTCTAAATGACTAAATTTAGGCCCTCAAATCAAATTAACAAAACCAGCAAAGTCAAACTAACTTAGTTAACTAGTACACGTTATCTTGTGATGTCGAATTACAAATTTCTCCTAATTTAATTCAAGAGAAAATTAAATTAGGATTTTCTTATTGTTATGTTAAACACCCCAAATCAACAAGAAGGGATTCACATATAGCCTAATCTATCATATTTTGAATGTATTCCATGCAACACCTCTAATTGTTGTTGTTTCTACTACAACATCTGCAACTGAAAATAATCATGAATCAATATGCAAAAGTCTACTAGGAAAATTGTGTTGCTACTGACTCTGCTACTAAGCCACCTGCTCTGGTGTCAACACTGCTCTACACTCCTTAGTAATAACTGACACTGATCCTTGTAATACTGAATATTGTGGGCCCCAGTAGCAAGGTAATGATCCATGAAAAAAAAAACCTCTATAGATCCTGCCCAAATTTTTGGAGCTCTTGGGACTATTGCTTCACATTGCCCACCTCACACCTGAGGTATGGCTTCATGTGCTCCCTCTGCCCATTTTGCTCGAACTCTCCTCCTACATGGGGTCTCTAACTGATCCTCTTCATCATCATCCTTGTGGTCAACCCAACTTACAATTAACTAAGGCTTCCTCTTGAGAGCTAAATCATGCTCCCTCTCAACCACAACATCTTGAATCCCTACCTTGCTCCTTAATGATGTGCATGCACCTTCCTCTAATGTGTAGAGGTTCTCGATTATGACACCAAATTGCATGATTTGACATGAAGCAAGATGATTGAGGTAGGATTTCCCATCTCTGAAGACTACCTCATACCCTTTTTATTCCATCCTTAATTTTTTCACCAGTTCAAGTTTATTGGATTCATTGCTATTACCAAATAAATCATTGAGAGTATTCCACATAGAAAAGGAAGTCTCTTTTCAAAACCAATCCTTTTATTCCATGCTAGGAAGTTTGTTGAACCAACCAACTTGTTGCTTTCCTTGCAAAATGTAGTCATGCTATCTAAAAATTGAGACATAGAATACAATATACTACTTTCTTTGTTAACCAAGAGCTTCACTCTTTGTCAAGTTGAAGTATACTAGAGAAATTCCAATGAGAACTTTTTTTTATCTTCAATGAGATCTTGATGATGGGGTCTTCTACAATCTAGTAACCGTCTTTCTAGGTCAATAGGTCTTCTTCTTATTTTCTTTTGTCCCTCTACAAATGATTACCCTTGATAAGAAAACCCTTCTTTGTGTCCGTCCAACTACCTTCTCTTGTTCACCTTAGCTCTGATACCATGTTGGAGAATGAAATATCACAAATTATTAATTCAATTTATCCTTGATCTTAATAGTTTCTTCTGAAATTTATTTGTCTTCTTATGTTTCTTTGTTATATCTTCTTCATCAAACAATTATCAAGTGAAAAAATATATAGACAACGGACAGAGAAATTAGGCTCCAAGCCAGGGCATAACCCATCTAAGAGGAAAACCCAAAAGATCTCTTCTCTTCCTATAGAATCTGTTTCAAACGTGAAACCAAGACCTAAACCTTAAAATTAAAAATTCCTCCCAACACCAAGTTAGCCCCTCAATAACACCTTCCAATTAGGTCAAATTCAAACCAATTCAACACGAGACAAATCCTTTTATAACTGCACCAAACTCAGAATTTCATCCGCCTAGCTTCAAAATTTTGGACCTATAGTAGTTTTGTAACTTCAACTCCTGTAGAAGCACAACTACTTCGCATATGTGTGAGAAAAATAGGGCACGAATTTGATTTTCTTTCCTTTGATATTTTTCTTCCTCCTTCATTTCCTTTCTTGACCTTCTTATCAATTTATGCACTTCAGATCAAACTCCTAGATTGCAGATCGAATTGCTGAAAAAATGAGGCTGGCCAACTTCTATTTATACTCTTTTGAGTGGGTTGAATACCCCTCTTTGGGTTGACTTTCCTTTGCCAAGGCTAACTTGTGATAGGAGGTTTATTTTAACTTCTTTGACTCAAAATAAATTATTTTACTAGGTACATCTTGTCAATATGGGTCTTATAATCATGATGTTGACTCTTTTGACTCATGCCAATAAATCCTATGACCTAACAAACTCCAGAAGCATGAAGAACATGCTTTACCTAGAAACCCATCAATAAGAAGCATGAAACCCATGCTCTAAAATAATATTTTTTCTTTGTTCTTTTGTTTGTTACATAAGATATACATATTGAAACCAGTACAATGACAATTATGAGGGCCAAAACTAGTTACTTTTTCCAAGAGAGTGATGGGGTGATTATTTGTTATAAGGGTTTGGCTAATAAAGGGTCCACATATGCAATGAGTAAATAGGAATATATATGTAGGTCATGTAGTTATAAACATGTAAGAATGGATTGAATATAGGAATGTATTTTAATATTTGGAGTTTCTCCTACTCTTTAAGGAGTTATTGTATAACGATCTTTTTTATCTCTTCTAGTTTTGTGCTTCGAGTTCACACTTTATGTACATTGTACATACCCTAATTCATTATGATATCCTAATTATTTTCAAACATAAAATATACAGTGCTACTCATTTAGTACCAACATGAATATACAAGGGTATCCAATGATGACATCACGTGTGTTCTCTAGTGTATGTCTCCCAATTACAAGTGAATTCCCAATTACAATTTCACTTCTTACACAAAAAGTTTTGATGTTTATAAACACCAATACACATCTCCCATCCAAAAAGTCTACTTGTTTCAAATAAATAAAGGAATTATAATATTGAAATATTCTTATAAGTATCACGTAAAACATTAATTTGTGACCTTCTATGCTAAGTGGCTTTATTTCAAATATAAATACAATTTCACTATACTTTATGCTATGAAATGAAATATTTATTGTAATAACTTAATATATCTACTTCAAATTTTCACAAGCCTCACGCAAGTCTCATTCAATTTTTCAAGAAAAAACTCTATCCAAGCTACCAAACCTTCTTGGTTTTGTTGTCCTTTTATGTAAACAATTACACAATTCTCATTCAAATATTCATTTAAATATTCAAGAAAAAACTATATCCAAGCTACCAAAACTTCTTGGTTTTGTTGTCCTTTTATGTGAGAAATCTTATATAGAAAATGACTTCATCAAGATATCCTTAACAAAACTAAAACACCAATATAAAACATGTTATTATATCTTTAATTCAATCATATTATCAACATTTAAGCATATATGGTGTAAAGTTTTAATAATAAAAAATAAAATTAAAGGGATTTTAAAAATCACTTTTAAATGTAAAGAAATTATTTAATAATATCACACTTAATTTTAATAGTAATAATAAAATTATTAAGAAAATAAAATTTAAAACAATAATAAACTAACATAATATAATATTATTAAATAAGCTTTCATTCAAAATTTAACGAAGTACTTAAAATCGATTATGGTGAAAGCAAGGTTGAAGAGCCATAGGTAAGATTTATATAATTGTTACATACCCTTCCTTTTACGCGATTAGGTCACAATGGTCTCAACCTTGATAATTTAAATTTGGTGATAAAAAACACAAAAAATAAATAAATTAAGAATTATACAAAACTCAACCATGCATATTACAACTGTAAGTATCTCACGCATGCCAACTAAATTGATTTAAAAGGAATGTTACATATTTTCATTTTAACTATAACATTTGAAAAATGAACGTTCGTACCATCAAGAAATTAGGGAACGAAGAATGTATATTAAATAAAAAATACTACAAATGTAGTGTTCTCCCCCAACATAATTAAACAACATTAAAAAAAATAGAAATGAGAAGATTATTACTTTCCCCTCCGAAATCATATGGCAGGCGGAAGTAAGGGAATCGAACCACAGCTTAGCACATTGTAAAGGAGGATTGGTTTTGGACAAATGAGTTTGGTTTATAGTGCGAATACTGTGGTTAGATCCACTGAATGAATTGACGAGGATTAACATAGGCCGATTGCATGGAGGCGGATCTGATCTGTTAAATTGACTGGGATTATATTAATTAAACTCTGACATCATCTCAGCGAAAATCCGAGCGTACGACCTCATGTCAAGGGTTGCAAAAGATGTAGAACTCCTTTTTGGTGCAGGTTTGGTCTGCGGTAGCCTTGAAATATAGTATAAATTCATATATCATGTCTTGTAGAGGTTGCAAAGGGTGCTAACCTTCTGCTGAGGGTTGCAAAAAGTTGCAGGGATGCTTACTTCTTAATATTAATTCCATCACCAAGCTACATAGTCACGTTCTCTCAATCCTTTTTTTTTCCAATTTTTCAAAATCTTTTAACATTGTTTTGAGTGGGTTTGGTCTGCGGTGCATCAATTTCTATGGTTTGGTCTGAGGTGCTGGTTTGAGGTGCTCCTTTGCTGCTATGTGAGTCTGTCCTTTTTACTAGAGTTAAAATTATCTAAAGCGATCCGTCGAAGCAACATCTCTATTTTCCAAAGATACAACCTCTAAGATTATGGGTGACAATAAGTTCTTCTAAACTTCAATTTTGAGATAGAAGGAGTAAGATTTGTTGGAATTTCTAAATAATTCCGAACGATAGAGAGGAAAATATAATTCCTCTTCTACAACACAGAAATTAAAAAAAATTCATACACAGAGAGGTAAATGGAGTAAAAAACTCTGTTTCTATTAGACTTAAGAAAAACGATTACAAAATGACTGTCTTCAGAACTTCTATTGTTTTGGATTACAAAAAAAAACTCTACTGCTACAAAACACAGCTCATCAACTTCTAGCATATGCTGCTACACACACAGTGTTCAGCGCTGTGTCTTCTTTCTCTCTCTCTCTCTTTTCTACCTTTGGGCTTTTTCTCTTAATACATAGTCAAATCTATGCTCTTTTCTTTTCACGACATGCACTTCATACAAAGCCCACCGCATATGTCTATATTTTACTTTTTCGTTATAATAATTATATATATATTGTGAGTATAATATATTTACAATATATATATTACATAACGTTTATAACCAAAGTTTAAAACAAGTAAAATATTGCGCGCTAAAAATAAATTTAACCAACGTAAAAATTTTAGCACATACATTTCCGTAAATAAAAACAAATCAAAAAAATATCAAATCAAAACATTAAAGACTTTATGTTTTTCGGGTGTTAGTATGAATCCTTTGTCGAAGTGTACGAAAAAGGACCACTTTAGCTACGCATAACTAATAGCCCTAACAACAAAAGTGGCTGCCAATATCTTCAGATCTGTAGTTAGTTGATCAAGAAAAGAGCTACAAAAAACCAGATCTATGCATAGAAAGACATTAAGCAGTAAAAAGAAGGGTTTGCTCCATATACCAATAGACAAGACAAGAACAATTTTTGAAAGAATTTTTGTATTAAGGGCACCTGGGAGGAAAACAAGAAGGCGTATCCAATTCTCTTCAATGGGATGGGTTCTTGGAAGTCCTCAGCACTTCAGATCTAGAATCTCTCTCTCTTGTTGGTGTAGAAAACCCAGACAAAGATAGAACTCAAAGGGAGCTCACACAGCAAAATAATGTAGAAAAATGTGACCAAGTGTATAGATCCGCAGTGATCTAATAGGCAACAAAAGGTGAAGAATGGTAGGAAAAACCCTCCTATTTATAACAAAATATTGGGTCATTCTAGATCTTGGTGCATGATTAAAATAATGTTAACCAAATCTAGATCCACCTTTTATGGAATATTTTATTATATTTGTTGGACGGAAAAAGTATTTGACTTGGGTCAAATCCCTTTATTTGTTAATAATGAATAAATAAATGATTTATTTATCTTTTTAAGGAAGTGGTTGAAGGATAATTGAATAAATAATGATTTATTTAATTATTTGTGGGTGATTTGGTCATATTTAACAAGGAATATTATCTAAATAAGATTTAAATAATTATTCCTAGAAAATAATAAGATAAACAAAGGTTTATCTAATTAATTTCTTTGTTTTTGGGTTAAACATGACTAGGAATAATAATTAAACTATGGTTTAATTAATTATTCCATGAGGAAAATTAAACAAAATAGGTTTGTTTAATATTTCCTTTTGGGGTTTCTTGTTTAGACCATAATCAACCTAATAAATGTGGTTTATTAAGTTATTTTACATAGTAAGAGCAATTTTACTTAGGGTAAAATTGGTCTTACATGGTGTACTTGGGTCCATCTAATGATAATAGGTTAGATGACCAAAAAATGGTGTAACACCGGGGGCTTCTTGAAAGACCTCCCCGTGAGTTCTCCCCCTGGAACTGCTTTGGTTTGCAAAGTGATGGGTCCAGTGATGGGCGACGTTATTTCTTTCGGGGGATCATCTTCCTCCTTCGCTGCTCAAGTCTACTACCTCCCGGAATGTTGTTTGCGATCAAATCAAAAGTGGTAAGTCAAACTGGTTGGTGCATAATTTATTTCTGGTGTGTGAATTGTTAAGTGTGGAGGAGACGCAATCAGTAGCTGGAGATTGCTACCGCCACTTCTGTCCTTTAGCATTCCCATCAAAATTAACTCTGTCGTTCTGCATCTGTGTGGTAGTTGGAATTAAATTCCAACACTCCCTCTTAATTTCAACTGCTATACTTTCTTCCATGCCCAGACATTTTCTCAAGTAATTAAAACTTTTCTGCCCCAACGGTTTTGTCAATATATCAACAAACTACTCCTCTGTTCTATAATATTGTAAAACAATTTCTCCATTGTTCACTAATTCTCCGATGTAGTGATACTCAGCAACAATATGTTTCGTTCTCTTATGAAACAATGAATTCTTTAACAATGCTATTGCTGAGCTATTATCACAATAAATTGTTGTGCCTTTTACATGTTCATGAGACAAACTCCTCAACATTATCCTCATACAAATTTCTTGACACACTGCTACTGTAGCTACCACATATTCTGCCTCTACTATTGATAAAGCCACAATTGGCTGTTTTTTGGAAGCCTATGAAATGGCTCCTAAACCCATATGAAAAACATAACCAGAGGTGCTTTTCTGGTTATCTATACTTCCATCCCAATCACTATCAGTATATCCAATTAATTCAAAATTTTCTGAAGTTTTATATAAAATTCCATACCCCTTTTTTCCTTTCACATACCTCAGAATTCTTTTTGCTGCTTGCCAATGTGTCTCCTTTGGCCTTTCCATAAATCTGGAAATTAAGTTCACAACATGCATAATATGGGCTTAGTTGCAGTCAAATACATAAAGCTGCCAACTATGCTCTTGTACAAACTAGGATCAAAATCCTTGTTGTTGTCCTCTTTGCTTAGTTTCAATCCCATCACTATAGGAGTAATTGTTGTCTTGCAATCCTGCATATTAAATCTTTCCAAAAATTCATTCACGTACTTTGATTGAGAAATAAAAAATTTTATTTTCATTTTTCTCTACTGCTATTCCTAAGAAGTATCTCAGCAATCTCATGTCAGTCATCTCAAATTCATCCTTCATGACTGATTTAAAATTCTCAATGAGGTAAGCATCATTACTTGTAAAGATCACATCATCAACATACAAAACAACAATGAGCATCTTACCATCTTTCTCCTTGATGTATAATGTGGGTTCTCCTTCACATTTTTCAAATCCATTTTCTAGTAGATAGGCATCTATCCTACTGTACCATGCTCTTGGTGCTTGCTTCAACCCATAAAGAAATTTCTTCAATCTGCAAACTTTGTGCTCTTGGACTTCTTTCTCATATCTCAGAGGTTGTTCAAAATATATCTCTTCCATCAATACTCCATTTAGGAATGTTGATTTCACATCCATTTGGTAAATTTTCCACTTTTGTTGTGCTGCTATGGACAACACTGCTCTTACTGTTTCCATTCTTGCAACTGGTGCAAAAGTTTCCTCATAGTGTTTTCCTTATTGCTGCTTATATCCTTTGACAACAAGTCTAGCCTTGTGCCATTCAATCTTACCTTCAACATTGCTTTTGGTTTTATAAACCCATTTCAGTCCAATCACTTCTTTACCTTTTGGGAGATCAACCAATTCTCATGTTTTATTTTTCTCTAGGGCATTCATTTCTCCATCCATAGCATCTATCAATTTCTTATCTTTTATAGCTTCTTCAAAATGAATAGGATCCTCTACATGACAATATAATGCAAATAAAGAGTTCATACCTTCATTTGTTGCCTCTTGCTCATAAATATTATTCAAATTTCTGAATATTTTTCCTCTTTCACTTGTTGAACTTGTGCTTGTAGAAGCACTCAAATCTGCTCCTTGTGATGTGCTTGGAAAAGCACTGTTATCACTTCTCAAGGGTGTTCTCATTCCTTATTGCGGTGTCCCTTGATGTCCTTGTGTTGGTGGAGGTGGTGCTACTAATGAGGTGTTTCTTTCAGCCATTTCTTCCTCATCATCATCATGAGACAAACAACTTTTAATATTCATTGTTTTCTCTTTGCTTCCATCCCAAGCTTCTTCCTCAATGAACTATACATCTCTGCTTATAAAAAACTTCTTGGTGGATGGGTTATATAGTCGGTATACCTTTGATACTTTACTATATCCAATAAATATGCACTTCTCCCCGTTACTATCCAACTTCTTCCTTAGCTGATCTGGAATGTGTGCATAAGCCACACAACCAAATAATCTCATGTGGGTGACATGCTCCTTTATGCCACTCCACGCTTCTTCCGGAAATCTGTACATAACAGATTTGGTTGGGCATCTATTTAAAATATACGCTACACAATTTACAGCTTTAGCCCAATATTCATTTGGCAAATGTTTTTCCATCAACATACTTCTTACCATGTCCATGATGGTTCGATTTTTTCTTTCAATAGCTTCATTTTGCTGCGATGTATACCTTGTTGTAAATTATTTATTTATCCCATTTTCATTACAAAAATGCAGGAAATATTTGGAGATTTATTCTCCTCCTCTGTCTGTCCTAAGGACTTTAATACGTTGCCAACTTTGATTCTCTATAAGAGCTTTAAAGTGGCAGAATTTCTCAAACACTTCACTTTTAAATTTCAAAAAATAAACCCATATTTTCTTGTGTAATTATCAATAAAAGTTAGCACATAGTGGTTGCTTGCTAATGATGGTGTTTGCATTGGTCCACACAAATTAGAATGGACTATTTCTAAGGGTGTCTTTGCCTTTATGCTCTTTCCTGATGGAA
The DNA here is from genome assembly GCA_034641835.2 of Pinus albicaulis. Taxonomy (NCBI): domain Eukaryota; kingdom Viridiplantae; phylum Streptophyta; class Pinopsida; order Pinales; family Pinaceae; genus Pinus; species Pinus albicaulis. The sequence continues at coordinate 343,279,887 of CM076569.1, read as the reverse complement.
AGCTTTCTCTATGTTGTTTGCCCAAGATGTAGCCTTCACATAGGTTGCCTGGTTTCTCAATCAATGGTAATCCCTTTACCATTCATTTGCTATGAAACAAATTCAAACCTCCAAAATTGAGATGTCCAAATCGCAAGTGCCATAACCAATTTTCATCCTTGGCTTCTCTTTGAAATTTTCAGCTCATTTCTTCAAATCCGCTCTCATTTTGAGACGGAACATTTTGTTCCTCGTCATCTTCACTTGTGCAATGCATTGCTTGCTTAGTGGTTTATCCATGATAGTTCATACATCATCTTTAAAGAAAAAATTGTACCCCTTTTGAATGAGTTATCCAATGCTCAAAAGGTTACACTTCATACCAGACAAATAATAAACATCTGATATGGTTCTTCTTTCTCATTTCTTTGTCAAAACACTTACTCTGCCTTTTCCCATGACAGAGACCTTACTGTCTGTCCCCAATGTAACTTGAGACTTTACATTTTCATCTAACATGGAAAACATGACAATGGTTCCAGTCATATGGTTGCTACATCTTGAATCTAGAAACCATATATCTTCATTCTTCTCCTCAGCCAATTTACATGCTAAAAACAATTTTTTTTTTTTTACTGATATTTTCCTTAGCAAAATTAGCACTGGGTCTATTACCCATGTCACTCCGTTTCTTCCTACATTCATTGGCATAATGGCCATATTTTTTACAGTAATGAAATTGGACTTGGGATTTATCATACCTTTTTCCATGTGCTTGATTTTGTCCACCTTGCTAACTACTGCCTTGGCCTTGGTTCTGATTTTGGTTTTTGCCCCTTCCATTTGTATTTGCTGGCATGTTTCTTCCTACTCGGTTTTGACTTCTGCCTCTACTTTTTCCTCTGTAGTTTCCTTTGTCTTGACCTCTTCCTCTTCCAAAGGACATTTGGGTCTTGAAGGCATGCTCCAAAGATGAGTCTGTTGTTCTGCTCAATTTTTGTTCATGTGTTATCAGTGATGCATGAAGCTCATGTACTGAAAATTTTGAGAGATCCTTGGTCTCTTCTATTGCCACTACTATGGCATCAAATCTTGAGGGTAAACTTCTAAATATTTTCTCCACTATCCTTATTTCTTCAAGTGTCTCTCCATGAGACCTTACCTGGGTAACCAACCCAATCACATGTGTGAATAATGAGTCTATGTTATAAGAGTCTTTCATACAGGGAGTTTCAAATTCTCTCCTCAGAAATTGTAGCTTTGTTGTCTTCACCTTCTCCATACCTTGATAGGCTATCTGGAGGGTATCCCATGCATCCTTGGACCTCTTAGTTGCTGCTATCCTTGGGAATACACTTTCATGCACTACTTGATAGAGATAGAAGAGGGATTTTGAGTCCTTATTCCTATTGCTCTTCAACAAATCCTTCTTTCCCTGTGTTAAGGCATTAAAATCATTTTCATTTGTTGGTTCTTCAAAACTATCTTCAACAAACTCCCATAAATCTTGAGAGGAAAATGGGGCTCTCATGGTGATTTCCCAATAGTCACTACAAGAAAAAAGGACATTGGTGAGGGGCGAAAATGGTCACCATAAGCTCATTGGTGAGGGTCAAAAGAGCCTTCGTCACCAAAAATTGAACGTCACCAAAGGTGGCGTCGCCGAAAGTATAGGTGTTTTGGTAACATTCAAGGTCCGTCATCAATAATGATTTATAGTGATGGATAGTGACCGTCACCATTTCATATGAGTAATGGTGACGAACAATAACCTCCGTCACCAAAAAACTGAACGTCACCAAAGGTGGCGTCGCCGAAAGTATAGGCGCTGTGGTGACATTCAAGGTTTGTCACCAATAATGATCTATAGTGATGGATAGTGACCGTCACCATTTCATATGAGAAATGGTGACGAACAATAGCTTCCATCACCAAAAAACTGAACATCACCAAAGGTAACGTCGTCGAAAGTATGTGTTGTTGTGACATTCAAGATCCGTCACGAATATTGATTATAATGACGAATAGTGACCGTCACCATTTCATATGAACAACAACGATTTTTTGTGATGGACCTTTCATGGCCGTCACTATTGGTGCATATATATGGCGACGTTCATTGACCGTCCATAAATTCATTGGTGACATCAAGCTCCGTCACGAATAATGACTATAATGACAAACAGTGACCCTCACCATTTCATATCGACAACAAAGATTTATGGTGACAAACTTTTAATGGTCGTCACTATTGATGCGTATATATGGTGGCGTTCGTTGGCCGTCACCATTTCATATTTTGGCGAGGGTCGAAAAATGTCACCATAAGCTCATTGGTGATGGTCAAAAGAGCATCTGTCACCAAAAACTGATCGTCGCCATTCCCTATGAATATCAGGGCACGATGGAATCGAACCACCAACCTCCTGCTTGTAAAGCAGATGCTCTTCCATTGAGCTAGCACCCTTTAAAGAATTAGAGTTTAAACTAGCAATTGCCCCTAAAGGTGCAAAGATACACCAAAGGAATAGAAAATCTAGAAAAATCAAAAGTTGCTAGAAATAATATGTTCAATATACATAATAAAAAGACAATAAGAATAACTTTTGATATAATATAACAAAGCATGTACTATGTAGGAGAATAACTGGAAAGCACAACTAGAAATTTGAATCACAACACAACAATATAAAAGAACATGCAACATGAAAGGAACAACTCCAGAGTTTGAGAAATATGAACAATCCATGGGCCTGTTCTTATATGTTGATATAGATAACAAAATAGAAATCTAGATTTATGAAATTAAAGTATCACACAAGAATGTCTTGAACAAATATCAATATGTAAAATAGTATTTTTTGCATTTGGATTTACCTTTTAGAACCTATTGAAAAATTTTCCACAGAAACAACCAATAAACATAACAACATAGACCTCAGGAGCACTAGAGAAGTATTCAAAGCAAATGATGAAAAGCGTATCTAGAAAAACCTGAAAACCCTCTGAAGTAAACCACACATTTATCATCGTGACTAGTATGCTAAAAAAGATCATAATAGATTATGAACTATTCCACCAAAAAACAGTGAAATTTTCCACTAAAATACAGTTTCAAATTAATCACTAACATGACGCTAAATTCTCTGCAAAAAGAGGGAAGTTTCAAGATAATGTATAATATCTTGCATGGTAATCGTGTTAATAAAACCTTCCAAGGAATAAGACCATAGCAGTCAACAAGAGTGCCATCATACTTAATACTATCAAAGAGTGGTCAATAGCAAAAGTGAATTGACGAACTTTCATAACTTGCATTAGTTCCTTATCCTTCATCCAACCCTAAAATTTTAGACCAAGGTTAACATTTTGAAGGAAAATTAAGAAAAGTCACATGATCTTGTGAAACAATATTTACGCTGTAAAGCGTCTTCATTTGAAAACAACTCTCCTAAATGACAGGTGTACAATTATGTACCATCGATGAGAGTGTTAGACGATTGAAACATTCTCTACCTTCATATTAAAAAATGTTATTATTAATCTGTTACATAATAAAACAATTTGTCCCGGAAGCAGATGGCCTTCTATGGAGTCTTCGACGACTTCTTCTGCAAGGCTTCCATATTTGGAATACATATCCACAGTTCTGGTAGCTAAGAACATATTTTGCTAAAACCCATTTGCGAGCATGTGGGCATGGGCTTTCTTACCTTCTGCGAAGGCCTTCGCAGAGCCACATGCATCCAGCAGTGAAGCGTACATGGTGTCATCTGCCGCAAGTCCTCGTTCATCCATGACTTGCAAATAGCCCAAGGCCTCCTTAAATCGGCCTTCCTTGCACAAAGAATTGAAGTCTGCGTTCATGGTAGAAAGGCTGGATTCGGAATTAAGAGCATTGCTTATTATTGTGTTTGTATCTACATTTCCATTGCTTCGATGTTTGAATTGGGTTTTTGTTTTCGATTGGGATTTGTTTTTTAGTGGGAACAACAGTGCAGGTAATAGTGCCAAAGTCACCATAGCCATTAATGTCTCGATGATAAACTAGCCCTCATCCACTAGGGAGCTCTAACGTTGTTCCTTCATATTATGGAGCAAACAGAGTTTCAGGAAAAGGTAAATTGTTTATCTAATTACACAACTGTCAGGACAAAGGGACATTAGTTTCATAAAAAGAGGTTTTATTTCATAAGAGATGAAAATTTTGACATTCACAGGGAAAAGTAACATTGTGTTGATATATTACATGATCAATCAGTTGTAGATTTATACTTGCTGAAACCCATTTGCGAGCATGTGGGCATGGACTTTCTTACCTTCTGCCAAGGCCTTCACTGAGCCACATGCATCCAGCAGTGAAGCGTACATGGTGTCATTGGCCGCAAGGCCTCGTTCATCCATGACTTGAAAATAGCCCAAGGCCTCCTTCAATCGGCCTTCCTTGCACAGAGAATTGAAGTCTGCGTTCATGGTAGAAATGCTTTTATTATGTGGATTTTGCTGGTGTGTAAGGCTAGATTCGAAATTAAGAGCATTGCTTATTATTGTGTTTGCAAGCTGTGGAGTTCCAGACCTAAAAGATAACTGAAATTTCGATGGAAAGAACCGTATAGTTGAGATTCCCAGCTTGTGACTGTGAATATGTTAAGGATGAAGTTTGAACTAGTGTATAACTTAAAGTACTCTCCATAAGGCTGTAAATAGGCTATGGCAGTCATTTACGAATCTCAGAATGCTTTGGATTGCTATTATCAAACACAGATCTTATATTTAAAAGTGCTATAGATTGGAACTGATGGGGAACCTGAAAAGACAATAATATGGTTCTGAGATTTCTGGGTGCATCTATGATCTGCTTTTGTTCTAGGAAAGGAATGGGTGAAGCCTTCCAGTTTTATTTGCTACTTCAGGTAGCTATTCCTTGCCATTTCTCGTTCATTATGGTCACTAAAAATGTACTCTTGTTCATACATGCATGCAGAAGATAAATAATGCGAGATTCTGTTATCACATCTCATTCAGTATATATTTTATTTCAAATTCCCACTAACTCATTCCTACTTGTACCAAGATTGCTTATATGATATATCCAATGACACAGAAACAACTGAGTGCTTGGGTATTAAATCGTATTATATTTTTTGAAGGTATCCTCATATCGTAGTGTCTCTTTCCCTTCCAGTATGACATGAATTTCATGTTGTGTTTTCTTTTCTTTAGACTTTTCCTGTCTGCTAGATATACTACCTTATTTAACTGTCCTCTGGCTGGCATGTTTAGGAGTATTTTTGCAGTTTCTGGGCAGCTTTCATCAATGACAATTTCACTCTGAACTTCCAATTTTCCCCTAAATTGCACCTTATTCACTTCTCCAATAACTGGTATAAAAAAGAGGGCCTTTGGGGCTTTCTGGTAGCTTTCATCAATTTCACAGTTTTCATCAATATTTCACAGTTTTCATCAATTGTATTATGAACTTCCAATACACCACTAACTTGAACCGTAGACAAACTAACCCATGGAAGTGAAGAACCCTGTTGAAAATGTGGATCTACTGATTCGACCCCAGTCTGATTGCTCTCTTCAGCAGACCATGATATATCTTCAAGTTATCTTAAGATCCTATTCTAGCTTATATATGGGTGGCTAGATCTCATTGGACTGGACTAGAATTTGGGATGCCATTAAGATTAACATGCATCTCATTTTTGTGGAAGAGACAATGTGGAACAGATTGTTATTTTTGTTTTTCTTTTACCAGTCTGTGCATGTTATGATAATTTGATTTTGAAATAATATTTTTGACTAATAGATGGACACTCATTTGACTTTCATTGAAGCAATGCTACATTTGTTCCAGTCTGATTCTGGAATTAGGCTATGACAGTGCAAAAATTGACCTTTGAAGCCTTTAGTGTCTCTTTATTGTCATTTAACTTTATACATCAAGGTATTTAATACTTCGCCAACAATGAAAAGCTTGACTAAAATTTTACTATGAAAAGAATGGGACTATCTGTAAAACACGAGGTGTTTTTATTTTGCTTAGTTAACCATGACTGTCCTTGTTACAAAGTTGGTTCTTTTTTTGATTTCAAGTCATTGTCGTCAATTACAATAGGATCAAGTAGGCACCACTAGGTGCAATGACAACAGTAACAAGCAGGCAGTACTTGGTCTGACTATGACAGTATTCAATATGTAGTAGATGCCCGGGCACACCAATGGTAGCTAGCCTGGATAATCACTTCCACCTTTTGAGCATGGCTATTCTTAGAAACAGAACATTTCTCTTGCTCTTTTAATTAGAAAGTTAACTTTCCAAGATCTCTTCATAGGAAGGAAATTCCTGGCCTTGAAATAATTTGATCTGGCTCAGAATCAATGGGGAAAGCAAGTAATTGCTGTTCTCCTTTTGTTTTCACCATGATTTTTCAGACTTCACAAATGTGATATACAAATCTGTGGAGTTCCAGACCTAAAAGATAACTGAAATTTCAATGGAAACAACCCTATAGTTGAGATTCCCGGCTTGTGACTGTGAATATGTTAAGGTTAAAGTTTGAACATAATTTGACTTATAGGTATCAAAATGTAGAGCTGCCTAGAGATAATGAACAAATTTCCACCCCACCATAAAAGAAAATATAATTATATTCTGATTCAGTTCTCCAAGTGCAGATTTGATCATTGATCAATCATTTTACCATTCATGGAAGAGCTGTAGAAAAATGTATCCTGTCAATTTTAAATATACCCGATCAAGGTTTTGTATGCAGAGTATGCTCACACTATGTCATAAAGAATTAAAGTATTCTTGGGTAATCTTTACGAAACAGAGCCTCATTTTACTCTTGAAAATTCATCTGCATTTATGTTTGCTACATGTCTCAATAGTTACAAAATGAAAATAAACAACAAATTATAGAGTGGTGTAATTATTAACGAGGTGTACATCTCGATTGTACTGCTATTGTTGTTGGGTGTTAATAAAATATAATGGTAGTCAATGGTGAGATTCTGATGATGCCTGATTGAAATTTCTCCCAACTTCAATTTCATTAGTTTCATAAGGAATTAAAGTATTCTCGGGTAATGTTTACAAAACAGAGCCTCATTTTACTCCTGAAAATTCATTTGCATTTATGTTTGCTACATGTCTCAATAGTTACAAAATGAAAAGAAACAACAAATTATATTACATTGAAATGTAGGTTGTACAGTGAGTGCAGTGAACATGGGCAGTAAGACGGACCTATATAAACCCAAGTCTGACATGTGTTGTATGCCCTGGGTCCTGGGTGTTGAAGGGGTGATCCTTCATCTCTTCATAAGTGTATTGCATGTCAAAGTATATTAAATCTAGACTGTACAGTGAATGCGTTGAATATGGACATTAAGACAGACCTATCTAAATCCAAGACTGAGATGCACCTCAAGGTTGCTGCGCTTGAGGATGTCTATTTCGAGTTTACACAATTTTGGTATCTTGAGTACACAAATGTTGGATATCTCTGATTTCATAGCTCAATGGGAAATCTCCACATCCATGATCCAATGGAGATAGGTGGGAATTTACCACCACTGGCCCAAGTTAGACACTTGGCACATTCTGTCTCTATGGTTCTGGCTAAGAATCCATATCGGGAGAATTATCTACTCATCTCTTCATAAGAGTGTTCCTCCTTGTAATAGTGCATAGAACCTAAATTGTGCATTGTGTGTGAACACACAAATGGCAAATGTCTCAAATTTCAAAGCTAAATTGGCAACTTCTACATCTATATCAGGTCGGTTGAACCATGGTGCAGTAAATAGGTGGGAGTTTTCATAGCACTCTAATCAGCAAAGACAGCCCACAGGTCCTCAGATTTCTAACCAGGTGTGTAAACCATGATGAAAAAAATATATCTAATGATTAATAAATCTTTTCTCATGACATCATGCTGCCATGTTAGTAATCTTGATCCCATAGCACTGTAATTTTGTCACAAAATTCCCTTCAGTTGCTTATATTTGGAATCCGGAGGTACCTGAACTGGGAGTTCTCATATCTGAAACACTTTCAGAATCTGGATGAATTCAAAATTGGGCAAAAGGGTCAACCTAAAAATCCCATCAGGCTCTTTCTATGCACTCTAAGGAAATTTGGAACCTACTGGTAAGAGTGTTGGCTTATTGGAAGTGGGATGGAATCGCCTTTTAAATATTTGGCCCATTGTAATAGAGTACTACCCCTATCTTTGTGGACATTGTCCCATTGGAAGAGAGGATTGGCCCGGCCTGTTGGAAGAGAGAAATACCCTACCTGTGTGTACATTTCCCCATTTGAAGAGAGGGCTGGCCCTATTTGTATGTGAGGTTGAATGATAGATGCAATAGGATTTGAAACCATATAAATATGGTATAGGTGGGAGCTCATGAAAGTGAGATGATTTCTAATGCACAGTGCAAAGATATTATGTTGCTTGATTGAGAAATAAGATTGATCAAGGTTTTGTATGCAGAGTATGCTCACACTATGTCAAACTACTACGAAATGGGTAATGCCATGTTAATTTTTGTTTGTCCTTACCTCACTTTTTCTACTGAATAAAATGGTGATAGTAAAAACATAGCATGTCAATGAAGTAAGGTGAGAAAAGAAATTTCAGTTATATCTACTGCTATGGGGCTGTAAAACAATATTTAGCACTGTCATGTTTCCTAAAATATGTAAAAGGTATGTACATGAAATTGTTCACAAAATTCCCTTCAGTTGCTTATATTCGGAATCTGGAGATACCTGAACTCTGAGTTCTCATATCTGAAACACTTTGAGAATCTGGATGAATTCAAAATTGGGCAAAAGGGTCAACCTAAAATCCCATCAGTCTCTTTCTATGCACTCTAAGGAAATTTGGAACCCTATTGGTAAGAGTGTTGGCTTATTGGAAGTGGGATGCCATCGCCTTTTAAATATTTGGCCCATTGTAAGAGAGGACTACCCCTATCTTTGTGGACATTGGCCCATTGGAAGAGAGGATTGGCCCGGCTTGTTGGAAGAGAGAAATACCCTACCTGTGTGTACATTTCCCCATTTGAAGAGAGGGCTGGCCCTATTTGTATGTGAGGTTGAATGATAGATGCAATAGGATTTGAAACCATATAAATATGGTATAGGTGGGAGCTCATGAAAGTGAGATGATTTCTAATGCACAGTGCTTAAATTCTCACAAGGGTAGTGTTTCGATTGTTATTTACAATTTTAAGAGCCCCAATATGATCTATAACCACCTTAAAAGGGAGGTATTTGAAAAAATAGTTGGTAAGTATGTCCCCTATCTTCACCCAAGGAATTATTGCTTTAGTTACTTCAAAGTTCATCCTTAACATTCCATAAATATGTGCCAGAAAAATGTCATAGCGCATAATCAGACCACCACTCTATGAAAGGCTTTACAGCGTTTCCTTTGCAACATATACTACAATTGCTAGTTTTATCACTACCATTAACTATAATGCAACAGTTTTGCACAAACAAAGCATCCTTGTCTAAAGTGAAGTAGGCAATGATGATTAAGACTAATTGTGGGCTTAGAATTGCTTTTCCATTTTTTTTTAATTGTTAGAATTACCGTACTTAGTAGCAGAGGCATTCCCACCATGAATTGGGAAGTCCATAACAACCACTTATGTAACTGGGATTGTTGACTATAATCATTTTAACCTTCTCCTTCCTTTTGCTCAGCCACTGAAATATGTGTTGAGAACTCTTTGCTTATGACATCCCTCATTAGAATGGGCAGACCATTAGTGATAATAACAATATTCTCGTAACATTTCCACTATCATTACAATTGATTTTGGGCTAAAATTTAGACTTATGGGTATCTTTGTCATGCCTTGTAAACAAATGAAGATGACAAGGGGAAGGAGCAGAAGAAAGGGGATTAGAAAACATCCATTGAGAGTAGCTTGAATTGTTGTCAATGATGCTTCATCTTTAGGGATCGCTTCTGTAACTTGCTTTCAATATTCAAGGCAAGCTAGAAAGCCTTGCACCAATGAACTGAGTGCATGCAAAGTCCATCTTGTGTTGAATATGAAACAAGAGACACTTGATAAAATTGAAACATTAATCCCCGACGATGAATTTTTCAATATACTAATGAACAATCAATATCAGCAATTGTAAGAGAGGCAGCCACCGCTAAGTAGCTCCTTCCTAAGAGGTTAGAAACATTGTCTAATAACTATTTTGTAGAAGCCATCGAAATCACCCAACAGGCACCACATTGCACACAACATGTTGAGTTGTGGGAGAAAGAATCTTAAATTAGAATGCACCCTTTTGTGAGAATAACAGCATTTTGGAGAAACAAAAATGCCTATGATAAGTGATATACCTGCTGGAGGTATAGAAATGCTACCAGCATATCAGGAGGTTGGTCCAGACCCCAAGAGATATCTAGGTAACAACCCTAAACCCGAGTGGCTCTGAGGTTATGGAAGAAACATTGAGAAGGAATGTGAAGGCAAAAGTCTTGCAATCAGAATAAACTTACGAGATAACTACGAACCAAGAGTGATAAAGTTCTGACCAGTTCCTTGGTCTAAAGAGGCTAGAAGCTCATGCAACACTAGAAGGTTATTTTATTGGGTAAAGAGAATACTATATGCATCTTGCAGATGCAAATTGCTCTTGCACATGATGGGAAAAAGGGCTTGCAAAAAGATGCCCTGTGTGCAGCATCAACGCACGCAACATTCTCTTTTTCCCAATGCACTAACCTTCTAGTTGCGGCCAAATAGCACTTGGGTCATAGTGGCAAGGCGTTCAGTAGCAGGCACTTACCAAATTTTCCACAATTTGCGCTATTGTACCAGAACTAGATCTTGGACCTATGCTAAGATGTGAGGTGTTTCCACTGGAAGACATCAAGCAGCGTGTTTATTATTCAGAGCTGAAAAACTTGAGAAACACCTTAACCAAGGAGAAACAGTCAGAAAGAAATGAACAAATAATAATAATAATAACTCTAGAAGATTATAAATAGAAAACCCTGCCATCACTGCATTGGAGGTGCAGGCCTTCACTTTTTTATTTTTCATTATAATTTTCACAAAATCCCTCCAATCACAGCCTCTCACATTTTTGCATTTAGCAATAGTTAAAGCCTTTTTCGTTTGGTCACGTATGAATCCCAATGGACAACTGGTGTTATATATGACATACATAACAATTAGGAAGCCAAAACAAGTAAATTCAATGTTTCAACTGTAACTTCTTATCAGGAAATGTTAGTTACAGTAACAAAAATGGTATGCCAATTGCATAAGCCATATGTATCTCCTGTGGAAAGGCTAATTGTAATCCCCGTGTGAGCCAAAATCTCAATAAATAGCAACATAAAGAACTAATATGCAGCAGAATTGTTGTAGAAACTATTTTATAAATGGGAAAGGTAGTGAATTATGGAATAGCATATCATGCATACTACCTATTTAGTTGCTTACCCTGCAATATCGTCTATCATTTTCAGTTGGAAAGACACACCGAGTGAACCTTGGGATTGAATTCTTCTGACGGAGCAGTGCTCGGACGAAGATCAGATCTAAGTGATTCAGTGCAATGAGGGGCAAAGGCATTTATTGGTCGAAGGATATTCTCTAGGACTAAGAGAACATAACAGAGAGGCAGCAGAACCAACAGAAGAAGCAGCGGAGCCACTAGGAGGTGTGATACAGTCCCCAAAAGGGGTGATGCAGACCCACAAAGGGACTGTGCAATGTTTTCGTGAGACAATCCGAGTTTTTTTTGGAAATCAATTTATGAGCTGGGAGGGATGAAACTTGATTTTCCGAGAGGCAGATCGATTTAGAGAAGAGGTGACACAATCCACAGCCATAACCACACAGGCTTATGCATCTACTGCGCAGATGCAACGCGGAGAGAGCTGAGGTTTCGCCAATTCAGATTCGGGTCAGCCGGGGCTTGATGTGTGAGGTCACACTCACTATATTTTTGTCTGTCGTGATTTCTATGTACTGGATAGCCAACAAGGCAGCCAGAGATTGTATTCAAAAACTACTGCTTAATAATACAAATCCTTAGAATTTGCTACATCGGTTTTCCCGCATTGAGTTTTTCCTGGGACTTAGTCCAAAATAAAGGTGTCCTATGTGTGATTTATTTCTTGCTCAGTTTCCTTGTTTCATAATCATATTTAATTAAGTGTAGGCTGCTTCAGTAGTTTACTTCATTAATTCATGATGCAATCTGAATTAATTTTGTAAATGTAATTTACATAATAGGAGAAGTAAGCTCAGATAGTTGTAGTAGGATTCCTAAGATTGTCAGATCTAGGAATTTTCACATTTTGGGCCACTGGTACGCCACAGGCCTATTTTCTCCTGATCAGATGAGTGGATGACGTGCCAAAGGGCTATCTTCTAGCCTACACTGGTAGCAAAGTTGAACCGTAATAATTGAAGGAAATATGCAGTGATTAAGGAGGTCTAGGTATGAAGAAAAGAGGGTTGTATTCAGCTGATAGCAAACCCTTCCTCGTGATCATTATTTCATATTAATTGTTTCAAATTGGCAAGTCATTCTTATTGTACTCTCTCTCTTTCTCTGTTGGACATTTGATTTTAATAATAAGAAGAATTGATGAAGGGTTTTCCCCATCTTAGGGTTTTTCCCTGGCTTGTGCCACATACTTGTGTTCTCTTGTCTCGGCTTGTCTTCTGAATCAAGCATACATGTTCTTTCTTAAGTTTCAATCAATGGCAAATGATTCAGTGCTAATAAAAGTATAATGGGATTATATGGAATTTTAAGTTACTGTGTTAGGAAAGAACATGTTAATCTAAATTAACATGGTATAAGAGCTAGGAGAGGACAAGCCCAAGCAAGAGTGTAAAAAGAAAGAAATCGCTGGAAGAACTTTGTTGACTAGACTTTATGGATTGTGGAATGTTGCACAAGAAGGGGATCTCGAAATATTCAGACCAGAAATAGGGAGAAAACCATTTAATTTTAATAGCCCTAATCAGAGACTCAATTTCAGTCCAATGTGTAAAGGATTAGTTCCACATTAGTTGAGCTCTTTATTCGTGATTTGGATGGCAAATGTGATCTGAGGATTCAGATGACAATCAGGTCTCTGTGTTTCAAGTTTGGTTGACTGACGCTAATCTCTATTCACTCTCAGTCAGTATACAAGCCTCGCTCGACTTCGACATTCTGCCACAAGTCTCTCGTTCCCTGTTTACTGGTATCTCTGTTATGGCAAGAAAATAAGAAAAGTTTTTTCTGTAAATAAGATCGAAGGGATTTCTTTCGTTATTTTGTTTTGGCTCGACCTCTTGTATTTTGTAATTTTGGTCTAGCAAAAAGAAGCCCATCATCTCTACAGCCAAAAATTAATGATTAATGTGATTCAGTTGTTTTCTATGGGGTTTCGTTGGTGTCACTTGCACTACTTTCTTTCCCAGCTCATTAACCTTGCATGAAGGCCACTCCTGTGGAATTTATTTGACTATTCCTGTGGCATTGAAAAAGATTTTTTTTTTGGCTTAGGGTGAGTTTTGGGGCTTAGGGTGAGTTTTGGGGCTTATGGGATTCATTCTGTTTTGTTACAGGGTCATTTGCCTTGAAAGAGATCGATGGTTTGAAAGTTTTCAAATTCTAGTCTTGGTTTCAAGAGAATCTAGTCAATCGCTGGAATGAAGTGGACTTATGTTGAACTATAAATCTCTAGTTTGAAGATTTTCTACACAATGTATCTTTGGTGACCTCATGATAATTCTTGGATTTGCGAAGCTCTGATCTGTGGCCATATGGAATTGGATCTGCAGCTCTTTGTTGTTCGATCTACATCCTAGGTTAATCTGTATTAATTCAGTGGCAATCATACAAGTTTTAACAATCCAAACTCATCTTGGCCTATGACAGTGACATGGTTGGGTGACTAATGTGATCAAACTCATAAGGAGGCTGGTTATAACATATGTCTTTTTAAAGGCACAAATCTTGCAAATAAATCATTGAGGCTAGTATTTGTCAAGTCTCAGTCCTTAAAGCTCACTTATGGAGTTTCCATAATCGTTTGAAATTTGTGGAAGGTTCTATATATATACTCTGTCACAGTCTCTTTGAAGTGGACCATTCAAGCTTCATTCCAATTTCTGACCGTTTCAAGGACTGACAAAATTCTTGTGTTGAAGGAATTGTGGAATTTTCTTTGACTATTCCTGTGGCATTGAAAAAGCTTTTGGCTTAGGGTGAGTTTTGGGGCTTCTAGGATTCATTCTATTTTGTTACAGGGTCATTTTCCTTAAAAGAGATCGGTGGTTTGAAAGTTTTCAAATTCTAGTCTTGGTTTCAAGAGAATCGGGTCAATCGTTGGAATGAAGTGGACTTATGTTGAACTATAACTCTCCAGTTTGAAGATTTTCTACACAATGTATCTTTGGTGACCTCATGATAATTCTTGGATCTGCGAAGCTCTGATCTGTGGCCATATGGAATTGGATCTGCAACTCTTTGTTGTTTGATCTACATCCTAGGTTAATCTGTATTAATTCAGTGGCAATCATACAAGTTTTAACAATCCAAACTCATCTTGGCCTGTGACAGTGACATGGTTGGGTGACTAATGTGATCAAACTCATAAGGAGGCCGGTTATAACATATGTCTTTTTAAAGGCACAAATCTTGCAAATAAATCACCGAGGCTAGTATTTGTCAAGTCTCAGTCCTTAAAGCTCACTTTTGGAGTTTCCAGAGTCGTTTGAAATTTGTGGAAGGTTCTATATATATACTCTGTCACAGTCTCATTGAAGTGGACCATTCAAGCTTCATTCCAATTTGTGACCGTTTCAAGCACTGACAAAATTCTTGTGTTGAATTAATTTGATTACAGTGCATTGTAATCTCTCACCAATAAAGGAGTACCTTCAATGCTAATAAATTTGAATATCATGTGCATTGACAGAATTTCCTTGACAAAAAAGTATGAAAATATCACTATGTATCATGATAGTTTATCTCCTTGACACTGATGACTACAGTGTAAATATGATCTTGACTTAGAGGAACACAGTATGACCCTTTTGGTTAGTACGTGTATGGTGATCTCTATGTATTGGCAATATCTCTAAGCATTGTCTTGGGACTGTAGGAGTACCAAGCTCAAAATGACAATAAATCTAGGTTGTGGTCCACATGGCACAAGCTTGTGAGTGACAATGATATGCTTTCAAAGATATTATTTGGGTACACTGCTCATTTTATCTAGAATTACAGTGAGATAGTTGTCTGATAGTTGGTCATATTACAGTAGGAACGTCATCAATATAGGAAATCTAGTTTTTGACTGAAAATGAGAGCAGGGCATAAGGAAAATCATTGCCACAAGGTAAAACTATGATTGACAACTTATTGGAATGTATATTATTTGGAGTTAAATACAAACTATGATTATTTGTGGTAATGCTATGGATGTTGGAGAATAGACATTCAAGAAAGTTTGTCACTATAACACGTCTACAATGTAGCTGTAGATCCTTTTTCACCTTGGTTTCTATTTTCTGCAATGGCTTCTAGTGGTAGCATGATGCGTGCATTAGATATTTTCTTCCAATGTTCTAGTGAACCTGGTATTTTCAAGAGGCTCATAACCTATTAGGAAAGAAGTCTTTTTTTCATAAGAGGAATTCCTAGAAAAAATTGGTCAAGAGGCCAATCTGCATGACAAAATTATAATATATACTGTGACTTCTCCAAAGCTTGAAACTTGTTCACTGGTTGATACTTCACTAGTCATTCAATAATGCAGCAGTCTTCAGAAACCAAAACACAGTGGTGACTTGCAGGTCATGTTTGCATTATGCTAGTACAAGCTTAGTCTATTCAGAGGCCTACCATATGCAACAAAAGAGATTTGCAAAGAAGCTTTCCATGTGCACTATTGGAATTGTAGGACAAATGAAATAGTTAGTTTATATATCTTCAACGATTTTGAATTAGGAAAGAAGCCCTTAAAATGTTGACCTTTTGGGAAACTATGCAATGATGAGTGCTTTCTATGTCCAAGCTTATAATGATGCATTTTAGATGAATTTCTTAGCTTTCACTGTCTTCAGATTTTTGAATATTAACCTTGTTAGAAATTGTAAGTTAAAGGTAATTTTTGCAAAATCTAGCACCCCTATGGCATCATAGGTATGGGCACCTCAACTTGACCTATCTCTCTCAGTTGCCATGAGAGAAACTAGTAGATGGACTTCCGAACATTCTGTAGAAGATCCACAGAGTTTGCAGAGCTTGTCAGGCAGGGAAGCTACATTGAATACCATTTTATGAAGGACAAGCTTGGAGAGCGTAGAGGGTCCTTTAGTTGGTACTTTCAGACATATGTGGACCAATGAACATGACATCAACCACTGGTGCTAGGTACTTCCTTCTGTTTGTTGATTATTTTAGTAGAAAAATGTGGGTATATTTTCTATAATTAAAATATGATGTGTTTAATGAATTTCAAAAGTTCAAAGCATTAATAGAGAAATAGTTAGGTTGTCATATTGCCTCTCTTAGATATGATACTGGTGGGGAATTCTACTTAAAATATTTCAATAAATTTTGTGCTAAACATGGGATCCAAAGACAATATACTACACCTTACACTCCACAACAAAATGTATTGGTTGAGAGGCAAAACTATACTATCACAAAGATGGCTAGGTGTAAGTTGCAGAGGAAGTCTATTCCAAATAGGTTTTGAGCTGAGGTAATGTTCACAATAGTATATTGGCTGGTGAAATGAAATATGACACTTTGGTCTCAAGTTGGAGGACCAATTCCTGTAGTTGCAATGCCAGCATATGCACCTGTGAGGCAAAAATATCCATTTTTTTTATTGTTCCCCAGACATTCTTCAGTGTAGGGCAAGGGCAAGACATTTCTTCATTCCATGTAGATATATATAGGCCACCTACTGGATTGTTGTCATCTACAACTGCAACATTTTCATATCCAATGTAGTCACCCTATTTTCTGTACACTGGGCACCTCTCTGGATGCAGCTCTGCCTATTTTCCTGTTGTGTTTGCACCTTTCTCGGACTCTTTAAGTTCACTTGAAGTACTTCTCAAATTTTGACCTCTGGTGCAATTATTCCGCCCCATATCCGACATCCTTAATGGGATTGACTTTTTCTGTTGACCAGTGTTGACCTTTTTGGAGCCGTCTTTGAGGGGTGTGTGTGTGACACTTGGAGGATTGGCTGATCCAACTATGTATACTCTTGAGCAAATTGGTTTTGTTGAAAGTAAGAATAGAACCATTGTGGAAGTTGCCCGTGCCATTATGTATGTTCAAAATAGATGCCCGCACTCCACATTGGACTCCAAGACTCCCAAAGAAGTCTTCTCTAGTAAGAAGCCTGATGCCTCCCACTTTAGGGTTTTTGGAAGTCCTGTTTATTTTCATGTGCCGAAAGAAAAGAGAAGCAAGTTGGATGCTTCTGGAAAGAAGGGAATGTTTGTGGACTATAGTGAAACTTCGAAGGCATATAGAATCTATGTGCCTGGTCAAAGAGAAGTGGAGATATGCCACGATGTCACCTTTGATTAGGATGTTTCCCTCAAGAAAGTTAGGATTCTTCCTAGCTCAAAGGAAGACAAAGAAGAAGAAGAAGCAGGGAAGCAGGAAGAGCTGAAGGATGAACCTATGCCTGATGTTGAAGGACCAATGGATCCTATTGATCCACCTCCTTCAAATAAGAGGAGACCTTCATGGCTCAAGGATACTCTCAAAGATGCCGAGAGACATATTGCCCCAAAGGGGACATTCCGTGAAAGCAAGAAGCCAAATAGGTACCAAGGGTACCTAGCAGTCATGAGTACAATTGTACAATCTAAGCCTGGATCATTTGAAGAAGTCATAAAGCATCAAGTTTGGAAGGATGCTATGCACGAAGAATATGAGTCCATTATGAAGAATGATTTCTGGGAAGTGGTCCCGAGACCAGAGGACAAATCTGTTGTCACCTCAAAACGACTCTTCAAGATTAAGCATGGAGCCGATGGAAGTGCTGAAAAGTACAAGGCAAGATTTTTTGCCCGAGGCTTCTCTCAAAAAGAAGGCATATATTATGATGATTTAACTGCACCTAGAGAGTCGGTCAACCTAATAACCACCTCTTTTGGGTCAGGATGTAAGGAGGTGTGTTACAATATCTTGGCTATTATTAATTGTTGCGCAGTGTATCCAAGCTCTAATTTTCTCTAGTTTGTTTGGTCAAGGGAAGATCAGGTGGAAGAGAAGTCCTCCTTGAGGTTACAAACCCTAACCAACATAGCAAGGCACTTACTCATTAAGAAGAATTTGGTTTGTGAATCTTCTAGGGTTTTTTTGAGGACAACAAAGGTGCAATTGAGGCTCATTCCAGGTACAGTGAGAAAAAAACAAAGGACTGAAATTAGTCTGAGATTTTTTTGAAGGAAACAGCCTAGGAGGGATGTGGATAACCACATTAGGGAAACCACACCCTATAACAGACAACTGCTCCATTCCGGCAATCATTCTATAACTATATATTGTACAGAGAGTTGATCAGGCTACCCATATGGGCTACAGGTACCCACAGGAAAGGCAGTCAGGCTCCTATTCTCTAAGCCTATGGATTATCTTTAGACTTCAATACAGTCAAAATCCTATGCATAAAGCTAGAATAACACAGTATATATTGGATTAATATAGTTCACCTAGTTTTTATTGATATATCATAATTGCAGTTGGATCTGGTTTCCTAAATTGCTGATATTGTAAATAAATCTATATTGGTGAACATATTACATGGTTTCATTGAGCAGTCAACCCTATTATTGTGGCTTTGAGAAGAATCGTATTGTTGTTGTCAATCTTTATATTATTCATGCATATATACTGTTTATGAGTGTGTAACGCTAATTTATTGAAAAAACCTAGACATAATAGAAACCCTAAGAGAAAATTTACCCTAGAGAATTACAGTTTGTACCAGATGTGGGTCATCAGCAAGGAAAAAGGATTGCAAGTACTTAATTTCTACTTCTTAGAGCATTATTTCATTGTAAATTCTACCTAATTTACTTAATTTCTTAGATATGACGAGTTACTTGATGGATTTAAAGGAATGTCTATATATATATAACACCCTTCCAGCCAGCTATGTTGGCAATACTCCTACAGTAAACAACTGTGCGCATGAATAAAGGTTCTTTATAGAAAATATAGGTCAAACTACGAAATGAGGTGTATTATTGATGTCAGCTCTCAGAATGTCAAATTGTAATCGTCTATAACCCATTAGCAGCAAAAGCAACAAGAAGTTATATTGATTAGGAAAACAAAATATTTTTTCTTTTATTTTATTTGTTCCTTATTCAATTGGACTTTTAATTGGTATAGCAGGAATTTATTTTTTAGCCCTCAGCTCCGATGGCTCAAAATTCAAAATTTGTGGAGCTATATAATTGCAAGTTCAACTTGGCCAGTAAGAGTAAGACACTAAGTTTAAATGCATGCCCCTATCTTATTCATTTGCCCAAGATCGGGAATACACACTCATTCCACCTTGATAAAGCCGCCCTAAAATGTCAAGGTCATTTGAAGATTGGGGGCATTTGGGTTTGTAGCTGAATCAAAGGAACAATATGCCATCTTGGTGGCAAGCAGGCCATCATGATAAGGAATTGTTGAAGGGTGTATTGGCACATGGTTTTTGGAATTGGGAGGCTATCTTCGAAGACAATAAACTAAATTTCAGAGTTTCTGATTCTTTTTCAGAGGCTGGTAATCAAACAGATCCTAAAGATTGCATGAAGCACCTCAGATTTATTGGAAGTCATCTGCGTCATCGCCTTCATAAGCTCAAGGCTCGACGTAAGCGACATTTTTTTTATGACAAGGAGAACGAAATCTCCACAGAGCCTAGACATTCTGAGTGTTCTCGTCCTAGCATTCCACGAACTCCAAATATGATGCCTATTCTTCACCTTGCTCTAACAAAAGTTCTTACCATTGTGGATCTTGGGACAATTGAATATAAACGTGTTGGATTTCATACAGACCGACACATATTCCCTATTGGCTATAAATCTATAAGAAACTATGCCAATATGGTGGAAAAGGATGGACGGACTACATACACCTGTAGAATTCTTTATGGTGGAAGTGCAGGTCCTATTTTTCATGTAGTTCCAGATGACAGCCCTGAAAATGTCATTGAAAGAGATTATTCATCTGGTGCATTGGCTGTTCTTTGTGGAACTGGAAGAACACGGCAAGATCACCATTAGCGGGATAGAGATGTTCAGCCTCTCACATCCTACAGTTATTCAATTACTACGCGAGCTGCTTGTAGCAGAGTATTGTTCTACCTTCTTCTCTGACTATCCTAATTTTGGATCTCACTCTTGAAAACAATCAATTAGTACCCCTGTTATTCCTTCCGTTCAAGATGGTTCCAAATTCAGAGAAACCCAAAAGCCAATGAGTAGACTTGGAGATCAGTCAGAGCAATCATTATCTGACTCATCCAAAGAAACAGACATCAGCAATTCATCTGATGAAGTGAATGGTTCTTCTCAGGGTGTCACTTCAGATAAGATGGCTGAAGATCAAAGTTTCACTAGAAGAAACGTGTTAGTTCATTCGGGTGTTGTTTCCTGATTTTGTTTTATGGTGAATTTTCCAGACAGCTAGAGTGTTTGGAAGTGAGATTCTGTGGCGAATTTTTTGAATACCGGTGTGCTAATTTAGGATCATTTCTTATGGCTACCAGAACCTTGGTGTGACTTTCATTTAAGCATTGGGGTATTAGACTGACTTATAAAACCGAACCAGATAACTGGCCATCACCCTGAAAATTCTTTTTGGGTGGTGGTGTTTATTGTTTATGGAGATTTCTACTAATGTTATACTTAATCTGTGCTCTGATGATTCATTCTAAACAGGTGTTATAAATTGTGGGGAAACTTTCAACTGATTTCTATCACATTTGATCTAATAAATTTCCTATATTGTAATCAAAACAATGTGTCTCATTACGAATGTGTATCATTACAATCTATTAAAACTCCACCAACGTTGCTCTCAGCGTTTGTCATGTACGTGTCGAAGACTCTTAGATTGGCTAAACAGCAATTAAATAAAAATGGAATTCAAATAAAGGAATACCACATTTATCCTAAGTCCCAAAATGCCTCGAAACTGAGCAGCCTGTAACTACGACATTCAACAATGAAAAGGCTGTTGAATCATCAAAAAAATCGAGTAATTGAAAAAAAAATCTATGAAACCATGAGAAAGCCCTGAAAAGCACTTGCATAAAATTGAGGATAGCTAATCTTGACCTTTTTCTGAGCCAATTTCTGCAACTTGGGAATCTCTTCATGCAATCTGGCCTTAAGTGCGTCGAATTTCAGCATTCAGGGTCGTGACCACTGCCCTGTTCTTCTACTTCGTGACATCATCGACTTTCTGGTACCAAAAAAGCCAAAAAATTTAGCAGTTTTTCCAGGCATTTTAAAGACCGAGCCAGGAGAAATGGAGGGTTTACTAACCTTCTTAGTAGCATCAGTGTCAGACTTGACAATGGTATAAAGCCTCACGAACGCGTCGCTGCCGGAGATCTAATTCTGCCTCTGTTCGTCAATGTCGTACTTTTCATACTGTCTGCCTGGTTGGAACCAAATAAGTATTTATCACCATAATGGTTGAACCAATGGGAGAGGAAAAATGAAAATTACAAGGTTTTTCATTTTCCGGATCTGTGTTTTCCCTCTGAATTCCTTCCCGAAATTGAGTAAACAAATTTGACTAAAAATTTGACTAAACAACCTTGATTGAAAGTTCGTAGAGTGATTATTAAGGTACAACAAATTGCAGGAAGAGATAGCAAGAGATAGCACATGGTTAGATGGTCACTATTCAAAATTAAAAAATTTGTGAGTAGGTTCACTTAGAAGTGAAATTGAACTCGTTCAAATTTCAACTGAATTTGGAATTGCAGGTTGAATAAAGTTGTGGTTGTACATGGGAATTTTTGGTTATGGACTCACAAATTTGGTGTAATGTGATCTTACTATAGTTTCTAGTGTTGTTAGAAATGAAGAGAAATACAAGTGACTTCCTAAAAAGATGTAATGTCATCTTACTATGGTTTGTAATGTTGTTAGAAACGGAGAAATACAAGTGACGTCCTTAAAAAAATGCAATGTCATCGTACTATGGTTTTTAATGTTGTTAGAAATGAAGAAAAAATAATGGTGTGGACATTTAACATGTCATTATGCTATGATATGATTAGTAATGGTTTAATTCATCTTTTATCTATAATTTTTTTTTATTACTTTTTCACTATCGTGGCTGATATGTAACTATAAGCTTATTATTTTCTTTTGAAGTGTGAGTGGACTAGGTTATTCTAACCTGTGATGAATGAATAAATTGAATGTCTTAACTTATATTTCCTTATGTGAGAGTACTATCAAATACAACGTGTTTATTGTTCCCCTTGCATGGCAATCCATTCTCCTCTATGTGGTGGTTAGGTTATTCATTTGTTCGAGATTCGTAAACTAAGCTTGGGGAACTCCAACTGAACACCTCATATGTCTTCTTTAAGGTCCAACATAGAGACATCAAGCAACTCGACCTATAGTCAACAGGCCATTTCCTTTATAGAGTGTGAAGTCCTTTACTTGTTGCTTTGCTTGTCCCTACACTCTTCGCTAGTTCTTATGCTCGATGCTAAGTGTAGGCCTTTGCCTTAATCTTCACTAAGCACAATGCTTCATCTTGTCATTGAGCACATTCACCAAGTAAAGCCAGTTTTCTCACTATGTCTACATTTGGGAAAATTTCTTCTCTTTAATTCCATTTGCTTGATAATGCACCTTTATTTTCTTAGTGATATTGTACTTAACTATAATTATCTTGTCATTCTACAATGAAATGCACAATAGGATGAAAGATGTGGTTGAGATGCTCCTTTACATGCAATATATTGCACATTAATGTAGAGATGAAATAAGCATTGTTGGTCCATTTATTGAATAGGATGATGTGTTAGTGCATGAATTTGTCTCCTACATTTTAAAGCCCCAATTTCAACAAAATTCGTTGTCCATTGGTCTTTTCCCCATTAACAACACAAAAAAAGAAGGAATGTCCAATGACCTTTGACAATGGACCCTAGAGTGGTATCAAATTCTTGTGATGTTAAAATCCTTAATGACAAAGAAAAATGAATGAGTTATTTTCCCCCATAGTTGTGGTGAAATCCCCTAGGTTCAAGTAAATCATAGACAAAGGTGTGAGCTCCAAAAAAGTGTTGGAAGAGTAATAGAGGAAAGTGGTAAGTATAAGGCATGGAGCAAAGGTTATGTGTTTAGTGCCCTTACTCACCAAGTACCCAAAGTGTGTGCTTAGTGGGTGAGGAAGCATAGGTTATGAGTACAAATTATTAGGTACCCAAGCAAGGGGATCAAGACAAGCACTAAGCAAAAGATGACCATGAGAGGTAGAAATTAACTATCCCACTGAGCAAAAAATCATTGCTCATGGATATTTCTTAACAATGAGTACATGGCTTGTGGTCGAAAAATTGAAGAGAAATGCGAGATATAATGCAACATGAACAAGAAGGTTAGGTAGTCTAATTAAAAGTTATGAGCTCCATCATTGTTGAACATGCATGTTTGTCAAAGAAGTGGTTATGTATGCCATTGATTGAAGGTCGCATGATACTTTGTTTAGCTCAAAGAAGGCCACAAAGGAGGGTTAAAAAGCTAAATGAAGGACGCTAAAATTCATCATAATAAAACAAAAAGAAAGGCCATGGATTGAAGATCAAAGTAAGAGGAAATTCTAGTGAGCATTCAACAAGTAAATGCATAAAATGGATAAATCAATCATAGAGTGGGGGAAATGCAATATTTGAGCACACAGGAGTAAAAGTAAAATATATCATGTGTTTAAATATATGAATCTCTGGAAAAGGGGCATATACTTGGTGGTCATCTTCTCAACAAAAGGGGTTTTGAGGGCTCATTCCACTGCATTGAGGAAAGGAACTCCACATCAACAAAGAAGGCATTCTTGTTTTCCCTAGCAAAGTGGAAGGGCCACAAAGGAAAGGAAATTAATGAGAAAAAGGAAACCAAGTAAAGGCCCACTTGCTTGATGAACCTATGTTGAATGAATAAGAAACAATGGGTATCATTATGTTGGGAATCACGATTGTCGTTAAACCAAAACCCGCAGGTGTTAGTCAACAATCACATCGCTAGAGATAAGGATCCACGAGAGGCAGTTATTATGTGTTGTGAAACACACGGGGAGCATTGGTTTATCCAATGTCTAACAATATCCCCCCCAACTCGAGTTGGTTGTGTATGGAACTCGTGACCTACGCTTTGATACCACTTGTTGGGAAACATAGTTGTCGTTAAAACAAAACCCGCATGTATTAGTCAGCGATCACATCACCAAAGATAAGGATCCATGAGAGGCAGTTAGTCCATGTCCCAAAACACACGAGACAACCATCAACCAGGATCTCTCTCTCTCTCTCTCTTATTTATCCAGAGACAACCATAATCCGTATTATAGCCAATGAGCCCTCAAAGGATCTTGTTCTCTAGCATTGGCATTAATATTGCTATAGTCCCGGAGATGTTAAAGACTTGTGCCTCCACTGTTGCAATCTCTCTTCTGAGTCATTCCTTTGACTACCATTGTACTTTGCCATTTCTAGGATTTGAGATTGTTTCCTTGTCTAACTTGTGCCCATCTTTGGATCTTGAAATATTCCACTGAATCCTTAATATACATTAGAATATCTAATAGTTTGTGTATACCCATGAAGATTTCAGGGGAGCAGAGGCTCGACAAGAATAACCATTAGAGTCATGTGATGATAAATCCTTTGAAGGGTGAATGCATCAAAAGTAGTGGTTGCCAATAAGTATTACGTAAACATTTGGCTTATCCCCATAAGAATATTGTTGGGGCATTTAGTATTTACTCAAATGACAAGTCAACAAACCAATTCCATACTTCATGTTACTGTGTCTTTTTAATTCATGACATTTATAGCACAGGAATGATTTAAAATTGGGAAAAGGTTATTTTTCCTAGCTTTATCCCGACAAATATTAGACTTTAAAATTTCCAAGGCCATGTGTGTTGGCTTCTACATTATTTTTTCCCTAGAAAATTGTATTGAGTTTATTGGCTTTCCCTGAAAATGATATAATACTTGGCTACAAGTATTGTTTTGGAGAATTTCAATCACATCCTCTGTATTGAACTATCTTCATCTCTAAGATCTAATTTGTCATGATTTTCAGCCATTGGACACAACAAGTTTATTTTCCTTAGCCATAATTATGGTTGCGGGGTTGTCTATGAAGACACTTGCTGCAAGACTAACTAGAAACAACAACTTAAGGTCATACAACACAAAAATGCAACATGTTGATTCATGATTGTCAATTCTAACATGTGAATTGTGATACACAAGTCTGCACTCAAAGATAATATAAATATGAGATAATGTCCAACGACCACACATATACAATAGTGTGAATACAAAGGGAGTGTGAATTGAGATTGCTAAGTACTGCTCCTATAAAATAAAATAAAAGATCAATTAAGTAAAAAGAAAATATAAACTAAACTATACTATAAATGATTTTTGTATTATAGTAGAATGAAATGGAAGAGATGAGTTGTGATGCAAAAATATTCAAATACTATTGAAAACAAGAGAAAACCCTCAGAGAATTAAAAAATCCTAATAGCATGACTGAACTTTAGTATCTGCCTATCAAAATTTCAGTTTTGTTCAAGCATAAATTGAAGGATGTAAATTCAAGAGTGCAAACACAGCATGTACAGTGGATTAAAACAACAAATATATTAGGCCCACTCTACACAAATCTGCAATCTAAGAATTTAGGATAAAAAGAGCAGGCTCCAACAACAATTGCATAGAAGTCTTTATTACTCAAATAGAAGAATGTCACAGCAAGTTGTCATATCACAAAAGCTCATACTACAACCTACAAGCTAACAATAATCACTCTTATTATCTATTTCTACAAATTTCTAACTAGTGTGCCCATCCTTTTCATTTATAAGTTAAGAGAAGGTGTTGTTAGAAAACAGGCTAATGATAGCGTTAGTGGTGCATCTCCCTTGAGCATGAGAAACTCCCTCATAACTTTTCCTTGTATGCAAGGCTTTTCTTTTAGAGTAGTGCATTATCATTGTATATATAACTCCTCTCCTGAAGGTGCCTCATTCCATAAGTGTGCACTCATGAATGCACCTGAGATGATGGTGTTAATCTCCTCAACTAGTGTGCCATACTTGGTGGGTGTGACCCAAAAACTAATTCGTCTATCCTCGAAGGTGTCGTTATAAGCTTCTAGCTGTATTTAAGAATATTTCTAACTAGTGTACCACAATCTAGCTCTGCAATCCTGGTGCTGCTCAACTTCTCAAGGATGAGGTGAGACCAACTCGGACCAACTAGGTAATCTAACACTCTTGAGATTTTTTATTTTTTTTAAATTCTACAGTTTTCCTGTGCCAACAATTATACAACATTTTAACCTCATGAACTAGTCTCCTCTGTTCTCTTAGCTAATTCTATAAGCACTTATTGCTGTTGTCAAAGATTTTTCTCTCTAGTCCCATTGAGCTATTTCAGTTATTTGTGGACATTGATCTATTTTCATTTAATTTCTTCAATTTTTTTGACTGTTATGTGTTACCTTTGGCCAGTGTCTTCTTTCTTACCTATGATTTTTTTGCTTAAGCATTCCAGCCAGCCAGAGCAACAGGGGCAGCAGGAGCCACGCAGTCCAACCAGAGCCCAGAAGGGGCAGCGCAGAGGCAGCAGGAGCCACGCAATCCAACTAGAGCCCAGAAGGGGCAGCGCAGAGGCAGCAGGAGCCATGCAGGGTTGATGCATGCCCAGTCAGGGCAGCGCAAGGGCAGTGTAAGCCCTTCAGGTGTGACGCAGACCCTTACTAAGCAATGCAGAGGCTGACGCAGGCCAGTTAGGCTGATGTAGAGGGATTCAGAGAAGCGTATTACTGTCGTTTTTATTTCTCTGTTGAGTGAACCAGTTTTGGTGCCCAAGATTGTTGTACTTAGATTCTACATAATAATGAAAACCGTCCAGAGCTAGCTGCACCGGTTTTCCCACATTGGGTTTTTTCTGGGGATAGTTTTCCAGAAAATCCGTGTGTCACTTTGTCTATGAGCATGTTATTCAGTATTTGATCTGTATGTGTAGGTTGCTAGTTGTATTTACTATTTACTTCGCTAATTTATTGAATATTTCAGAAATTAACTTGTAACTTAATTCAAGTAGGAGAAATAAATCAAGATACTGCAATAGGGTTTCTTAGATTAAGAAATTTTCACATTCCCTAGGTCTAGCCCCATTAGGTCACCTAGGGCAACAATTTCCCAGGAATCTAGCTAGAGAAAATGTTCTATCTCCTAGAGGAAGCTGCGTTGCTGTGTGCCCTCACTCTCCTCATAACTTGGGCCAATTTCGACAGTGGAATCTCTAGATACCTCAAGCCCTAGCTCTAGGATCAAGTTTTTCCTAGGTGTTCCCAAGGATAGAACCTAGTAGGATCAATTTGACCTATCGAAGTAAAAACTCTTGTCTGATCCTTTCCCATCACCTTGTCTAGGATAGGAACATCATTGGTTGCTAAATTCCATCCCCGAACCTGGGCTGGGTCCACTTGGCCCCATGTGGTCCCATTTGGTGTCAAAGGCCTTTCATCAAGGACCATTTGGGAATCCAAGTTCCCAAAGGATTTTAGTGATTGAGAACTTCCTTCATAAGTCTTATTCTTCTCCCTCAACCCTTCAATCCCCCTCCTCTCTCCCTAGAAGATAATTCCCTTGCTTAAAAGGAAAGAAAGTCCCACTCTTTATTTTATCTTAGGGAAAGGGTTTCGAGGGTCACTTCCCACCTATTCATTGACCTATACTCTACAAGTGACTTCCTAAACTACTGGGACTCCACCCATCGGTGAAATTCCATGAAGAGAAAGGAGCCTTAGCTGTGGTGACAATGGGCTAAGCCTCCATCATCTCCCCTGTCCTAGCAGTTGCCCTCTTAGGAACCCCTTTTAGATCCACTACTAGTTTGAGTGGTAACAAGTTGTTCACAATTCCATTTGTGAACAACTCTTTGGTAGGCCCACTTTTTCCATACTACACTCCAAGATGAGAAGTCCAAGGCTATGTAGGCTGCCCTTATTCTCATTGAATCAATCCTCTACAATATAGTGAACTAGGGCTATTTGGTTGGCCCACTTGACTGTTACATTAGTCCTTCAAAGTTTGCACATCCTTAGGCCCTATACAATTGCCCTTCTACCAATTTTGTTGTCCTTCACCAAAACAAGAGCCAGGGCTCTTATTTGACAGTAACCTAACAACCCTCCAACTGTACTTGTCCTACCATCAATCTGCCCAACCACAGTCAATTATTTTTACTGATCTAGGGCCCCCAATATTGTCTTCATCTAGGGCTCTTCAAATCTGCCACCTAACAATGGTTTGAGTCCTCTCAAGATCATTGTTCTTGTGTATCGACAATTTGATCTTTATTTTCCAATCTATGAACAAATATGAACTACTCCTCTTATCATACTTCTAACAATTTGTAGATGACTGAACTAGGGTCACAAATCAGCCACGTCTAACAGTCCATTTACTAATTTTTTATAGGTTTCTTCAAGTCTTTGTCTAAAACTCTATGGAAAGTCCACCAAAATCAACTCCTCTGCATATCAATCCATTCTTCATATGGCACATTTCTTCTGCATGCTCAATATTCTTCTCAGGTTCCACCCGCCTTTGGATTTGTTGTCTCCACACATACTGAATCTGCAAACCATCTTCCAGATCTACGGTCTTTATTGCAGAAATAAACCTCGCTCTAAAGGTCACAACCCATCTTCTTCTACGCAAATTTGTCACAGTCTTAAGGTCATACCTTATGAACTAAACATGCTAGGAAACTGTCCTAACTAGGGCATTATACTTATGTACTTCTAATTGTTGTAGAACAAACCCTATCCACACATAGAAAAAACATGACTCTTGCCTCCATAAGGGACTCGACCTAGCTCATATGGATCCATAGATTTTGGGCATTTCTTTGACTGAATCTTGACATGAACTTCAAATCTCAATGTCGACCCTCAAACTAGGGTTAACTCAGTCAATATTATGCCTGCGTCGACTTCTGTTATGGCTCTAAATTATAGTGCAAGCCCTCCTCCATTTATGTTGGTCTTTATCACAGACCTTGCGGCCTACTAACCACCACAAGGCAAGATGGTATCAACCCTCTCTTCTATTTCATGTAGAAAATCTAACCAATAGGATTCAATCTGATCTTGTAATCGCGTACTAAAACAAGATACCGAATCCTTCCTACAATTTGTGGAAACAAAACACAATCGCACAATCACATGTAAGTAAGAGAAACAAGTTATCAATTGCACAACACAAGATGTATCTGGGGAAGCAACTGCTCAAAACCCTCTATCTCTATTTTGTATTAAGTCAAGGAATCATGAAACAATACAATGCTTAATCTCTCTTGAGATTCTTCAGCACTCTACCAATTGTCTCCTGCTGATCTAGGAAAAATCGGTCTAGTACTTAGCCAATTATCAACCTTCCTTTAGCCTTCCTTGCTCACACAATTCCTATGGAATTATCTCCATATTAATTAGGAAAATCAACCTTCCTTTATTGCGCAATCCATCATGGCATCCAAATGACTTTATAATTACACATGGGAGATTTTTTATAAATACAATTGATAGTTATGTTACTCTGAATTGTGTTACAATAAGGATCAAGGGTATTTTTATTATCTAAAATAAGAGAAAACCCTAACTTGAGGAGATGTAACACCAAGAGTTTATGAGCCCCATTGGGGTTAGTTGGGCAGCCAACTTCTCAGGGTCGTAAATTGGTCATATGATCTTCGTTTGATGCACATGATACCTCGTTAGAAAGATATCTCCGAGGACTACAAATACTAATATGATTTATATGAAATCACCAATGCTTTCATGCCCAAAAAGCATCGTTTGGGGCCTCAAAACGACTCTGAAAGTTTAGGACCCGAAAAAATGACAAAAATAGTAAATTGTGTTATAATTAAGGAAACTGAAAAACTGAAAGAGACAATGGCGAGGGCCCAAGTGGAATAGGCGGGTGGCCACAAATATCCACCTCGATCACCTTAAATCGAATTTCTTGAGCTAACTCAATCATCATGACTTAGTTAATTGACACAAGTTGTTATGAGATGAAATTACAATTTATTTAAGGGAAAAATAAATTAGACGCCTCACATTCCTCACTCCTGGTACATCAAAATTCCTCACCAGTGTGGGTGCATTTTTTTTGTCATTTCTAGTCGCCAATTTCACTGTTTCTTGTTGCAAATTTCAACATTCCCTCTCAACAAGAAAGGAATTCAATCTATCCC
Source organism: Pinus albicaulis (assembly GCA_034641835.2). Lineage (NCBI taxonomy): Eukaryota > Viridiplantae > Streptophyta > Pinopsida > Pinales > Pinaceae > Pinus > Pinus albicaulis. The sequence continues at coordinate 343,249,315 of CM076569.1, read as the reverse complement.
CATCCGGTACCTTTGGAATGTTCTGCATGCTACACTTCTCTAGTTTTTTTTGCACCTGCAAATCCTGAAACTGAATAGCCTCTGAACAACTGAATCAGTATAATGCATCTGTCATCAGAGTCTTCTGACTGCTACTAGCTACTGCACTTGTCTAGTACTGGATTCTCTGCACTGCTGCTGACATCTGCATATGTGCCCTTTGAACTGTTGCTAACTCTATTTGTGCTCCAGTATTTGACATCTGTCACTCTGATTTCTGTTTTGCTGACATCTGACTACATCAATCTAACTGATCCTTCCTACTATTGTTGTACTGTGGGCTCCTCGTAGCTAGGTTCGATCAATGAGACACGCCATCTCAATGGACCTTGCCCAAATTTCTTATCTTGGGATTATGTCTACATGTAACCCCACCTTACACCTCTAGGTATGCTTGCTCCCTCTTCCCATCTAGCTCGAAATTTCCCCCTCATGGAGGTCTCTGCTTGAGTGGACGCTTCCACTCAGTCTCCTCTCTGCTTCTCCAATTGTGGCAGCTACTCCACAATCTTCTGAGACTGCTTCTCATGAGGATGCATGTTGAGAGGTAATTTATGCTCCCTCAACCACCAATTCTATAACTTCTGCCTTTCTCCTTAAAGCTTTGCATGCATCTGGTACCTCAAGTGCATATAGGTTCTTGACTCGCACATAGTGTAGTTGTCTTGAAGTTACAAAAAGTTTATAAAAAAGAGTTGATTTTAAATCGATGATATCTCCCTCATCCGAGCTCCGATTTAACCGGATTTTTTTTTTCCATTTGGGTAGATTTTCTCAAGGAATCCAAATATTCTATCTGTTTTCAAAAAAATTACACCAAAATCTTCATATATTCTCTACAAACTCGCCGCCCAAAAAATTATTTCTCTGATACCATGTAGAAAATCTAACCAACGAGATTCAATCTAATCTTGTAATCTACTAAAACAAGATATTGAATCCCTCCTACAATTTAAGGAAACAAAACACGATTGCACAATCACATATAAGTAAGAGAAATAAATTACTAATTGCAAAACAACATGATCTATTTGGGGAAAGAAACTAATCAAAACCCCTTTATCTCTATTGTTTATTAAGTCAAGGAATCATGAAACAATACAATGCTTAATCTCTCATGAGATTCTCCAGCACTCTGTCAATTGTCTCTCGTTGATCTATGCAAACTTGGTCTAGTACTTAGCCAATTCTCATCCTTACTTCAACCTGCCTTGCTCATGCAATTTCTAGGGAATTAAATCCTTATTAATTAGGAAAATCAGTCTTCCTTGATTGCGCAATCCATCATGGCATCCAAATGACTTTATAATTGCACATGGGAAATTTTCTCTGAATACAACTAATAGTTATGTTCCCTTTAACCTCTGTCTCAACTGGGTATTCCTCGAAACTGACATGCATGCAACTATTAATAGTGAATTATCAGTTATCTGATTGATCACTCATTGTGACTTAAATCTAATTTAATTCACTGGACCTCTCACTAGCTCATCACTCAGTTAGAACTAGTTAAACTAATTTTAACTCATTTAATTAATTTAATTACACTTGCACCCCGCTAATGCATCAACTTCAACTGGACCCCAAAAATATTAGAATCCCTCTAGATGCCTCATATTAGACCCTCAACTCGAATTTATTGAGCTAACTCGGTCATCATGACTTAATTAACTGACACAAGATGTTATGAGATGAAATTACAATTTATTGTCCAATTTATTTAAGGGAAAAATAAATTAGACGCCCCACATTCCTCACTCCTGGTGCATCAAAATTCCTCACCAGTGTGGGTGCATTTTTTTTTGTCCTTTCTGGTTTCCAATCTCACTGTTTCTTGTTACAAATTTCAACATTTCAGAATTTGATGCGGCCTTCACACAAAGACACCATTGAAATCACATGCCCAGATTCTCATGAGAAACCTCTCTTAAGCTCGATCTGCCAGAAGAGAACCAACAATATGCCATCCTACTTCTTAGCGCAAACCGACCCTTAAGGTATGCAACATTCTTCTAAACCCTCACATGATGATCTTGCTCTTGGAGGATGATCATGACCTCCCTTTAGCAACCCTTACTCAGCCCTCGTACTCAACCTACTTTAGGACTACATCTCTCTTCACCCCCTTGATGTGCCAGATAGTGGGAATACATGTCAAACATGCTAAGATGTGCCAAGTGATAAGGCATGCCAAGATGTGCAAGGGTGTGTCAATGCGTGTCAGGGACTGTCAAAACAACAAAAGGGAGAAAAAATTTAAACTACAAGGAAATGAACACATAAGAGGTTTAATAAGTCATCAATTTACCTTTTCCAAGAGGGGCATGCTAGGCACACCAACACTAGGCGGCAATAGGTGCCAAGTGCAAATTCTTAGTGCTTTCTAAGTGCCAAGTATTTCTTTGTTGCTTCTCATCTACTTTCTAACAATTGATCATCACAAATAAATTTAATATTAAACCATGCTAAATCATACTAAGGCATCTCAACGTATTCCATACATGCTAAGACTTTCCAAGCGCCAATATGTGTCAGGGACTAGTGTTATGCATGTTATGAAGTGGAAGGGAATGTTGAAGAGTGCTAATTAAGGTGTGCTAGAGAGTGATACTGCATGTTGATGAGTGTTAAGGAGTACTAGGAAAAAAAATTAAGGGAGCATGCACTAGGTAAAAATTCATGGAAGTTAATGAATATGAGGAACGTGTACTGCCAGAGACTAGTGTTAATGGTCAGTGTTAGTTGTCATGCCAAGAAGGGAGTGACAAGGTATGCTAAGCATTAGTAAGGCATGCTAGGGAATATCAAGGCATGTCAAGAATTCCCAAAGTGTGCTAATTATATCATGTGCCAATTAATAGTGCCAAGATATGCCAATACATGCTAGGTGCTAAGGATGTGGTGTAGGGTGCTAGGGTATGTCAATATGTGTCAAGGCAACAAAAGGAAGAACCAATAAGAGGGTTAATAAGTCAAGACTTTATCTTTTTGAAAAGGGGCATGCTAGGCACACTAATAATAGGTCCCAATACATGCCAAGTGGCATTGTGTGCCAAGTGCTAATGTATGTCAATGCATTCAACCAAGGTGTTCCAGGGCATGCTAGGGACTATATGCAACATGCCAATACATGCTAGGAGAATTCCATGTTGTGCTAGCGCATGCCACCATGTGCTTGGGCGTCAGTGTCATCACAAGATGTTCTAGGTACAAAGATGTTCCAAGACATGTGGGGTGCTAAGAAATGTTAGTGTGTGCCAAAGCATTAATTTAAGGTGTGCCCAGATTGTTGAGGATTTGTAGGTCTTTCTCATTAATAGAATTGTCAGAGCTCGATTATGTATTAAATAATATATTTCCTACAAACAATAGTGGAACTTTATCTAAATGGAATTTTCTAGATAATAAACTTAATAGATATGAATCATGTGTTGACTCATAGGAAATCTCTATTTGACTAGTCATTACTTGAGGGAAATGATACACGCTTATTACTTCTTAAAAAATTGACTGACCCTAACCACTATGGCCTTGGACATATTATACAAAATGCTCCACAATAATGGTATTAAATCATTATATTTTGACAAAAAATATATCAACAAGCACATAGCGTCATCAAAAACTCATTGGAATGATCAATGATGACGGACATTTTTTGATCGTCACCAAAAGTAACAAAAAGAGCATTGGTGAGGGTCATTAAAAGTTCGTCACTAGAAGTGTCACGAAAGAGAGAATTAGTGATGGGCCTTTAACGACCCTCTCCAAAAGTGAAATGTCTTTGGTGACGGACCATAAAGGACCATCACTATATACACTTACAGTGACGGTTTTTAGTGATCAATGATGGCGAACATTTTTTGACCGTCACCAAAAGTAACAAAAAGAGCATTGGTGAGGGTCATTAAAATTTCGTCACTAGAAGTGTCACCAAAGAGAGAATTAGTGATGGGTCTTTAACGACCCTCACCAAAAGTGTCATTGAAAATGTCTTTGGTGACGGACCATAAAGGACCATCACTATATACACTTACAATGACAGTTTTTTAATGACCGTCACCATATGTGACATTGGTGACGGACCTTAAAAGTCCGTCACAAGCATGACCCTCACCAATGTGCTTTTTTCTTGTAGTGAGTTAAAGTTATTCCCATTGAACTGTGGGAGTTGAGTATTTCCAATACTCATGCTTGTGTTGGCTCCTGCCATGACTTAGCACACTAAACTATGCTCTAAACTTGACTATGTTTTTAAACAAATTGTCTCCTTGCTGGAGAGATACACTCTGTCTCTGAAAACTCTTGAGACTTCTTCTTTTTACAACTCACTGGACTGTAAAATTTAATGAAAACACAAAACTGTGTTTCTTGAGAAATACCTTGGACTTTTTCTGAGCCTTCACTCTGCTGGAGAACTTCTACAACAAACTCCTTCCTTCAGCTTCTTTGACACCTTCAAAGAGCCTGGACTAGCTCTGATACCATGTTGCAATTTTTGAATAATTCTGAACAACAGAGAGGAAAATATAATTCCTCTTCTACAACACAGAGATTAAAAAAAATTCAAACACAGAGAGGTGAACAGAGTAAAAAACTTAGTTTCTATTAGACTTAAGAAAAACTATTACAAAATGACTGTCTTCAGAACTTCTGTTGTTCTGGATTACAAAAAAAAAAATTGCTGCTACAAAACACAATTCTTCAACTTTTGGCATATGCTGCTACACACACAACGTTCAGCTCTCTGTCTTCTTTCTCTCTCTCTCTCTTTCTATTATGCCTTCGGGCTTTTTCTCTTAATACACAGTCAACTCTATGCTCTTTTCTTTTCATGGCATGCAATTTATACAATGCCCACGGAATATGTATATATTTTACTTTTTCATTATAATAATTATATATATTGTAAATATAATATATTTACAATATATATATATATATATATATATATATATATATATATATATATTACATAATGTTTATAACCAAAGTTTAAAACATGTAAAATATTCTGCGGTAAAAAGAAATTTAACCAACGTAATACCTTTAGCACATACATTGCCGTAAATAAAAACAAATAAAAAAAATATCAAATCAAAACATTAAAGACTTTATGCTTTCCAGGGGCTGCTTGAAAGACCGCCCCATGAGTTGCCCTTCCCCCCCGGAACTGCTTCGGTTTGCAAAGTGGTGGGTCCAATGATGGGTGACGTTATTTCTTCTGGGGGATCATCTTCCTCCTTCGCTGCTCAAGTCTGCTACCTCCCAGAATGTTGCTAGCAATCAAATCAAAAGTGGTAAGTCAAACTGGTTGCTGCATAATTTATTTCTGGTAGGTGAATCGTTAAGTGTGGAGGAGACTGGTTGCGTGAAGATTAGAAGCTGGATATTGCTGCTGCCGCTTCTGTCCTTTAGCATTCCCATCAAAATTAACTCTGCCATCCTTCATCTGTGTGGCAGTTGGAATTAAATTCCAACAAGATTTATACTTGCCAAAGACTCAACCTCCAAGGTGTGGTGACAACCTCACATTGGTTCTACTTTACAAGTGCACAAGTTATCACTTACCTTTCTCGTGTTAAGTTTTGTTTATTACACAATGAGTACTTCCTCTCATATTTCTAAGCCCCCCTCTAGCAAGGACAAACCAAGTAAAATTACATTAGATACTCTCTATGAGTACATTGAATTTTTATAAAGAATAAGAGAAGAAAGAGAAAATCATTTTAAACTAGAACTAACCAAAATACTTGATGACAACCACAAATCATTAAATTCAAGAAATAAAGCATAGTAAACAAACAATGGTCGAAGAAAATGACACCTTGAAAAGTTAAACTAAAAATATAAAATAACAATTACATAATAACTCAGCCCTAAATAACACAAAAAATAATTTAGATATTAAACCCATCAAAGAGGAAATGAATAAATTAATTGTTCTCGACCATGAGCACCACAAACGAGCCTTAAATCTTATAGTTGCTAGTATAGAAGAACAAAATAATGAGAACACATTAGAAATGATTAAAGAACAATTAAAAACAAAATCTCAAATTGAAACAACCTATCTCACGGAAGCAATAAGGGCCAAAAAGATACTTGAGCATAAACATACACACTCGTCCGTGTCAAGGTTAGTTGTCATTAACACAAACTAGATATACTCAAGAAATCCCCAAGCCTAAAGGGAACATGAATCTTTACAAATGAAGATCTCATTCCAAAAGAGAAAGCTAAACTTAGGAAAGAAAACCAAAAGGTCAGAGATGCAAGAAAGGTCGAGAAATGGGAAATCATTAGGAATAGGAAAGCTATTATCAGAGATAGAGTCTCAAGCATGAGTGATAAATATAGATTTTCATCACTCTGGATCCTCTTTTAGATCTAATGTGGCTTTCGATGGTGTAAATTTCCTATGTTAAGTTGGATCCTGAGTGATATTGACATTATTCTCTTAGTTGAAACATGGGAGCATGATGAATCTAGTGTCCCTCACCTCGACAGTTTCACTCTTTGGTCTGGTTAGAATAAGAAATCCTCTCGGAGGGGTTTTGGTGGGATAGCCTGCTATATAAGGAACAATTTCTCCTCTCACATTCGACTTCATAAAATCGACCCCTTAAATAAATACATTTGGATTGAAATCTTTGATTCTACCACCAATAGGATCTTTCTTGCAATCCATTAATTCAGTCCCATCAACTCTACATATTATAAGAAGAAGAACCTGGATAATAATTCTACTTTAAATTATTTATAAACATACATCTTAAACCTAAGAAATGATGGTAATATCATTTTACTATGAGACTTTAATGCTAGAACTACTACTAACCAAGCCATTACATTATTGAATCAACCCTAACCCCAACCCCTTGTGGCTTGATGAAGACAATAACTTAGCTAATAAATTCAAAAGAAAATATGAAGACATTATCGAGAACTTATTTGGCACTGAGCTCCTCAAAATTTTCAGTTCCCAGGACCTAATTACTTGTAATGGTATTAACAAGTGGCCCCTCTCTAGTCACATGACATGTTTCCATGCACTAGGTAGCAGTGTCGTGGATTATGAAATTTCTGACATCCTCGTCCTCAACCATATTACAAACATTGAGCTTCTTAATGGATTCAAACCTGACTCTGACCACAGACCTCTACATATATCCCTCAATCTTGCTATGCATACCACCCACATGCATGAGACCAATGAAAGAAAAAAACACATTCGCTTCGATAGAAGTAAAACCAACCTCTTCTTAAGGGATTTAGAGATGGATTTAGGCCCTATGAATTGTAATAATAACATAGAACAAATTTATTACCATTTCACTACTATCCTTCCAACACCATTAGCAAGTTTTCTAATGAGATTTCGTTTAAGCAATCAAATAGAAATTCCAATCCATGGTATGAAAAAGATTGCAAAATGGCCAGGAAAGCGGTTAGAGATGCCCTTAATGAAATCATTAAGTTGCAGAATATCAATATATACAAAAATATCATTGAGAGGAAGAAAAGATCATATATTAATAAAAGACAGAATTACCTTCTCCACCCTTCTAATGTCATGCCCAAAACATTTTGGCAGAATGTTCTTGTCCATAAAACCAGATATAACCATTCTATCCCCTTATAAAACAGGGACAACTATCTTAAGAGGTTCTATGACTCTCTGGATACTATGGACACCACCTTAATCACTCCAATTAAGGAGGATGTATTCTCTCTTGATGACATTGAGTCTAGTATTAATAAGCTCGCTAATGGGAAAGCTAAAGATAGTGGAGGACACCAACCTAAGATCCTTAAAATAGGAATATCTATCCTCATTCCTTATCTCCACAAGCTTCTCAATTTGGTTGTAACACATGGCTTCACTCGGATTTGGACACAAAGCCTTATTTTACTTATATTTAAAAATGGAGACAAGAGTGTTCCATCCAAATACAGGACCATTATGGTTAGCCATATCCTGGCCAATCTTTTTGGGCTCATTTTGAAGAAGAAACTTAGCCTTTGACTTAAAAACCAGGGAAAAAGAGCTAAAGGACAAGCTGGTTTTAGGAGACATCACTTGACTATTGACCATATTGTCACTCTTAGAATCATTGCGGAGGAATTTCACAATAGTAAAGCCGATCTCTTCTGTTTCTTTGTGGACTTTAGAAAAAGCTTTCGACACTGTCCTTCAAAATAAGCTTTGGGAGAGACTTAAAGAGATTGTGGTCCCTCCTGAGCTGAGGATTGATGTGATTCGTCTCTACCAGACCGTCAATGCCAAGCTTAAGAACAACGAGTTATGGTCTAAAGACATTAAATGCAATATTGGAGTTAAACAAGGGTGTCCCCTATCCCCTACAGTTTTTGGCATATACATCGATAAGCTAGAGGAGTGTCTGGAAGCTGCGGGATTCAAGGGAACTGAGATTGCTTTTATTCTCATTACTCTTCTCCTCTATGTCGATGATATCATTCTTCTTGAAAAAATCCATGATGACCTTGAAAAGAAGCTCCAGATTCTTCATGACTACTACTCCAAGATGGGTATGACAGTTAATACAGACAAGACTAAATTCGTGATCATTAAATCCAAGAAGATCACCCATGGTAGTTTCGTGTATAATAACTAGTGCTTAGAGTAGGTTTCTTCTTATAAGTATTTGGGCATTGACTTCCCTCATCATCTCCACTAGAATTATAGCATCAAGAAAACGATTATTGGGGGCTAGAAAGCTTATTTTGAGCTTGAAAACAATTGTAAGTCGGTCAATCTTTACACTTGGAGTAAAAAGAGGTTCCTCTTTGAGACCCTTGTCACACCTGTTGTCTTATACGAATGTGAATTTTGGGGTTGCAGTATATCGAGAGAGTCATGGAGGAATATTAAGTTGATTGAAAATAAATTCATAACCTACAACCTTAATATCAAGCGAAATACTACCTATCCTATGCTCTTGATCGAATCTGGTTTTTCCCTCATTAAAAGTATGGCTATGTTTATATATCTAATGTATAAAGAAGAATCTTGACAACTTGGAATAAAAAAGGCTCCCTAAAATTGCTTCTAACTGTAGTCAAAACCCTCACCTTCGCCTCAAATGCAGGTGACATAAGGATGCCCAGTGTTGGCTCAACGATTGGGGAATTAAAGAGGAGCTCAGTGTGGGAGGCAAAGATAATATTAAAAAAAATATTACCTCCAAGTTTAAGGACAAGTTGTGGGAGGATCAGGAGTTGGAGGGTAAAAATAATCTAAGATACTACAAGGAAATGATCAACCCCACCCTTGATAATCAGAATTATCTCTTTGTGTTGTCCAAAAATAAGAAAAAAATGAACATCCTAAGATAAGAACTAATTCCCCATAAGATTCAGAGTAAAATCGGGCAGTGGTCTATTACCAAGACTGCTTGGAACGATATAATCTGTTAGATTTGCGATTTACATATAATATAAGTTAGTTAACATAGATCTTCAAATAGTTTATTTAAATTTATTGTTAAAATATTTTTTTAAATACAAATATTTAATTTACAAATATTTTTGAATTAAATAGATCACAAAATTTTAGGAAATTTCGCTAAACATTCTCGAGTGTGGTAAATAAAAGATCATGGAGTACAACTTTTTAAGAAAAATGTGAAATACATAGAACCACATAATGTATTGACAATTTAAATTGAGTGTTCGTATTGACCAATAGGCTTGATCACCAGCCTCCATTCAACCATCTCCACAAAGTGCAAGCTTATCTCCCTACTTTTGGAATGTTGGAGTTGTTATCGCCCCACTCCACTCCTCTGCGTTCCATCGAATCCATTGGTAAATAGAGTGGGGTGACCAACAACTCACCATTGTCGATACCAATGTCCTCTGAAAATGAGACATAAGCTTTCTCCTAAATTTTCATAGCCTTTTTGAGCTCTCTCACTACTTCACTCACGTTCGTCCTTAAAGACGGTTTAGCCTCAACACATCTCATTGCTACTTTGGCAACGCGAATGATGGATTTCAGGTCATAACTACCCTCCAGTCTCTTGACTATAATTTCAGCTATTCTCCCACCATTTTCATCCATCTCGGTTACATGCAACAATTAAATAGGAATACATACATAGATCATGTAGTCATAAACATATAAGCGTGGATCGAATATAGGAATGTATGGTAATATTTGGAGTTTCTCCTACTATATAAGGAGTTATTGTATAGCGATCTTTATTATATCTTTTAGTGTTGTGTTTGGAGTTCACATTTTATGCACATTGTACAAACCCTAATTGATTATGATATCCTAATTATTTTGAAACGTAACATATACAATGCTACTCATTGAGTACCAACATCAATGTACAAGGGTATCCTATAATGACATCACATGTGTTCTCTTGTGTATGTCTCCCAATTACAATTTCAATTGTTAAACAACAACAAAATTTGATGTTTATAGACATCAATACACATCTCCCATCCAAAAGGTATACTTGTTTCAAATAAATAAAACAATTTTAATATTGAAATTTTCTTAGTATCAAATAAAACATTAATGTGTGGCCTTCTATGCTAGCTGACTTTATTCCAATGTAAATACAATTTCACTACACATTTTCTATGAAAATTTTATTGTAATAACTTAATATATCTACTTCAAATTCTCATCATCCTTACACAAGTCTCATTCAAGTTTTCAAGAAAAAAAACTATATCCAAACATCTTGGTTTTGTTATATTTTTATGTGAAAAATTCTATATAGAAAATCACTTCATCAATATATCCCTAACAAAACTAAAACTCGAATATAAAACATCTTATTCTATCTTTCATTCAATCATATTATTAACATTTAAACATATATAATTTAATATTTTAATTTAAATAAATAAAAAATAATTTTTTTTTAAAAATTATTAAGAAAATAAAATTTAAAGCAATTATAAACTAACATAATATAATATTACTAAATAAGCATTCATTCAAAATTTAACGAAGTCCTTAAAATCGATTATGGTAAAAGCAAGGTTGAACAGGCATATAATTGTTAGATTCCCTTCCGGTTACGCCCTTAAGTCACAATGGTAATAATAACCACAACTTCTTTATGAAAATTTTAAGAATTATACAAATCTCAACCATGATAATTAGCTTTGGTAATAATAACCACAACTTCTTTATGAAAATTTTAAGAGTTATACAAATCTCAACCATGCAGATTACAATTGTAAGTATCTTACTCCTGCTAACTAAATTGATTTAAAAGGAATGTTACATATTTGCATTTTTAACTAACATTTGAAAAATGAACGTTCGTCCATTAAGAAATTAGGGAACGAAGAATGGATATTAAATACAAAAGTTTTAGTCTAAAAAATTTATAGAATAATACATAAATTCCAGTAAGAATATGAAAAATTTGAGTAAAGATTTTTGAAAATTTGAGTTAAGCTGAGTAATCTTAGTATTTTGGATGTTTTAAAAGTTTTTGATGGTCTTGAATCGATTTTTACTATCAAAAATGTAATTCAAGCACTCCAATTATCTGATTTTTAAATATGTTTTATGAGATTCAAGCAAAAAACTGCATATGTTAAATATACATTTCTCTCACCACATCATTAGTTTTAAATGGTTACAAATATACATTTCTTTCACCACATAAAAAAAGATATGTTAAATATCAGTATAAATTTATCTCAAGTAGAGATCTAACATGAGCTTAACTTGAGCTGAGAATGATCAAATTTCTCCAAAATGTAAAATTTTTTAAAGTATGAAATATAATGTATTAATTTTTATTATTTAAATTATACTTTTAAATACTAAATAAAATATATACAAAAGCATATATAAGTTAACATAAATTTTCAAATAATTTATTTAAATCTATTATTAAAATATTTTAGAAAAAATATAAATATTTGATTTACAATTATTTTAGAAGATATTCATTTTTAGGGTTAGAACATATTCATTTTTAGAGATTTCAGAAAAAATTCAGTACATCAGAAATTGTAGGAAATTTTGCTAAACATTCTCGAATGTGGTAAATAAAAGATACATGGAATTCAACTTTTTAAGAAGAATGCCAAATACATAGAACCACAGATTGTATTGACAATGTAAATTGAGTCTTCGACCAATAGGCTTGATCGCCAACCTCCATTCAATCATCTCCACAAAGTGCAACTTTATCTCCCTACTTTTGAAATATTGGAGCTGTTATCGCCCCACCCCATTCCTCTGCGTTCCATAGGATCCTTTGATAAATAAGGGGTGGCCAACAGCTTGCCACTGTCGATACCAATGCCCTCTGAAAATTAGACCGAAGCTTTCTCCTCAATTTTGATAGCCTTTTTGAGCTCTCTCACTACTTCACTCACACTTGGCCTTAAAGACGGTTTAGCCTCAACACATGTCATCGCTACTTTTGCAACGCGAATGATGGATTTGAAGTCGTAACTACCCTCCAATCTCTTGTCTATAATTTCAGCTATTCTCTCACCATTTTCATCCATGTCGGCTACATACAATGTCACCTGTAATAAACTTATTGTTAGAGTACTCTTGGCGGTAATTATTGTGAGACAAAACTGAACTGTAAAATATTTTAATGTCACATAATATAATTTGAGTGATATTTCAGAAGACTAATGGTATGATTCCTTACCCAACGAATGATGTTTACTTCATCTAATGGTAGTTTTACATCAATGGGTTGCCTACCGCATATGATCTCCAACAAAACCACTCCAAAACTATACACATCACTCTTCTCCGTCAACATTTGGGTGCTGTAATACCTGCCAAAACGTGCCCCGCAAAAACTTCGCTAAGTGAGTACCGCGGAAAAGAAAAATAAAGATAGTGCATCTGCTCTTAATAAGTAATTGAATCCCTATAACTGGGATGATATGCACTGTGAGGAAAAGTAGTTATAGATACGTGGCATACTCTGGATCCAGGTATCCTGCCGTTCCTTTCACCGCAGTGGTAACATGAGTAGCCTCCCTATCAATTGTCACCCTTGAAAGACCAAAATCTGCCAGTTTTCCATTCATATTGCTGTCCAGAAGTATGTTGGCGCTCTTGACATCCCTATGGATTATCTTCGGCGTGGAACCCACGTGCAGATATTCAAGTCCTTCAAGTACAAATAGCACAGACGTCAATACCCAAGCTATTTTCATGTAACTATTATTGAGAACGACCAGAGCTTAGATTTCAAAAAAATGTTGTACATCAAAGTAAGTAATGTAGAGAAAGAGTTACCGTGAGCAGCGTCTAATGCTATTTTGAGCCTGGTTTTCCAACTTAGTTCGGATTCTTCTGCTCTGCAACCTGGAAAAGAAATTAAAAAGCGAATATATGTCAGTTTCTTTAGCTATTCTAGTATCGATTTAAACAAAACATAACTTCCAGCAATATAATATTACCATAAAGGTGATCTTTTAGTGACCCTTCAGACATGTAGTCGTAGACCAGCATAACTTCTCTGGTTTCGTTACAGTATCCCAATAATGATACCAAGTTCCTATGATTGATTTTAGAAAGTAAATCAACCTGTTCATAAGATACCCATAATACTTACAATGCTGCCAAAACTGGCATGATGAGATTCAAGAATGTAAACTATATTACAAGGTAATAATATTTAGAATTTACCTCATTCAAAAACTCGTGAATTCCTTGTTTGGAAAACAGTGAGAGCACTTTTACCGCTATAAGATTTCCTTCGGGCAACTTACCCAGGAACACAGACCCAAAGCCCCCTTGACCAATCTTCTGAATATAGTCTTGTGTGGCAACCACAATCTCATCTAGAGTGAAGGCGCAGGAATTTGTTGTATTTGGCACCATGATCGTTGAGTAGTCTTCAATCCATTCAGAGAAGGTAAAGTTAGAAATTTGTCAAAGCACAATGTATAACATCATATGCATATCATATGTTAGCATTTGTGATATTAAGTGTTTAGTAAATTCGGTATAAGACAGGCTACCATCACTTCCGTTGGCAGCAGCCTGTTTTTTTCTTGGCCTGTATTTATGGCGATATCCAACAATACCCACCATTAACGCTAAACCGATGATCAGAATTCCGCTTAATGTTGTTCCGACAATAACCTTCAAATTAGTGTTGTTTGAATGATGTGCAACACACTCCCTCTTATCCATACGTAGGTATGGGTTTTCAGAGTAACTAAGACATATCAAACAAGTTTTCCATAAATGTTTTGCAGTAAAATTAGAACTTGGACGTTTCTATTGCAGAAAATATGAAAGAAAATTCTCCACTTCAAATCTCAAAACGTACTTGTGTTGAAACATAAAGAATATAAAATAAGCTACGATTACCTGAGTTTCAACAAACAATTGAGAAGCAGTTGCGCAGGGATTACACCGCTGAAATTATTGTTCTCTATGTTCCTGTGATAATGGATTACAAAACATAAATATTTTACATTTACTTTAACATCAACTAAGAAAAAGTAGATAATAAACAGAGAAATTGGGAGACGTACAACTCTTTAAGGTTTTTGAGTGCAGTTAGCCACTCTGGAACAGTACTGTTCAGGCTGTTGTTTTGTAAATAGCTGTAACAAAATAAACTTCTGTATTTTCAAAACGGATATATAGGTTTAAGAGTCAAGGTGGATTATACGAATTTTTTTTTTTTTTCGATATACTCTCATTACAAAGCCGAAAGCTTTACGAAAATTTGATTTTATTTGTTTAAAAGAAACTTACAGTGTTTGCAACAGTGTCAAATTGGAAAAATCTGGCAATGGTCCTGTCAAATAATTGTTGTGGACTGACCTGTCCATTTCAACACAGATGGTTAATCCTAAAGATTGATCGAGAAGGAAACTGCATTCATTCATAACCCGCACCATCGAATTCTATACTACCACGTGGGGATTTATAAACCGCTAATACTTTTTATATTCCCACGGGGTTGATTATAAACTGCTGATAATTTCTGTACCAAGAATATCAAAACTATTTAAGAAATAACTTCACCAAAAATGATCAAAGTCGTTACTCTGGGCATCTGTTTTCCTATTCTTGTACTATTATACGAACTTTTGAGGAGGGTAATATTTTTCGTTGAGAGTTATAAATCATCCCATGAATATATTTAAATAATTTCATCATGAGGAAATTAAATCTAGATATAAATGAAAATAAAAATCATTTCTTATACCACTAATTGAGTGATTTCTCTTTAATAAACTACAATCTAAATTTAAATCATGAGAGAATTCATTTCACACCTATCCAAAATAAACTTAACTAACGGATAGCTTCGAAAATAAACTTGATAAACAAGCTACTGAGAATTATCAAAAGAGGAAAAAAGAAATTTAAACTATTTAAATTATACCCTCATGCATAATTAAATGATAGATTTATGGAGCCGTGCTTAATTAGATGATAGATTTCTATTACCCAGGATCGAACACACAACCAATTATTGATCTCATTTTGTGGTTAACCAGAAGATGGCCCAAATAAAAATAAGTTCAAGTCGGTTTCACGAAAAGCAAATTGAGTCCAGAGAAGAAAATAAAAAATAGAATGATGGTTGATTTAAACTTACACTTTAACTAATGCTCTCAACCGGTCGATATCTTTGGGCAACGATCCTGTAAGATTCTTTCCCGACAAATCACTGTAAATGAAAGGATTAGCAATATTAATTTTTACTATTTCATCTAAATCTCATTATTTTTATGATTTCAGTTGTAAATAAACCTAAAAAATAGAGCTTACATTTCCGAAATCCTTACGACAGAGGAGCTGTTATCACAACCGATTCCTTCCCAAGGGATGAAATAGCAAGGATCGGAGATCCAACCTTTTATGTCAAAACTCCTTTTGATAGCGTCAAGAGCCTCAACTGTAGTTTGAGAACTACACGGTTAGTCATTAAATGATCTGTTAATTGATTAAAAGAAGTTTCGTTAGGGAGAGCACTTACTATCTTGTGAATATGTAGGCTGTTGCGTATCAAATAGCGAGAAACACTCATAAGAGTTGATCAGAGGAGGAGAATTCGAGTGGCGACCTTCGAGAATGAAAAGATATTTAATTGTTTGGAGATGAATACGAAAATCTGCTCCACCGCAGAATAATTGTGCGGGAGAGTAAAGGTTTTAAACACTGTTTCCCCATTTATCCCGATGTTAAGAGATCTGTAGTTCGACATGTTGAGCATTTGGAGCTCTGTGAAATACAACAGCAGTAGTAATTTTCTCCCTTGGACCGAGCTATGAATGAAATTCATGCTATTCGAATTGTTTGGAACCCACGCCGTTTGCATGACAACAGTTGGAGGAAAGTCTTTGGTATTGGTCGTTGAAATGCTCTCTTCAGAACTTACATATCGATAGAAATTAAGTTTCGTAGAGTCTAATTTGAAATTTGGTCTCCAAATGCGGTCGAAATTGGCTTCAGGATACCTGCGTGATTAGCCATACAAAACTATTCAACGAAATCGTTGACAAAACATATCACTATTGCTCAACACTGCTCCATTAAAATTGTCTCTCACATGTCAAAATTCTGTAACCTTTGTATGTAGAGATATATTTTTCTATGACGATGAAAAGCTATAAATTTGTAACTGATAGCTAAACGGATTACGATTTTTATCTACATTGCTAACTAGTTAATTATGACGATTGGTTTTACGGAAAATAAATATATGAAGATAAATGTAGTTAGGATTAATTATATCACTAAAATTTGGTAGTGGTTTCCAATCAGCTAGGTGAAAATAACCACATTAATTAATTTGAAATGTTGAATGAATTCTAATCATATGATTAATCTCAAAAATATTTATCTACATTATAAATCATAAAAAGCTTCAATCTAACATAAATCTTCGATCGAGTTTCCACCGACATCCATTCTAGATTCTACATTTAGCCCCATTCCTGGCTTAGCATGTGCATACATGCCATCTTGGAGAGTCCTCAACTCGATACCACTGATAAAGGGATCATCTCCATCGGAGGTTCTGATCAAGCAGACATACATCACTGTTCCTGAAGTAACTAAGACTCTTTCATCATACAGTGCACTATCTGAACTTATTGTTAGGTTACTCGTAGCCAACATATCTACAGTCTCAAAAGAGTAGGCAAAGCTTGGCAAACTAATTTGGTATCCCTTGTAATTTCCAATGACAAACCAGAGTCTTAAGAGATAAGGGACGTTGGAGGGCACAGGCAAATGATAGCAAGATTTTTTGAGAGGTTTTGGAAAGTAGCGTAGACTATCCAAAGAAGAGCCGTGGGCTGCCTCAGTGACGTTCCCTATGTCTGTTGTCTCACCGACGTCTATGTAATTAGCATCAGTAACCCACGTTATATTGTTTTCTACAGTGTAATTGGTTGTTCCTCCACAGTTGATATTCAGAAATCCTACCACCACTACTACATAAAGGGGGGTTTTAAGACAATATTTAAGACAATTTTTGGGTAAATTGTCTTAATTTGAGACAAAATAAAACTTGTGTATTGTCTTAAATATTGTCTTTAAGCGAGTGTCTCAAATTAAATCGTCTTAAAATATTGTCTCTATAAAGACAATATGTAACACAATCATTTTTGTCTCTCCAAAGACAATTTCATTTTTGTCTCTCCAAAGACAATAGTTGCACTACAACACAAAGGGGGGTTTTAAGACACTTTCTGGGTAAATTGTCTTAACTTGAGACAATTTCATTTTTGTCTCTCCAAAGACAATAGCTGGAATTAAAGACAATAGACATATTGTCTTTATGGAGACAATGTCTTTAATCTTATCTATTGTCTCCGTAGAGACAATATAAAACAATGAATCCATAAAAATATCTCACCATTAAAATAAATCAATATAAAAAAATTAATTTAAAAAATCAACAATTTCATTGAATAATTCATGTTAGGGTACAGTGGAATCGAACCACCAACCTCCTGCATGGCAGGTGCTCTTCCAATGAGCTAGCACCCTTTAAATAATTATGTGAGGAGTTATAAGTCATGAAAAGTATAGGACCAGGAGGCAAAGAATCTGCCGTCAATAAGAGCTCCAACATCTTTACACCCACATAATATTTCCCTGTTTATTCCATGGCCAGGCACACATATGCAGAAAAAAATACGTCTAGAAAACTCAATAGAGATTGTCAATTTCTGCAATTGTTATGCACCCAATTACGCAATTTCAATATGGGTATAATAGAATAGTGATCATAAGAGAAATATAAAATTCTGCTAGGAGAACTTATGACTCTTGGAGTAGCATGCACAGAGCACAAAAAATCGGAAATACTTCAAAATGACAACCTAACATCAAGATTGGGTAACCAAGGCACCCTAAACTAGTAGAACTAAAGATAAAACATGTCAGCAAACAATAGTTAGGCATATAAGATTGGAAATTAAAAAGGAAAAACCAAGAAACACATAAATGAAGAGTTGATATGCAAGTGACCGTTAAAGTGACAAACTTACTCGCTTAAATGAATACACATCCAAATCTGATCATGGTTTATCTTTGGATTTTAATAGTTTGCATATGGACAAGCAGAAAAAGTTGATAACACCTTCCATAAAATAAGTTCGACTTTGTCTAGAGCCTAAAAGATTAGCGCTGATGTGCAGATCAATTATACCACTTAAAAATGAACTTCCGAGGAAATTAACAGTTTTCTGCATCTATCAAATATATCTCCAATTGTAAATGAAAACTGATAGGTTTCTCAGTTTTGAGCTCAGCATTTTATTAGAAGGAAATGCAGGAATGCCTTACACTTTCCATAAGCTAAGCGCACAAGTTTGAAAAAGCATAATACCTAAGCATTCAAGTAATGAAATGGAAGGAATAAAGGAAGCTCAGTGATCTGTAAATGTTTCAAAATCATAACCACAAAAGAAGCACCGACCTCTATATTGCATTTCTACTCCAACCATTGCCCATCTCAAATAAAAAATGTGAGATGCCATCTATTACTTTTATCATAATTTTGTCAAACCACATCAAAAGAGCAGGCCAACAGATAAGAGGATAATATTGTATTTGTCTTGTAATCAAGAAACATAACAAGTCAGCTCACTTTACTCCCCAGCGATAAGACCACACCGTGTGCAGTATGTCTGGTTGAAAGATTATCTCAAATTACAAATGCATGATATCAGTAGTTAGGCATAACAATAGGTCATGCTGCAGAGTCATGTTAATGGGAAAAGGGATACATAATAAATTTTTTTGCCAAAAAGTGATACTTTTAACTCAATTCTCTCCAAGTTAGTTGCTTGTGACAACAAAAAGTCTTATTCTTCATACGCTAACAAAATAATTTAACTGGAAACCCACCCATTTCTATGGTTGTAGTTCTCTTTTGCTTCCTCTACAAAACAATCAGATTCTTGGATCACATTCATTTCTTCATATTTTGATAGAAGGAATGATTATAAAGGTCAAAGATATGAGTTGGATTTAAATTTCAAAATCCTGCATACATTTCAAGGATGCTTCTTTGTGCCAAAATATAATACAAAATTGTTTGTGTTGATGATTGTGCTACTATCTGAAGCAAGTGGAACTTTCCAATTCAGTTTCATTTCCTTTCATTCTGCACCCAATCATTTTAGTTTCTTCTCCTCTGCCAACTTACAGTTAATTTCTATATTACATATTTTGAGTTTTGTACAATTCACTGATCGATTTTGTTTCCCTGCATATAATTTCTCCATAGGGAAATAAAAAACGAACAGAGTAAATACAACATCGTACAGCAAAAAAATGACAAGATAGATATCGAGTATGTGTAAATGCTGGTTACCAGTACATCTTTTGTACCACACTGGATAGAGAAAAAAAGATTGAAGACTGTATGGCATGGCAGAATTAACAATGCCCAGTTGAGCTAGAAAAAGGACTAACCGTGAAGACTTAGTCAACCCGTCATTATTTATAAAACACTGATGGGTCTCTACACAAAAAGAGAAATAGTTCAATTAACGCTCATATATAATTAGATGGGCACTATACCACGCACCTCAATGCACTTCAACGGTTCAAACCCAGTGTGAGTGAATTTTCCCATGACTGAAATTGTCCTGACTATGTAGACAACTGTTGTTTCCCAATACTATGGTCTTTGATGTGCATCAGCTTTCATTATTGCGAAGGCAAGGTAAATTATTACGGAACAGGTAAGAACTCAACAATCAATTTTGTTAATATACGATCTTATTTTGATCAATTTCTCTGCATCCTTTTACTTGTAAGTTCAGCCATTACAAGACACAGATGGTCAGTCATGCACCTCAGCATTGCCTTGCCTTCTTAAATCTATTCTTTTCCTCAGCCACTGATTTAGAGATTTCTTTGATATCTGCAGCCTCTCAATGGTTGGAGGCTTTTGTAGAGCAATTGCAGAGATTTCAAATCTACTGCCAATTTTTTTGTCCTCTTCATGAGTTGAAATCCTATCACTAGCTGTTTGATGATCATTGGTATGGTTAGGTAGTCCATCTTTCACAATTATGTGTCTTCTCAATACAAGGTCATTTTGATTACCATAGATAACTGGAAGGCCCAACTCATTTTGAAGGACTTCAACAATAGCATCAGATAGTGTGTTCTGTTCTTTCACAGTTCTAGTAAAGATTACCAGCTCATCTTTAATCGGGTATTTTGCACTTTCAAATACACTAAAATCAGTTTGTCATTTTAACATACAAATCTAAAATATATTAAAAATGAGCATAAAAAAAGAGATGGTATGCACTAAGTCACTAACAAGAATATGCCATAAAAGGATGCGAGTAAGTGCAACAGTTAAAACCATCCGAATATTATATGCCTATTGCTATATGGATGTCAAATATCTCATACTGAGTTAATTCGTCTTGCACAGCCTCAGGTTCTGTTGAGTAGTATAGTGAAAGTAAGCAGCTGCACATTAAAAT
Source organism: Pinus albicaulis (assembly GCA_034641835.2). Classification (NCBI taxonomy): domain Eukaryota; kingdom Viridiplantae; phylum Streptophyta; class Pinopsida; order Pinales; family Pinaceae; genus Pinus; species Pinus albicaulis. The sequence continues at coordinate 343,228,303 of CM076569.1, read as the reverse complement.
TTCATCCATAGGACTTCTAGTTTTCTGTTCTGCGGAATGGATAAGAAAGGCTTGTTATCTATAATCACTAACAGTAACAACTTATTGTTTTTGAGTTAGTATTTTCCAAATCTTTTTTTCATGGGCAATGGACAACACCTGATATAGATGGGATATTATTATATATATAGAGAGAGATGTTGGGCCATTTCTCATACTGTTCATTGATTCTGTGAATAATTTGACCCTTTGGTTCCACTGAATAGTGATTTTGAACCAAGATAAAAAGAAAAGATATGAAATATTTTTTTTCTTGATGACCGCATCAATGGATCAAACTAGAAAATTAAAGCAGGAAGATTGCCCTTGTGCCCACCGGGCCCAAGATCAACACTTGCCACTTTGTTCAGGGTTGTGCCAGCCAGAATTTCACTTGTGCACAAAGATTCAATGATCGGATCCACAATAGACCACAAACGGACTTTGTCTGTTTCTAATTGCCAAAAGGAAGAAGAGATTGCAGAAAATATTAGGCCCATTGACAAAGCCCTAATTGATGGAATAAAAAAATTCAGTATCCATGGGAACATTGACTCTACAAATGGCAGCCCCGCAAGGCATCATCATCATAACTTTTCCTCATCAGATGGGCGGATGGAAGATTGCAGTCTCAAGGGTGCGAGAATTCCCCTCCCATGGGAGCTTCTACAGCCGATCCTAAAGATCTTGGACCACTGCTTTCTGGCTCCTCTTGATCCACAGGAATGTATGATGGCGCTTCGTTAGCGGCACGGGAACTCTTCGCCAGTCTTGCATGATCTGATTCCTGAAAAAGTCTAGCCACCAGGGGTATCATGAGGTTAGACATATCTGTCCAGGCGACTGCGATCACAGCTGTCGCTGCCAATGCTGCAAGCAAATCCGATCCACCGACCAAACACAGGAAGCCCGAGGTCTTCCTGGCATCTACATGAGTGTTCTCTATGCTTGAATATAGCAGGGCGAAAATTAAAAACTTGAGATGAAGCATGGGATTGGGAGTTGTGTGTTTTGATTAAAGCCGCTGCCATCTCTTGCATGGAGTATTGACTTGCAAGTATTTCCTAGTATGCGGATGAGGATAGTCCTAGGGGTAGCAGAGTATGGGGTATATGGTGTTACTAGACAGTAAAATCAAAATTGCAACAGTGAAGTAGTGGTGTTGTTGCAGATGTTGAGCTTATGTGTGTCACATAAGGCTCAAATCTAGACAATTATGGTCTCCCCATTTTCTCTCCTACATGTGTCAAGGATTGGTAAATGGTGCATGAAGCCTAGATTCATTGCTGTGTGTGTCATGGTAAATGACAGAATCAAGGGATTCACTAGTTGTGATACCAGCTGTATGAGAATAGTTTGGCGTGTCCAAGCTGATAGCTTGCTTGGTGTGTCCAGGCTGAAATGGATAATTCATTTCAATAAAAGGTTTTGGGTCAGACAGGTCCTTATCAGGGTCTAGCAATTAAAACAAAGCTCAGTAAAGAAAATACTTTCAATAGAATTTTTCTTCAACGTTAGAGAGAAGAACCAGTTGGTCGTTTCTTGTGGAGATGTCCAATTGCCAAGATGTTTTGGTTACAAGCGAAATTCAGCTTCCTGTTCACCGCCCCACCCCCCAGCTTGGAGAGAATTTGGAGAGGTCTCTTCTTGAGCAATGCCCGGATGATCAAGGATTACTAAAGACTTTTATGGCATACAATATGGCTGTCTGCTATTGCTCCTCTTTGGAATAGGAGGCGTACAACAACTTTTCAAGGAGACAATTCACAGCTACAGCTATAGGAGATTGAGAGGATTCAAAAGTGATCTAGCAGTAGACTCAATATGTCACAGAAGGATGTAGACTCCTTTCCCCTTGGGCCACAGGTTCATATGAGCCTTCTTAGCTTGCATAGGGAGAGGATCTTTAGGTAACTTGTATGTCTTCCTGCTGTAGCTCTAAATGCACATCTTAAGTAACATAAGTTGCAATTAAAAACTTAAAAAACTAATTTCAATGGAGAAGCCTTTCAATCGTCCATGGGCCTTGAATAGACATGGATTGGGTGCGCTGTTAAGTTGTTAAGGCACTTCTAAATGTTAAGTTACCGATTAAATTCCATGTCTTCTCTAGGTGTTATTCTTGGCCATAACCATGATGTAACCTCACCACTTCCGAACTAAAAAAAATAGAGAAACCTTTCAATCGAGTAGCCAAGGATAACCCATGTAGACCAAGGTTACTGAACTAATAAGGAAACATCCAGACCGCATTCTTATTGTCTTTTCAGTTAGGCTAGAAGTTTCCTCTAAAAATCAGCTGAGTTTATATCTTTATTTTAATGAGTATCTTTGCCTACTCAACTAGGTATATAGGCAATCTCAGTATAAAGATATTAGAATCCATTATTAGCCATGGGAAGAAAGGTAATTGAAGAGGATATAGAAAAGTTTCCCTTCCTCATTTGAAAACTTTGTAGAAATTCTTAAAATCACTAATGAAACCACTGACACAAATTTTGAGGTCTTGACAGGTCAAAAGAAAAGATGGAAAAGCAATTTGGAAACAAAAGTAGCACTTTTGAAAACGTTTTACAATGAAGTACAAAGGTAAACAAAGGCAGGAATGGACAAGTAACAATGAAATACTCTTTACCATTTTATATTTAAGTAAAGATAAGAACTTGAAATGCTACTATTGTGGCAAAATAGGAAATATGAATGTTGTGTGTAGGAAAAGAATCTATAATTTAAAGCATGAAAAACTTTAACAAAAGCACGCAAACATTGTGGAAAAAGAATTGTGTTCTTTGTTTCTTCTCAGACACGAGGCAAGTCAAGTGATTGGTATTTTGATTCTGCTGCATCCAACCATGTAACTAATAAAACTTACAAATTTGTTGAATTTGATAACTAAAATTCGAGGTCATATTCAGTGATTATATGCAATGAAAGAGCACATTATGTGGATGGAATAGGCAATATGCAAATTGAATCGGAGTTAAAAATTCCATGTTTAAGCATGCCTTTTATGTTCTTTATGAGCTTGAAAATGAATCTTCTTTCAATTTTTCTTGTAATCATATAAATGACTTTTTCAAAAAATAATGCTATGACATTTCATATGCTCTCTCTCATTTTTCTAGTGTGAACTTTTTGCAATTGTTGTATGCAATTTACTAACAATGATGAAGTCAGTGGCTGAGCATCTTGGACACAGGATTGTGTTTGTTGATATATGTTATCCTCTGATGCGAAGAGGGTGGTCAATGGCTCCGCAATATCCTGTAGAGAGAAATATCTGCTGCTAATTGCATAGTAAGATGACAGTGGGAAGATTAAGTGATCTTCAGTCTCAACAATGAATAAAGCCTACATGCCTGTTCCTTTTAAGGGATATGGTGCTCAATTGCCTGTTCCTTTTGAGGGATATTGTGCTCAATTTTGACTCTCAAATATGTCAACATACCCTCCAATTTCCATGGGAATCTAAGTTAATGTAATCAATGATGCCAGTATACTCTGGAATGGACAATAACACCATTAGAAAGATGGACTTGTTTTTCGGTTTTGTAACAGCCCAGAGGACATTGATAATATGCCTTTGGTGTATGGTATAGTTGTCTCAGCCCATCCTTTTCTTTTATAGAGCTGACAATCAGGATTCTTGTATACATGTGCTTTACATCAACACTACTTTTTCTTGTTTGATGGAAAAAATGCTATTTTCAGTCCAAAAAATAGAAATATACAGAAATGTATCTCCCCTATTAATGCTCTACATGTAAATAGCAGATCTGTTCAAAAAATTGACTTTAACATTTTATATTCCAATAATCTTTCTAAGGTCAATGAGAGGACTGTAATGTTAAAAGGAATTTCCACACTACAAAATAGTAAATGCAGTAGATACTGCAAAATACAGAAACCACTAAATTTCAGAGTTTGTATAAAAGCTATAAGAATTTAAAATCAGTTTGGCAGAAGGGCCTCTACTAAGTCAAAGTACTCATACAAGTATATTGAAAACATAGTTTTATTTATCATTCTAGATCATCAAAAAATATGTTGCCACTCAAACGTTAAGTTCTCATTTTAATCGCCTTGACGTAGTCAATGAGGAGATAAAATAGATAGAAAGTGTATAAATGGACATAGAGCACCCCTGCATCTAAGGCATTTCCATACTATATCGGACGACTAAAACATTCCCAACATTCCGATGCTTATTAGTTATTTCTAATGAAGGGCTATGGAGGAAGATCTGTGTTTATGAGAGTGTGCAAGTAGTTGTTCTGTAAAGGAGATGTACTATTAACATTAATAAAAAGAAAAGGGAAAAAAACATAAGCAATGGGTTAGGATCTTGCCTCAAGAACTTCAAGATTAGGGCAGAGCCCTGCCAACTGATAGTGATTTTCTGTGCTCAAAAATGTGTACTGCAGATCCAATCTCTTAAGGGCAGAAGCTCTTGGGAATATAGCAGGCACCTCAGCCTCCATCATGAAGTTTAGTCCTTGCAATGATGTCAACTTTGGAGGAAATGTAATCATCTAGGACATATTGGTATATGTCGCATGCTGTTCACTGGTGTTAAATGTCCCACCACCAAACTGCTCCAATGAAGTAGCCTTTTTCCGAACACCTCTCATCTCCAGTATATCACAGTCTCCAACCTTTAAGGATGTTAATGAGGGGCAGTTTGTTACTATTAGCTCAAGATCATTGGTATTGATCATTTCTAATGTTGTCATGTAGAAGTTCAACACTTCCAAAGAAGAATTGTTAAGAGCAAGCTCATGTAGCAAGTCCCTGCTTTGCTCTTCAATTTGACTCTCGTCCAGCATTAAGGTCTTAAGAGACCTACAAATAAAATACAGTGTTGATTAAAATTTCATTTGATAACTTTGATAAGAAAGAATAGGAAAATACTCTATAAATTCTCAAAGCATGCAGTCAAGTGAAATTTCAAGGCAAATGACTTTAAAGAGCTCCTTCTTGGCCGTTGTTTAGTCTAGTGAAAGTAATACTTAAGTGGCTCACAATTGTAAACATTTAAAACACATCACAGTTTCAAAGCTATTTGCAAATTTGAAAAGTATACTATTTATGATCCTGTGCATAGTTGATCAATTCCTTATCTTAGAGATACCCTTCTAGGCTGTCCATTTTGCATATTCCAGTCAGTCACTTTGAGTTGTATTTTATGTTTAGATCAAGTACTATATTCTGGGCCCTGGCATTAAAAGAGAAAGTAGTTGGTACAAATTTGCATACAGGTCCCTTTATGGCACTCATGCCCCTTATTGATGAAGATAAGGGGAAGATTAGATCTCTGCACTTGTCCTTGGCTGCTAGCTCTGGCACTTCTTGACATCATCTCCTCTCAATCAGCTTCAGCATTCACTGCCTTCTCCTTATAGTACTCAAGTATCTTTGCATCATGTTTCGTGCCCACACTTTATTTATTATGCCTTATTAGCCTTGTTAGCTAAATGTTTAGCCGGTAGTTATCTGGTTAGATTTTCTGATTTTAGCATCAGTATAGGAGTTGCTTTTGCACTCCTACATTATAATTTATGCTTCTGGCCATACTTTCTAGTTTCATTGACTTACTTTTATAATCATCGGTTATACATTAATAAAATTATCTTATTTTAACTCATACTGCTGGAACTCAAGCTTTAACTGTTCATTAGTTACAGCTAGAGCAATTATTGTGTTAGTTTCGATTAAGACTCCATATTCGGAACTTTGTTAAATTTATAACTGTAAACTAGGCGGATAAACTCACAAGTTATACCAGTAATAAATTTTGTGCGAGATAAAACAAGAAACTAATCAGCATATTGTGGATCAGTGGGTATGTTATACCAGTAATAAAAATTTTAAGAGATAAAACAAGTAACAGATCAGCATATTGTGATCAGTGGTATCTTTCAGTCAATGTTTTTTATTAAAAATTGCGAGTTTAATGGATAATTATGAGTTGATATCTCTTCATATATTAATAATTTTAAATTCATTAGTATAAATTAATATTAATTTTAGATCTATTAGCATAGATTCATGTTAATTTTAGATTTATTAAGCATCTAAAAGAATCAAATGTCATATATTCATGTTAATTTTAGATTTACATATATGTAATCCTCTTTAACGATTAACCAAATCCCTGTAACCAACAAATAACTTAGCTTAGCTTTGTAGTTCAAATGTTGCACAAACTTATTGAGCTTCAGACATATATACTCTCTGACAAAAATGTGGCCCGTAGAGCCCAACTCATAGGTTTTTGCTATTCATCTCAGTGGATTATTGAAACTGGGTTTTGGTACCGCAGTAAGCACTCCATTTCTTACTGTGGGGATTTTACATATTACAATTACATTGATACTGTGAGATCTTAGAAGGAAAGATGACAGGGATTTGGTTTTCCAATCTAAATACCCAATTTAGATGCCTACAACTAAAGCAAGCTCCTGAATGGCTTAGCTAGTAGAAGGTCAATTGTGGCAACACAAACTTATTGGGGTTCAGAGGTATACACTCCTCTTCAGCCAAACCCATGTAATCAATGAATAACTTATAGCTTAGCTTTGCCGGTCAACCATTGCACCGACTTACAGGGCTTCAGAGTCATCTTCTCCTCTTTAGTCGTATAATCAACGAATAGCTTAGTTTTCTAAATCTACCTACCCAATTTAGTTGCCTACATGTAAAGCTAGTAGCTAAATAGCTTATAGATGGTAGCAGGTCAACTGTTGCAGAACAAACTTATTTGGCTTCAGAGACATGTACTCCTCTCCGGCCAAACCCATGTAAGTTTGTAACCAACGAATAGCTTAGCTTAGCTTTGCAGGTCAACTGTTGCAGCACAAAGTTATTGCAGGTCAAATATCATAGCACAAAATTATTAAGCTTGAGAGGCATATGCTCCTCTTCAATCAAACCCATGTAAACAGCGAATAGCTTAGTTCTGTAGATCTGAATACTCAATTAAGATGCGATTAAAGCAAGCTATTAAATATCTTATAGCTAGTAGCTGGTCAACTGTTGCAACACAAACTTATTGGGCTTCAGATATACATACTCCTCTTTCGTTATACCGATCTAACAAACCAATAGCTTAGCTTAAAATCTTTGCAGGTCAACTGTTGCAACACAAAATTATTGGGTTTCAGAGATATATAATCCTCTTCAGTAAAACCCATGTAATCAACGAATAGATTAGTTTTCTAAGTCTAAATACCCAATTTAGATGCATACAATTAAAGGAAGCTGCTGAAAAACTTAAAACTAGTAGCAGGTCAACTGTTGCAGCACAAACTTATTGGGCTTCAGATATATGTACTCCTCTTCATCAAAACCCTTGTAAACAATGAAAAGCTTAGCTTAGAATTACTGACAACTGTTGCAGGACTAACATATTGGGCTTCAGATTTATATATATTCTCTAGCTTAACCAACTAAACATCTGGCCAGTAGAGCCCAACTAATGGACTTCTGTTGTTCACAAAGGGAAAGTGACTGGGAAAGTGTCCAAATCACTTATAACCAAAATCCAGAGTAGGTCAACTCCAATAATTGAAAATCCCTGACACAGAATTGCATTCAAGCCTGAGCTTCGAAACACAAAAATTCAACACCCACATACCTGCAATCGTGAGCCACTTCCTCAAGCCCCCTCGTAGAGAACCCAGAGCACTTCTCGAGTTTGAGCTCCTGCAACATGTGACCTCGGCCCCTGATGAGAGTGGCGAGATCATCATCGGTAACAATCATTCTGCGCAGATGGAGCGCCTTGAGGCAGAGACAGGTGAAGGAGATCGGGTCTATCCAGGGCTTGGCATAACCCCCCCAATCTTCAAGGAGCAGATTATACATGGCCGCCCTGGGTTTCACCTTCACCATAAGGGACTCCGCGCTGGTAAAACTGCGGGTGAGGTCGCTGGCGTGTATCGAGTAGCAAAAAGCCACGGTCACATGCTTTCTTGTGAAGGCATCCACGTCGTACCACTTCTTGCATACCAGAGAGACCAAGCCACGATCTCTCGGATCCTCTAGGTAGCCCATAACGCACTCCAGGGCCTCATTCGATACGCATCCACAGCTCGCCCGCTTCATGGCCACTGCATTTAACACAGAGAGACGATAAACTCAATGAATATGGACTTTTGCCCGAAGGCTTCTGTCCGTCGGGAAAATACTTGTTGCAGAAAAAGCGAAAGGATTGAGGGTAAAGTGAGGGATTGGTTAAAATAGTAAAGGCAAAAACAAAATGTTTCAAAGCGGCTGGAGGGACAAATGAACATGCGCTGGGCCTGAATGCTCTCTACCGCTTTCATCCAGATGACTTACGGTCTCATGGGAGTGTTATACATGTGACCTCTTTTATGTTGGATTAAGACTTGGCGGCAATAAAACGAATGAATTTGTTTATTTTTTCTCTTTTTCAATTTGCCGCCTCTTTGCATGAATTGTGTTAATTTTGAATGAATTGTGTGTTAATTTCTAATTTAAGACCATTATAAAGTTTTAATTTTTAAATTAAAATAATTCAAATGATAATTTAGGATTTTAAAACAAAATATTAGTTTGGCTTAAAAAAATGTTATAAAATATCTTTATATGCTAGTGATATAATTGTTGTTATTGTTTCATCTTTTAGTGTTTTTATCAATAGTTAAGTAACTTTATTAATTAATGAAGATTATTACTATTTATTTTTATTCATAAGGATTATTTTAAGATATTTGTGTTGGTGTAAGTTTAAAATAATCCAATATACAATGGTTTTTTTTAGTACAAATTAAATTATAGAGGGTAGTGATGAATTTCTTAATTAAAATTCCTATGATTAGATAGAAAAGTGGCAAAGAATATCCATCCAATATGAAAGTAACATTAAAATAAGTGCATTGTAATGACAACATAATCCTTGTAGCATGATAACATATACAAAAAAAACACATTAACTCAAAGAACTATAAAATAAATATATTATAATTCATTTGATATGTGAATGAAGTGTCAGAAAATAAATAATAGAGACACTATACCATGGGCTACCCTATCAAGTGCATGTAGTGGGAGTGCTCTCAAGTATGAAATGGATGAGGGCAGATGATGAGAAGCTTTTGACACCTATGTAGTAAAGCCACCCTCTAGAAGGAGGACTTTCACCTCTCCTTTATAGAACAGAATATGAAGATAAAGAATGTAATTGATGAAATAGAAGAGGATCAAATTGTGGGTTAAAGACTTATGTGCTAGATCATTTTGGATGTCACAATTTCTCTCTAGTGAATTTTCTCTCTTTCAAAACTAGGTTTGTTGAAAGCACATATCTCCTCAAAACACTTTGTAGCTAATGTTTTCCCTTTAATTGACAATTGTGTTTAAAGTATCTTTAGTGAGGCACATGTCTTCTAAAATATGTGTTATTTTAGCATGTAATACTCAGAATAGTGCATTAAATGTATGAGCAACAAGTCAACACAACACTGTGGCACTACTCCATGATATCTATTTTTTTCTTATTATGAAGTTCCAACCTACTAGAAATATTTCACGATGGTGCCCCCTTTGTAATAACTTCTTGTTTTCCTTTAGTAACCATATATATCTATTGTTGTTGTTTGTATTGAGTGAGAGTTTATACTATAGGAAGGTGTAGGTCAAGGGGGAACTTTGAGGATCCCACTGCTCCACCTTCACAACTAATATTGTCCATCATTGGGTCTTTCCAATTGCATACTCTATCACTAACTAGTTTAATTTCAAATTCCCAATTTCTTGCCAAAATAATGAGTGGTTGACGACCAATTTCCACAAGATAATACCAATGACTAACAAAGACCGAATGAAGAGCACCAGAGAGAAATAAAGATAACAAATTCTCCTGTGAAAGCCAAGGAAACCGATGTAGACCAATAACCATTTCGAACAACAAGTTATTGATCTGCACCTTGCTCACATAATCACATCCTTAGTTAATTGCCTCCATAATGTTTCAAAGCTTGCGCACAAACAAATGATTCTTCCCTGGCATGTCTGGACCTTGATGGAAGAGCTCGGTTGCAAGAGAGAATTTCAAGGAATCGACCTCGGACAAGTCAGACCACTACACAAATCTCTCATCCAGAGCCCGCGAGCTCAATGGAACCTCTCAATCACTGAAGAGGTAGAGCAATCTGGAGACCTAGAAGGAGCCTTTACTAATACTAATAATTTTAATTAAAAATATAATTCATTTATTTTTTATAATTTTTTTATTTTATCACTATAAAACATATAATAAAATAAATAAAAAATTTGAGTGATTTAATACTTATTATAAATTAATACCTTTAAGTTATATAAATATATCACATTTATCCACATCACCTCATAATTCCTCATAACCTTTTTCTTTGCAGGATGCTTAAAAAATAAATGAAAAGAACAACTACCATATATTCGGGCAACCAATGCACTTTTAGAGTCTTTATTATGCAGCATTCCTTAGCCTCATCCCAAAAGTTCTAATCAATCCATATTTTTATTTGAAGTTTATAAAATGTTTCATATTGTTTTTCACTTATATTTTTATACATCTTAAAATCAGTTCACTGGTAAATCATCCAAAATATGTCACCCGATATGGCTGCGTGAGTTCATTGATTGTCTAGATTCTAGATCTTGCAAAAGTTCGGCGATGTGAAGGGATGGACACACCATATATCCTAAGTGGGGATGTGAGTGGAGTTAGATAAGAGGCCATATGATTCTTTTATGTTGAAGTGGCCAGCCGCATTAGAGCCCCATCTTAGCTTACCCGGCTGATCATCCCTTTGAATCTTCCTTTTCCTTAGCTCATCAGCTAGGTTAGTCCAATCCTGAGAGTGATTTTTCTAGACCCATTCCGGGGCCTTAAGTCATTCCCTCCATTCAGTGTTTTCTTTGTTTTTCCAGGAAAGGGATTCTTTGACTGAGGGAGAGCCCATAAGAAGAGTGTCATCCACATATTTTTAGTGGGTTGAAGGGGGGTTAGAGGGGTAGAGGTTAAGGGGTTAAATGGGTTAGGCGTTTAGAGGTTTAGGGGGTTAGGGGATGGTGGAATTAGAGCTCTAGGCATCCTCCAATTTTAAACAAAATACGATGGTGGAATTTCAAATAAATTGATGCCCTAACTATCACACCAAGAGGGAACCCTTGATGCTCCTTTGACTTGAGGATTTCTTGAAGGTTTGCACTTTGTAGCTCATCATTCAAAACCTATTATCTTAACTATAAATGATCATTGGATGAGCCTTTACCATGGTATATCTCCCAAACCTTAGTCTCTTATAGTATTTCTCTCAAAAAACAATTCGTGGAAAGTCACCCTAGATTCTCCCAAAGCTCATACTTTAATTGAATTTTTACTTGCCTCACTTTGAAGCCTAGTATAAACACGTCAATCACAAGAGAGGGGTTTTGGAAGTTTTGATCTTAGGCATTCATCATTTTTTAATATTCCTAAACCCGAGGTCATCTTTCCCTCAAGCCTTTCTTGGAGAGTCCTTCTTTTGCTTCTAAAGTAGGGAACCTATTATCTAATCCTCTTCTTTGAATGGGCATTGGAAATCACATTGTGCATCATTATTGGTCTCATCATTCTAGTAATTTCCCTATACCGAGACTCCTTCCATCAATGAAAGTTCATAAAGAGCAGGGGAAATTGAATGAGGTGACAATGGGTCCTTGTCCCATTGTTTCCACTTGATCTAGTAGTAGTCCCTTTGGAACCCCTCCTAGGACCCTTGCTAAATTAAGCGCTAACATTTTTCAAAAACAAGTATAAAGCAGACAACTCACTTGAAAAGAATAAATCTAGGCTTGTGGAAAAAGGTTTTACACAAAAAGAAGGGGTCTATTATGAGAATACTTTTTCCCCCATAGCAAAATGGGATACCATATGGACATTCTTTTCCCTAGAAACTCAAAAAGTTGGAAATTCCATCAAATGGATGTAAAAACTGCCTTCTTGAATGGAGATATGAAAGAGAATGTTTTTGTGTCCCAACCAGAAGGATTTTTTGTGAAGGGTTAAGAACATAAAGCATGCAAGCGGTAAAATCCTTGTATGGCCTCAAGAGAGCACCATGAGCCTGGCATAATAAGGGGTTAGGGGAATAGGGGCTTAGGGGTTAGAGGTTTAGGGTTTAGGGGAATAATGTGTTAGTGGTTAAGGTGTTAGGGATTAGGGGCTTAAGGGATAGGGGATTTAGGCGCATTTAGGGGTTAGGGGCATAATGAGTTAGTATTTAAGGGATTAGGGATTCAGATTAGGGGAATAATGAGTTAGTGGTTAAGGGGTTATGGATTGCGGGGTTAGGGGTTAGGGGATTTATTCGCATTTAGGGGTTAGGGGAATAATGAGTTAGTGGTTAAGGATTAGGAATTAGGGGCTTAGGGGTTAGGGGATTTAAGCGCAGTTACGGGTTAGGTGAATAATGAGCTAGTGGTTAAGGGATTAGGGATTAGGGACTTAGGGGATTTAGAAGTTAAGGATTTTAGGGGTTAGGGGTGAGGGGTTAATGGGTTAATGGTTAAGCATTAACAATTTAGGGGTTAAGGGGTTAGGGGTTTAGTTGTTAGTGGTTTAGGGGTTTAAGGGTTTAGAGGTTTAGGGTTTTGGGGGTTAAATGGGTTAGGGTTTTAGGGGTTTAGGGGGTTAAATGGGTTAGGGGTTGGGAATTAGGGCTTAAGGGGTTAAGGGTTAGACGTTTAGGGTTTACAGGGTTAAATGGGTTTAGGGGTTTAGAGGTTTAGGGGGTTAGGGGATTTAGCAGTTAAGGATTTTAGGGGTTAGGGGTTAAGGGGTTAGAGGTTAGGAGGTTAAATGAGTTAGGGGTTTAGAGGTTTGGGGGGTTAGGGGAGCAGTTAAGGATTTTAACGGTTAGGGGTTAAAGAGGTTAGGGGTTAGGTTTTGGGGGTTAGGGTTTGGGGGTTAAATGGTTTAGGTTTTTAGGGGTTTAGGGGGTTAAATGGGTTAGGGTCAGGAATTAGGGTTTAAGGGGTTAGGGGTTAAGGGTTTAGAGGTTTAGGGTTTAGGGGGTTAAATGGGTTAGGGGTTTAGGGTTTAGGGGGTTAAATGGGTGAGGGGTTATAGCCATTTATTAGGTGAACAAGGCATAATCTAGTTGTAGTAACCATAACTTGGTCAAGTTTTTGTAGTCAAGGCAAGACTTGGTTGGGTTCCCAAGTTCCAAAAAAGTAAGGGTAATTGTGAGGGCATGAGAACTAAGGAGTGTCAATGTGTGCCAAGGAATGAAAAGGCATGCTAACACATGCTAGAAAGTGTCAATGGATATTGAGGAGTGTTAGGGAGTGCCAGAACATTGCAAGGGAGAAATAGGTCAAAATGCATGGATATGAACGAATAAGAGTGTGTGCCAAGTAGTGTCAACGAAATCCAAGTGTCTCAAGGATAAAGTGTGTTAGGGGAAGGCCAGAATAATACTTGTAGGAGGTAAGCCTATGGTTACGTAAAGGGTTGCACAAAGTAGTTTCAGAAAAAGGGAAACTTTGGGTTGGGCACAACATTTATTTTCCAATGACTTGGTTGGGTTCCCAAGTCGCAACAAAAGTAAGGTTATCTATGACGACATGAAAGCTAAGGAATACCAAGGTGTGTTAGGGAATTCCTTGAAGTACTAACACATGTTAGGCAATTCCAAGGCATGATAGGCATACCAAGATATGGTAGGTGCCAGGGTGTGGCATGAATACATGCTAGGGAGTGTGAGGGCCAAGTGTCAAGGAAACACAAGGGAGCACTAGTTTAAAATTAATGGAAATGAAGTATCAGCCAGTTCTAGGTGTGCTAAGAAGGGAATGACACAGTATTCTAGGAACTGCCAAGGCATGTTAGAGTGCTAGGGAAGCATACAAAGATGTTCCAAGTGCCAAGGTGTGCCAATGCGTGCTAAGGAGTGTTAGGGAGTGCCAGGAAAACATAACATAGCACTAGGTCAAAATTAATAAATAAATGAATAAGAGTGTGTGACAGGGAGTGTTAGCGAGTTCTAGGTGTTGAGATTCAACAAGATGATGAGCCTAGTGAAAAGAGTCGCCTTCACTAAGTGGGCACGCAGGCTATTTTTGGCGCAAGTCTATTTTTAGACTATGTCTATTTTTAGACATGGAGACCATATTTCAGAAGTTGCAGGATGCTATTTGTGGATGGTTGGTCAAGTTGGAAAAATAGATGTATTTCTATTTTTAGACATATTGGGCAAAGTATATTTATAGATCGTTGATCTAAAAATAGAAGTGTCAATTATTATTAGCTCTTAATAATAATTAGACCCTAAATAACAACTTATTCTCTTGGAGCACTTAATTTCAATTAACAAGTGTGGTAGATCAGCTAGTTGAAGGAATTACACAATTCCTAGGGTTTACTGGTGTTCATGCATGGAGGACTCAAGTCGGGCTCAAGTGGTAGAGTTATGATGGAGTTGGTGAAGTAGTTCATGGAGTTTGTTTCAGTTTAACTACATCCTTGGAGTTAAACTCAATTGAACTAATTGTGTCTATTTCTAACTGATTGATACATTAGTGGGAGTGGAGTGAATTAATTAGTTAAATTAATTCACAAATAATAACTCATTAATCAACTGAATAGAGACAACAGTTAACTACTTGCATGGGAGTTCCAGTGGAGACTTAGTGGAGAGATAGGTGAAAGGGCAGTGTGACTATCAGTTGTGACTATGTTGATGCATCCAATGCATCACACATCCATTAGAGATGGTAGTCAGGATTGCGCAGTCAAGGAAAGGGTAATTTGAAGTCATTTAGAGCTATTCTTCATCAAGGATTGCACAGTAGAGGCAGGCTATCAGGAGGTAAGAAATCGTGCATAGATTTGCAGATTTCTTCATGACAGTGTGTAGCGATTGTATTGTACTGAGAGCTTGATATGTTTAGCTTTGTATGAGGATTGTTACATGATCTCTATGACATATAGTATACAGATACTTGGGGTTTTTAGCTTCAGGCTTTCCCATTAAACAACTATGTTATGTGTGTTGATTTTTATTGCTTCATGTGTATGCATTGCGATCTAGTTTTGAATTTCCACAAATGATCAATGGTGGAATGATTATGTATTTTTCATAAAGTTAAATAGTGTGAGATCAGGAGAATCTATGATATATAACACATTAGTTATATAATTTCTACACTAGGTATCTCGAGGAGGGAGTGACACGGTATGATAGTCAGTACTAAGTCATGTTATAGTGTTAGGGCGATATGCATCCAAGATGTACCAGGTGCCAGGGTGTGCCAACATGTGCTAGGAAGTGTTATGGATTGTCAGGGAAACACAAGGAAGCATTTACATTGTAGCCATTGGAGAAGTATTTACGTTGTAGCCATTGCAGGACCTCGATAATTTTTTTCCATGGAGAATTATTTATGTTGTGGCCATTGCATTAAAGCAGGAGGTCTGTCAATGCCTTTTTGTATGTGTTTATAAATTGGAAGAGAGAAATCAGAAATAAGAAGGGCCTGAAAGAACTGAATAAAGAAATGGAGGTCACTAGGATAAAGCTGATGGCATTTGATTTGGTAGTTTCATACTATCACAAGGGCATCCAAGACAACCATGACCTGATTGAAGAAGTGGGAAACAAGCTGGCAATCCACATTGAGGAAGATATCAATCCATTTTCAACTAAATTAGATATATAACTGTGGCTCTCTCTACTCACAGTATTTCATTGAGATTGTGTTAGTTATCTATTATTAAACTATGCTTGTGTTTATTTAAATGGATACTGTATTGATAGCCCAAAAATGAGGCATTTGGGATTGTCTATAGTTTGTACTAGTTCTAAAAAAGGACTAGCAACATTTAATCTCTTTGACTGCAAAAAGTATTCTACTTGTTGTGTTGGGGAGTTTCTCTTAGGAAATTTATGGAGAAACCGACATATTTTATATATGTATTGTGCAGAACCTTTATAAATCTACCCTTCAAATCAGGGTCAACCCAAATAAATATGATTTGGGGGTTCCACTGCAACAACATTTTCCCCACAATAAGCACAAGATCAAGCCAACATGTGTGATGTGTGTGTTTAAAGAGATGGATAGGTAAGTTTACCCTTACGAGAAAATGGCATCTTAAAATTTGACCATGATTATTGAGTGCAAGCATTTGCGAAATGGCATTATGAGTGGAGCCTTTTCCAGAAGAGATTATTCATTTACATTACAATATATACAACATGAAATTAGTGTTTCATCCATGTTAGCGCACACACTTGATGGTATCAATCCTTAAACTAGTACAAAAAAAATGATTTTATATATTCACATATGGGACAGTCACAAGATGTCAACAAAGTCACATACTTATTGAAATCCTCAACCAGGAATATGCTACATTGCTTCTTAATGTGCTTTCAACTAGGTAGGCATCAATGACAATCATTACAATGGGTTACGAGGATCTAAGAGAGAATTATGTAAGGAGTTCCTTCTAGGTAAAGGCCATTGGTATTACTATTGTTAAAGGGGGTGGCCTACAAGGATACATTGGTAGCTACTGATGCAAGAGCACAATTTCAACAATTTATTTCAAAATTTGCATTTGTCCTCCATAAGGTCTTAGAGATTTATAGAAGAGGAATTTGGTTTCCTTGTTGCCCTATGATTTTGTAGAATTTCTAACTTCATATTTTGGATAGGAAATTTTAGTAATTTTAGGCATAAGTTAAGATGTTTTTATTTTTATTTTTAAGGCCCCGTAGTCATTAGGAAAGTTGAGTCTTATGATTAGGATTACTTGTGGCATCCTATGTATTTTTCAAACTCCAATACACCAAGGCAAATATGTGGAGGACATTTGGGGGAAATGTGATTGTCCATCAAATGTAGATCGGATTTGGGGAACTTGTAGCTCTTTTCCTTGGACCCTACTAGTTCTTAGAGGTTGTATTTGGAGCGGTTAGTAGGAAAAAGCATAATATGCCCAAGAATATTAGCGTTGGAGCACCTATGGTTTGGGATAAAGGATAAGGGGTTCTAGGAGTTAATGGGTTTAAGGGTTTAGGAGCATGGGGTTAAGGGTAAAGGGTAAAGGGTTAGGGCTTATGGGATTTAGAGGTTAGGGGGTTGAGGTATAGGGGGTTTAAGGGTTAGAGGTTAATGGCTTAGTGGTTAAGGGATTTAGGGGTTAATATTAACCATCAAGGGCTTACATGTCAGGGGATTTAGGGGTTAAGTGCCTAAGGGTTATGTTATCTAGGTGTCAGAAGGTTAAGGGGTTAGGGGTTAATGAGTTTAGGGGTTAGGGGTTATGGGTTAAGGGTCAAGGTCTAAGAGGATATGGGATTATGGTTTATGGGGTTCAAGGATTAAAAGTTAGTGGTTAGGGGTTAAGGGGTTAATGGATTTGGGTTTAAGAAATCAAGGGGTTAATTTGTTATGAGTTATGGGTGTAGGGATTAAGGGATTGTGGCTTTAGGGTTAAAGGGATAGGGACTTTAGTGGTTATGGGTTAAGTGCGTATGGGTTGTGATAATGTGGCCCCTAACCCCTTGTCACAACTATTGGGGGTTCCCCTATCAATTTCTCTCATTGCCTTACCTATAGGTCCCCTAGCCCCTACGCCACAAGGCCCTATGGCTCCTTCTCATTCTCTAATGTTAGGATTATAGATCTCAGTAAACCATGCTTGAACCTCTCACTTCTACCCATCCATGCTACCCTTATGTCCCCTTTCCTCGCTCAATACACCAAAAGACCCCCCTCCCCCAAAATTCATGAGAATTGAACATTTGGAGGCGATCATTTAACAACAAATTCACAACTACTCCATTTATAATGGTGTCTTAGAGCTATTAGATGTCATTCCATTTAGCTACAGTGATAGGTGAGAGATATGCATAGCTCACTAAAGGTGTATCAAGAGACTATTAGTCTATTGGCTATGGAATTTGACTCTTTTTTTGTAACTTAGCGAAATGGAAAAGATGTGGAGACAATCTCCATTCTTTTTCTTTCATCAGGCCATGTAAAATAAATGAAGCAAATAGTCTCAACTCCTTGGAGAAGGAAAGTTGAGAACAATAATTAGCATGAACAAACAAAGAATCCAATGAGTTAAGCTTAGAGGGGTCTCCCTTTGTAAAAAAGCATCCATAAGCTTGTTAGAGTTAGTATGAATCTTTACTAGAGGTTGAGTAGTCTTCACATCACCAACCACATCCAATAGAAAGGTACCAACCCCTACAATAAAAATGATGTCTCCAAATAAGGTGTAGCTAATACCAATAATATCACCTTATGAATCTATTACAATATGATTTGGAAAGTACGTTTCCATACATGTGTGAAAGAAAAAATCTATTTGGTTAGCAAAAGGAAGTATTTTTTAAGACCTTCAGAAATCCCCTTGAAGGAGACAAGAAGGGTTTGAAACCATATAATACAAGTCGATCTATGAGCCCTATTTCTGATGTTTTCTATGCATGTTTTTGTTCACTCGGTTTAACATGTGATAGACAATATATGAAGCCTTTTTTTCCACATATCATCTTCATTAGATATCATGTTGCTAAGAATGAAGTGTCTGAATTAGAGTTTAAGTTCCTATTTTAGTTTGTTGTCTTTTTTTGTCTTTTAGAGTACAAATCTTTCTGGTATATTGTGCTAAGGTAGTTTGGCTTTCAAATATTCAAGGAATATATGAGCTAATATAAGAAAATATTGTAATATTTGAAATAACATGATGAACTATTTAGCACAATTTATGGTGTTGGATTGATTGAGATGTTTATTTTTGGATGGATGGATGTACATCTCTTTAGCCAATAGACAAAACTCATTAAGCATTGTTGCAAGTATGTTATTGACATGTTGAAGTGCCATGGAGACTTAGAGGTAGAAGATTTAGAATTGTATGTTTTCACCTATCCGGGTGTGACGATACCTTGTGGAGGTAAGCAAAATTTTCATTTTTTTAACTTTTGGATATATTCTATATGCTCTTGAGAGAATTTCAACCTTTTAAATAAAACGACAAACAAATGTACATTCATGCAATAATTACTAATTGAGTTAGGGGGTTAAATGGGTTATGGGTTTAGAGGTTTAGGGGACTAGGGGATTTAGCAGTTAAGTATTTTAGGGGTTAGGGGTTAGGGTTTGGGGGTTAAATGGGTTAGGGTTTTAGGGGTTTAGGGGGTTAAATGGGTTAGGGGTCAGGAATTAGGGTTTAAGGGGTTAGGGGTTTAGGGGGTTAAATGGGTTAGGGGTTTAACGTTTAGGGGGTTAAATGGGTGAGGGGTGATAGTCATTTCTTAGGTGAAAAAGGCACAATCTAGTTGTAGTAACTATAACATGGTCAAGTTGTTATATTCAAGGCAAGACTTGGTTTGGTTCCCAAGTTCCAAAAAAGTAAGGGTAATTGTGAGGGCATGATAACTAAGGAGTGTAAATGCGTGCCAAGGAATGAAAAGGCATGCTAACACATGCCAGAAAGTGTCAATGGATGTTGAGGACTGTTAGGGAGTGCCAAGACATTGCAAGGGAGAACTAGGTGAAAATGCATGGAAATGAACGAATAAGAGTGTGTGCCAAGTAGTGTCAACAGATTCCAAGGGTCTCAACGATAAAGCGTCTTAGGGGAAGGTCAGAATAAGACTTGTAGGAGGTAAGCCTATGGTTACATAAAGGGTTGGACAAAGTAGTTTGAGACAAAGGGAAACTTTGGGTTGGGCACAACATCGATTTTCCAATGACTTGGTTGGGTTCCCAAGTCACAAAAAAAGCAAGGTTATTTATGACGACATGAAAGCTAAGGAATACCAAGGTGTGTCAGGGAATTCCTCGAAGTACTAAGACATGTTAGGTAGTTCCAAGGCATGATAGGCATGCCAAGATGTGGTAGGTGCCAGGGTGTGGCATGAACACATGCTAGGGAGTGTGAGGGCCAAGTGTCAGGGAAACACAAGGGGGCACTAGTTTAAAATGCATGGAAATGAAGTATAAGCCAGCTCCAGGTGTGTTAAGAAGGGAGTGACACGGTATTCCAGGAAGTACCAAGGCATGTTAGAGTGCTAGGGAATCATACAAAGTTGTTCCAAGTGCCTAGGTGTGCCAGTGTGTGCTAAGGAGTGTTAGGGAGTGCTAGGAAAACATAACAGAGGTGCACTAGGTCAAAATTCATAAATGAATGAATAAGAGTGTGTGACAGGGAGTGTTAGCGAGTTCTAGGTGTCTCGAGGAGGGAGTGACACGGTATTATAGGCAATACTAAGTCATGTTATAGTGTCAGGGTGACATGCATCCAAGATTTTATATATTCACATATGGGACAGTCACAAGATGTCAACAAAATCACATACTTATCGAAATCCTCAACCATCAATATGCTACATTGCTTCTTAATGTGCTTGCAACTAGGTAGGCATCAAAGACAATCATTGCAATGGGTTAAGGGGGTCTAAGAGAGAATTATGTAAGGAGTTCCTTCTAGCTGGTAAAGGACATTAGTATTACTATTGTTAAAGGGGGTGGCCTACTGGTAGCTATTGCTGCAAGAGCATAATTTCAACAATTTATTTCAAAATTTGTATTTGCTCCATAAGGTCTTAGAGATTTTTGGAAGAGGAAGTTGTTTTTCTTGTTGCCCTATAATTTTGTAGAATTTCTAATTTCATATTTGGGATAGGAAATTTTAGTAATTTTAGGCATTATAAGTTAAGATGTTTTTTTATTTGTAAGGCCTCCTAAGTCATTAGGAAAGTTGAGTGTTATGATTAGGATTACTTGTGGCATCCTATGTATTTTTCAAACTCCAATACACCAAGGCAAATATGTGGAGGAGATTTGGGGGAAATGTGATTGTCCATGAAATGTAGATCGGATTTGGGGAACCTGTAGCTCTTTTCCTTGGACCCTACTAGTTCTTAGAGGTTGTATATATTTGGAGCGGTTAGTAGGAAAAAACATAATATGCCCAAGAATATTAGTGTTGGAGCAGCGATGGTTTTAACACGAGATTCAAAGTTCAAATCCCCTTGAGTTGCCAACCAAAAAACAATATTTTTTTTATCTATTTATTTATTAAATTCTTAGAATGTGGTTTAATGAAAAAAGAAAAATATAATATAAAAGAAATAAACTATATGACATGATTAAATTTCATGTGGTTTGAATATCGATTTTCAAAAATAAAAAATATAATTTTATCCACTATCCACTCATGGATATTTCAATGCAAACTTCCCAATGCTAATGATTTTGTCTTAATTGCTAACTATCTTAAATGGGTTTCGTCTTAATTGTCATTGTCTTAAGTCACCATTGTCTTAAATATAAAGTTATGTCTTAAATATTTTTGTCTCAAAGTGCTTTTGTCTTAAATCTAAAATTTTGTCTTAAAATATTTTTGTCTCAAATTGTTTTTGTCTTAAAATATATTTGTCTCAAACTGCTTTTTGTCTTAAATATAAAGTTTCATCTTAAAATATTTTTGTCTCAAACTCGTTTTGTCTTAAATATAAAATTTTGTCTTAAAATATTTTTGTCTTGAATACTTTTGTCTTAAACATTTTTGTCTCAAATTGTTTTTGTCTTAAATATTTTTGTCTCAACTTGTTTTTGTCTTAAATATAAAATTTTGTCTCAAATTATTTTTGTCTCACACTATTTTTGTCTTAAATTTTATATTTAAGACAATTCAATTGATATTAAATTTTAATATAAAATAACTAAAATAAAAGGTGACTTGTTAAGACAAAAGATTTCTTTTGTCTTAAACAAATGTCTTAAAATGCCCTTGGTGTAGTAGTGCACACAGCTAATATAAAATAACTAAAATAAAAGGTGACTTGTTAAGACAAAAGATTTCTTTTGTCTTAAACAAATGTCTTAAAATGCCCTTGGTGTAGTAGTGCACACATGTCTTAAAATGCCCTTGGTGTAGTAGTGCACACAGCCAGGCAATATTTTGTGAGCCAAATATTGATGACTTCTATAAAACCATATTTGAAATCAGATGACGATTATAGAACAATCGACAAAATGATTTAACACATGATGACCCGCTTCTTGGAAATAGAATTTTCCATCATATACCTGGCTGTTGGGCAGTAATAAGAGCAAATAAACGCAAAAGCACACCCACTTGCGGTATCCGATAGCGAACGTTGGCCATGGCTCCTCCAATTCTTAAAAACAGCTGCGTACTTCTAGCAAGAAATTGGATGCTGGTTATCTCATTAGATGTTGGAAACTGTTGTTCACCTATCCTTTATTCCTCGCCCTTAAAGTTTGATATGTTTGTGAAGTTCATGTGAATGAACAATAAAATGGAATCAATGCCTCTCCCTTCCCTCTGACTTGTGATTTGTCTCTTGAATTTCTTTGTGAATATCAAATCTATGTCAATTTTGCCATCAATGCGTGAACCGAGTCCAATCCGCCATCTAGTCGAACATGTCATGAATGACGTATTAGAATTGGGAAGTCATTGTAAATTTTTTATTTATTTTTCACAAAAAGACATATTGGTTAGATGTTAAATCATAGTTACCAGATTCGGCCGAATTCGGCTAAGAATAAGCAAATTCAGCGGTTAGGCTCGATCCATCCATTAATACTTCAAAATCCGATTCGGTACGCGTCTGGGAGGAAATTTGTTAAAAAAAAATTAAATCTGTAATTATCATTTCAGCCTCATTTTTCTACAACTTCTAGCTATTTGAAAAGGAAAGCCATAAATCCTACGCTATAAAAAATTAAATGCATTGAAGCCAGCCTCATTTTTCTACAACTTCTAGCTATTTGAAAAGGAAAGCCATAAATCCTATGCTATAAAAAAATTAAATGCATTGAAGCCATATATACTCATCATTAGATTTAAACCAATTTAAATCGTAGATTTAAAACAATTTAAATCTAAAAATAAACATATATTGATGGGTTGCCATTTGAAAATTTTTATTCTCAACTTGAATACAGAACCATCATTCATCTTCGTGCAGACGATGAGTCATCGGTCGATTGATGAGTTTCGAACCCGGAACTCATTAAAGCCAAAACAATGGCCATATGTCCTCGAATTCAAATAAAATTGATTGAAAGGGACAAATATATGTTGATTCACATGGTGCGTCTTCAACCACTTTTTTTGTAGGGATTCTAAACAAACTCATATATGATTTTATTGATTTCTCTTTGACCTTTTTTATTTTTATATTAAAAAGAAAATGTAATTTAATAAAAAAGTAAAATTAAAAATATATAATTTTAAAAATATTAGATATCATTGTATATTTTAATTCTGGATTATTTAGATTTTGTATTTGAAATATCTGTTTTATTTTATGTGGGGATTTGGTGCAAATTATTTTATAAACTAGAAATTGTACCAAATGTTTCAAAAGAAATGTCTTAAGGCAATAGCATAGGAAAGAATAGCCTAGAATAAATAAGTTGTTGCAGAGAAGGAGCCATCGTGAAGGAATGAAAGGTAAATTTGGGTTACATGGAAGCATGTGTGGAGGTTTCAAAGATATTGATTATAAGAGTTATCAACTAGAAAGTTTTCACATAGATATTGAAATAGGCAATTGTGGGTGAAAACATATATGTAAACCAACAGAATGAAATAAGTTGCTGTAGAGAATGAGCCATCATGAAGGAATGAAAGGCAAATTTTACTTCCATGGAAGGTGAAATTTTTTTGGTGATTAATAATCTTGCGAAATAAGCATGAAATCAGCATGTAACTCAAATAGGATATTTTAAATACATTCAATTACAATCTATCTAGCATAGATGTAAATAAAGAGAATTTTTATTAACAAAAATCGGGTTTACTCCAAGTTCATCTACATATGCGAGGGCCAATTGTATTTTTAAGATATATATTTGATGATAATAATATTTTTTTTTTGGGAAATAATACTAAGTTGGAACTAAATGGATTTGGTGAATTGAATAGAGATTTAACACATTAGAGCACATTAAGTGAAGGGGCGCTAGTGTTCCTTACCTCCAAATGTAATATAGTGTGATGCACCAATATAAAAAGCTGTGCACCTACTTAGAATTTTTAGTTCAAAATTTTAATCCTTCAATCTAACTTATTAAAAATAAAAAAAATAAAACTAACATTCTAAAAAATATATATATAAGTATTTACTTGTGGATCTAATGGCCTAAAACATTTCAATTGTCTAACATTTGATCCAATGGCTCGGATATGGACACAATGACAGCTAGGAGTGTTGTTTTCAAATAAGAATGCCTTACGGCATAATTAGAGTAGTTATTTTTCAAATATTTTTGGTATTTTTTAAATTTTTAATATTATTTTTATAAAATATTATTTAGCATTGAGTATTATAAATGATATTAAATATGTATTCCTAATAAGATTGATTAGAATTTAACTTTTGTTGGAAAAATAGATTATATGGTTTTAAATTTCTTAGATAATCTAGACAATATTGAGAGAAATTCTACTCAAATGACCATTGATTTATTCTTTTGTTACCTAATTATTAAGAAATCAATTCATAGTGTATTACTAAGAAATAAAATCATTAACTACTATCCTATCTATTTATTGATTGACCAACAACTATAAAATTTGGGACCTCTCATTCTATAGAGTTACTTCAGAAATTTTTTCTATTAATCTTGATATCTAATTTTATTTACACCTTTTATCACATCATTGAAAACAATATTAGAAAAGTCTTTGATAACTATACTGGTCATTTTTTATTCATAACATCTTTATTTTAATTAATATTTTAAAAAGTCCACGCTTTTCACTGACCAATATCAATACCTGGAGAGTCTATAAATTTATTTTTGTATAATTATTTTGAAGACTTATTTTTCGACCCTGGAATGATTCTCACACAATTTTAATAAAATATTAACAGACAATCTTAAATTTCAATAAAATATTAAAATTTAAGTGAATCAACCATTTTGATAAAACATCAAAAAGTCAATCTTTACATGTTCGATGTCTCTCTAAAAAAATATGCTTCCAAACAGCGATGTCTTAATAAAAAGGATGCTTCCAAACGGTTAGTGCAACTCAGTCAAGTAAGATCTTTCATAAAACACTATATTATTAATTTTTATTAATTTAATTATAGTTATTTGTATTAATAATTAATTTTTTCTTAAATATAAAAAATTTATATATAAAATTGTTTTATTTTAATAATAATTTTAAAATTAAATTATTATTATTAGTATAGATATTTTTAAGATGTTTTTTCTTTGAATATAAAGGTAATTTTGAATATAATGGTAATTATATTAGTATTTTTGGAAAAGTTACAAAATTACATTCTTCATATGAATTTTTAAGCATTCTCTACTATTTTTTCTTATATGGGGATTTACAAAATAAAGGAAGTTATTTTTTCTCTTTCTTAAATTCATTAGACTTAATACTCAACAAGAAAAATAAAAACGGAAAGCCTAATATGACTTTAATATCAAGAAATATAATAAATAATATGATCAAAATTGTTAAAGAGTAAATTTTAATGAGAGATAATAGCAATGTTGGCAGCCATAGAATATCATTTAAAAAAGAACATATTGTGATCTTATAGTTGTATATCATAAGTTTCAAATACAAGATTTAAAAAAATACCTAAGAGTACAGCTTCTACAAAATAAACTTAATATCCTTCCTACTTCGTGAAACACAAAAACTTAGTAAAATACATGTCTCCTAGAAGCTTTATCTACTACTTTCAAATTTTCATTTTCTAAGGGAAAGTACACTATTGTGTCTCTCAAGTGTTTATTATGGTTCTGTTGACAGTGTTGGATGTCGCCAACGTTGTAAGGGGATCTCCCCAATGTGAAGTCCCAATTAGGCCTCGCGTCGTTTGGTGTAGGAGTCCCATCTAGTCATACGGTTCACCCACCATTGGAATGATTTAAAGCTATGCCTTGGGTAACAACAAACAAAAGAGAACACACACTACTTTGGGGGAGAAATAATTTGAGCTTTGTGAGACACCCAATGTAAGGTATATGAGCGGAACTTCTACAATTGGTGAGGGAAATGAGCCACTGATTAGAAAAGTAATAGTACTATCCTAAATGGGGACATGGGAATAAGTAGAAAGGCTTGCTGAGTACATAAAGATTAGTCCACATAGTAAACAACCATCGTTAAAGCATAACATGTTCCATTCAAAAATAACCATAACTTAGCAATAAATTAGTTCATTTACTTAGGATGTGATTAAAGCAACATGTACCATAAACATAACTAGAATAGTCCAACTACATATATAATACATGTATGAAGGAAAGTCGGTTCGTTCAACTTTTGATTAAAAGTGTCACATCCCAAGTAGATTGTTACATGGATGAAACATTGTATCCAATAGTGGAATACATAGCCACAACTTTCTTATCCAAATAATGGTCCATCTCCTATGTCTTGCAAGAGAAGCCAAGTCAATATCTCTAGAATCTAAAGCCTTCCAAAAGTCACGACCAAAAATCCTTTTTCCTGAGTTATGAGGAGCTATTTTAACAATTTACAATGACCTTTGAACTTCCTCATGACTCTTGAAATCCCTTGATTGTTCATATTCACTACCGTGTCTCTTTAAATTCTAGTGTGTTGATTTCCATATTCCACATATGCCCCTTGGACTTCATTTCATAACATTTATCACATAAGACAATTTACAAATGAGACGGTGGCCTAATAAGTCAAAAATTACTATGGGGAAAAACTTCATCAAATAGATAAATCATTTGCTCCTTCATGGAGTTGAATTGTAATGCAAGTGTACCATGATTTAGACTCCTTTTCGATGGCTTCGATCTGGATTGGCAAGTCTTCTTTGTAGTGCATATTCGCCTCCAGTGCCTCTGTCAGTATGTTCTTGGAGCTTTACTGTGCATTATTCCATAGCCTTGACAGATTCATGTGTGCTTTGATTGGTGCTAAGGCATACTGCTCAATAATTTCTTTGGTTACCTCTAAGACTTCTCGTTTATTTTCTTGCTTGATTTGTTCAATATATTCTCTGATCTCCTATAATATTACCTCCCTGCTTCTTATTTCTTCAAGGGATTTGATGGCAGGTATCCCATGTTTCTGTCTTAGAGACTCAAACCCATAATGCAGCTTGTTGTAAGAAACCATAGTGTTAACTGACTGTGCTCCCATATGTGAGTAATTATGTATGTGGAGTCTCAAGTGGACTCTATCTATTTTTGCAGAGCCTTTATCCTTCCTTTCCAAATGTTCTGGGGCATCCAATTATTTGGAAGCCCACTCTTGCATCTGATCGACTACTCTATTTTCTATCTTCAAGAGTCTCACCACTTCCTCTGCATTCTTTTGAATGTCAATGAGAGGAGCCATCACTTGTTATATAAGTTTCATTTCATTATATAATCACGTGACGGTGTCCTCCGTTGGTCTGAACTCTTCTTACATAACTGACTACCATTTATGGTATTAAATTTGTGCGATGTCAGTTGTTCGTTCTCCATTGCAATATGTTCTAATTGTTGCTTCGGTGTAACATGTTCTCTTCTCAACCTAGAATTATCATTCAACAAGTATTATGAGTTATCATATTCCATTGTATAAAATGCAACATTTGTCTCCATGAATGCCCTTGGATTTCTTCTAGTGTTGGAAGTGATCACCCTCTCTGTAAACATTGAGACTAGATTTCCATGCTCCTCTTCTTTATCTGATCAAAAGTTACGCTACACACATTCGTGATTATATCTGCTGGTGGGGGTGTGATCCCCATATCTCCAAATGGGAGATGTTCGCATGAGAGAGGATGTTCTCCTAGAGTATCTTATTCTTCCTCGAGTTTATTGGTGGTATCTTCTTCCTCAAAAGGATCCTCTTCTAGCTCACGAGTCAATTATTTTGCTTCCACTCTTTATGTTGCTTCCTCCTCCTTGGGCTGCCTTTGTTTCTCTTCTTCTAGCCTCCCCCTCTCTTATTCTTCTTCTTGTTAGTATTCAAGAAACTCATGTTGTTGACTCTTCCTCTCCCCTTATTTTTTTTCTCCTCTCTCCTTCTATGCTTGAGTAGATCTAGAGTTTACGGGATCAAATTTCCATTTCTTATTTCTTTTGCCTATTGAGGAATATTTGATCCTTTTCTTGGGATCTAGTTTCCTTACTTGAGGTGTTATCTCCTCTTCCTCCTTCTCTTGCATGTTCTAAGATGGTGGATCATGGGGTGAATTCGTCTCCATTACTTGATGTGTCTTGATGATAGCATTGTACTCATTCTTTATATTTTCATCTTTTGTTGTGGACATAGATGAGTACCTTGTATTTTGGTTGATCCTTCGAAAATTTTGTCTGAATATTCCCCTGGGATCCTATCCATTGAAATATTTAATAGTGAAATGTAGGCAGTCCAACTCTTATATATTTTCTTTCGTATCCTTGTGACTCTTTAATTCATATAATACGATCCTCAATGGAAATATAGGCCAAGGGGTTTTCTTCCTCCTACGAATAGTTCCTGACCATTCCTTGTCCAAATTATTTGCAACTTCATGATGACTACTTTGTTAGTCACATATCACGGCATAAGGTGAACGGGTATCTGGAAACTGAAGCACCTGATGTGTGTACCATGTAGAGCTGCAAACCAATATTTCATATCTCAAAAAGAATACTTCACCTAATTGAGCATGCAAGGAGGATCAATATCAAATATGATGTGAAAGACGAATGAAAAGAAGTATTCAACTAACTTCTCATGTAATCCTTTTAATCTCATATCTGATAACACTCTGCAGTGGAAGTAGGCTGAGAAATTCTCCTTCAGATTCCAGTTCCAATTCATTCCTGGGAATGCATAATGTGCACAAATTCCATCTAAGATAAAAATATTCATGTAGAATTCTGGAACACGTACTATATTGAGTGTTTATATCCAGTTCTCTCTAAACACCTTAGCATTCTTCAACCCATACAACCAACCATACATAGCTATCAGGTAGTGATAGACATCTTTAAGAATCTTTGTTAGAAAAACTACAGATGGGAAATCGTGAAACTTGGCAGGCTCTCGACACCATGTTTTGATAAATTCAATAGTGGGAAGGGTTTCCCATCTTGTATAGAAGTTATCATTTACATCTGCATTGGGCTTGAGCATCTTATAATATTTCTGCATGTTTTCACTAGTATTGGTGGTGAGTTTACCACCACTATCACTGCGTAGGACAATGTGAGAATCATCCATGTGTGTAATGATCCATTTAGTGTCTTCCGCACATAATGTAACTGGTAATATGCATGCGATCATGTGTATCCTGGGCTTCTTGATATTGATATATGCATGCAAATCTTCTAAGTCTCCAGGAAACCTCTCTTGCATGAATGTGTTAAATATTTTTCTCTAAGTGAGTTGTGTACTTTTATCAATGAAATACCCAGTATTTGCATATATGGGAACATTGGGCCTTGTAACTTTCGTAGGTTCATTAGTGCTTGCTTCTAAAATTTCTTTGGAGATCACTTTGTGAGGCGACATGTCTCCAACAAATGACGATGAAGTGGTAACACTTGTAGCAAGAGCACGTATTTGGGGAAACATGCTCATAGTGACGGTATTAGATTGAAAAAAACCTAACTATGCGACCACTAGTCTAAAATGGTTAATTAATTACTAAAAAATGACTAAAATTTGCATAGAAAGGACCATTTTTCAGTCGGTGATGACTAGTAGCTAATTTATAGTATCTTATAACGCAACCAAATTTTAGTCGCGTTTTAGCATAGTCATTAATTGGTTCTCCCAATTTTATTGTCTAGTGGTATATTTAGTCATAAATTTGTTCATTAATTCACTCATTAATTGCCACAATTAATGACAAAATATACAACAAAATTTATTACTATATATTACTATGTGATAAAATATATTTCCACAATTACTTATGACCCACGTGACTCTGACCCTGGCCATTTTAAAAAAATCACCTTTTCCTTACCGTTACCACAACAATAGACTTCCATAGCGAAATCAGTGTTCGGGAAGGCATATTTGCTGTGGAAGTTTTAGGAACTTTCGTACCAAATACTCTATTTTTCTAACTGGATTCGCTATGAAAGTTTGTTGAACTGTCAAATTTCTAATTTTGACCAAATGAGCCTAATACACATATATTTTTTTATTTCACCTTAATGTTGACACCCACTAAAATTCATAATGACCTTGCAAACTGGCTTTATGACAAAGATTACCTTTATACATGTAATTATTTTGAAGAAAAACTTAAAACCCTAACTAACTTAACCAGATTGACTCAAATACAAACCTAAGTGTTATCTTGGATAACAGTGGCTCCAATGGGGGTGTTGTGCCCCTGTGGTGTAGCAAAGAACCAGTAGGCCTGGTGCCTTATCTATTGGGTTAATCCCAACCTCTTTTCATATTCCTTATCCATTTGACCCTTGAAATGTTATTGAAGAAAAAACATAGTACAAACTGAAACTTGTAACTACAATATTCAAACTCAATGTCAAAAGAGATGCTTGCCCAACAAGCTTATTTATGTATATAAAAATCCTACTCTAACAGTTGAAAACCAAACATTCGATTCAAGAAATATGAAAATTCCAGTATATCCAGTCAAAAGGTTGATCCAACACCTAGGCTTCTTGATTTTGCTTGAACAACATCATAAGTGAATCATCTAGTGGCAACTCAGAATGAAAATTAAATCCATACTCCATAAAAAACATAAAAAAATTATTGACTGATGACTGCAATAGGTTTATCATTGAATCTTGGAAACCATGGAAAATTTCCTCTTTTGATGAAAACGGAAAATCAACAAAAGGATCCTTGAACAAACTAAAAAGTATCAAGTCCTAGTGATCCAAAGTATAAAATTCATTCATAAATTCAGGTTGTCCTTTTTTTATGCCTTCAACATCATTCTTAGGACAAGAATATGATTGTTCATGAAAATCTTCAATGGGAGAAACCATATCATGTGCTACATGGATGTTTAAAAATCATTTCTCATGCATTACAATGAGAACTTCATGTATATTATCATGCAGAAACATAAATTTTTGTTCATTTAAATCTATAGCAAGAAATTTTGGGACAAAAACTTGTGGATCAAAAATTTTCTCATCATTCTCTATAAGTGCTTCCTCATGAAAGCCTTCAAGCATACTCAAGAAATCAACCTCCTCCTCATGATGAAAAGAAACATGTTTCACATAAGCTTCTCCTTGATCCTGTTTATTTTCATGTTGCTCAACATTCAACGCTTTGTTCTCAATATGCTTGGAATTTTTTTTATATGCTTGGGAATTATCATTAATTTCTTGGGTATAATATTCTTGAAACAAAGGTTCAAAAAATGAATAAAGTGAATACCTCTGTAACTGACCATTTTTATGTTTCTCTTTATCACCTAAATTTTGGCAAGGCTGCTGCAAATTTTCACAAATTTCATGGGATATAACTTGATTGTCAAAGTGTTGATCTATTTCATCTTCAACTAAAGAAGAGACATCTTCTTGTTGGAAAATTTCTTGATCATCATGGAAACTATCTTGTGAAGAAAATTCATAAAGTGCCTCTAATATCTCCTCATCATCCATACATTCTACATCATCATCAATACTATTAATTTATTGAATGAAAACTTTCCAAATATTACAACAGTCTTGAAATAGTGGTGATGCATGATGAGACTTCCCATAATGTCCAAAAAATATTCTATGAAAATCTTTAGGAGAAAACAAGGTTTTTGATTTCAACCCTTCATACCATACTCTAGTTTTATCTTCTAGGGTAGACATAAACATCTTCTTGAGACAATCCTCAAGAAAATAAACCCTCAGTCTACATAAATGTGTGTGGAATTTAACCAAATGTAGACCAACATCATCTTTCTTTTCATCTTTGAACATGGTAAGATGGGTTGACCAATCAACACAAGGCATATGATTTGGAAAATTATAGATGTGAGACCGATCCATAGGAGCATACCTAGAATTTATTCTTGCAGTAGAACTCATCTTTGAATTTCTTCAAGTTATTGATCTTCAAGCAGTGGAGTCACCATGAAGCTTTGATATTCTATATATTTTGAGATTTGAGTCGCCAGGGTAATATCAAAACCTTCAAAATAAACTCTGATTTCCTGTTACCCTCAGGAATCAGAATGAAGATACTCAAATAAAATCCCGGAAATGGAGCTTTTCAACTCCCTCTAGATGAAACAAAATTATATCACTAGGTTGGAACAAGTTGGGCTATGTCAACCACCAACCTAACATTACTATTTGAAACCAAATTTAACCTAGAATTTAGCCCTTCCAGTCAGAGAGGGCTCTTTCAAGGAAAACAATCAAATATTCTAGATAAAAATCAATTTGCAGATGGCTAACGCTATTACTATTTTATGTGATTTTTTGTAGAAGAAAAAATGTGTTGACAACCACCATTGGGCATGGAGTCAGCTAGGGAAATTCAATTACAAACAAACTATGTTCATGGAAGCTGAGGCAAATTGGCTTAATCATAAACTTTTATAGTGAAAACACAACAAATGAAGGAAGTTGGATCATTTAATCATGAATTCCAAGTCCATGAAACTGATAACAATATACAAAATATGGGGATGAAAAACACATAAGCCAAGGAGAATCTCAAGTTTGAAAACAATCTGCTGAAAAATGTATATTAGCCTATGAAAAAAATATTACAAAAGTGGCTCTTTCATTCATTATTCGACCCCTTCAAAGTGAAAAAGTCCCCAATATATAGTGTGAGGCATTCATACAATAGTATTCCACCTAGGCCAGACTCAATGCCTATTAAAGAGTCCTAATTCTAATTGAATTACAATTCATGGATCCCTTTTAGGGATATTTCCATTTTAAAAGAGTTTGAGTAGAAAAAGGACTCTTCAATTATTAAATACCTCAACAAATTATGTTAATAACCCTTATCAAATGCAACCAACCGATTTTCTGAATGCACTAGACTTTTGATGTGTCATCATGCCATGTGGATGCTGGCCTTGCTGAGATGGACCTCAACCAAGTTGAATTTCAAATTTTCTGCAACAAATCTGGCTAGGATTTTTTTTGTAAAATAGGCCTCAAATATAAGTGTGTATTTTCCAAACCATAATATATGTGTAATAATGGAGAGAGGATTTTGTAAACGATCTCGTTATGAACAAAAAAATCCTTCATATTTCCAAAATTACTTTCCATTTGGTCAGAACTTGAGCTTGAATTTGACTACTAAAACTGTCATTTCCAGAAATTCGAAAGCCTAATAACATGGAGGTTGACCTAGTTGACCTGCTTAAGTGTCCCCCTAAAATATATGAGTTCATATGTTGATTATTTGGAAACCTTTTACTTGTGGTTTATCCAATTATTTACTATTTGATTTCCCAAAAATCATCAAAACTCCATAACGCTGGAAAAAAAAGAGTACAACCAGTTTGGTAGCAAACTTGAGTAGCAAATGCCAAGATCTCCCTTGTGCATATAAGTTGACTTTTCTGACTATTCCAAGGTCTTCTCTCGGGTTTATGATTTAAATAAATTAATTTATACCTCATATTTCTGAAATTTTAACTGGTGTTTGCTTCCATTGAAAGATACAACAGTTTCATAGCAAATTTCTTCCTTCAGGCCTGGGAGTTGCTACGAAAGTGCCTAGTTTATGAGAT
Organism: Pinus albicaulis; assembly: GCA_034641835.2. Classification (NCBI taxonomy): domain Eukaryota; kingdom Viridiplantae; phylum Streptophyta; class Pinopsida; order Pinales; family Pinaceae; genus Pinus; species Pinus albicaulis. Next base: position 343,194,545 of record CM076569.1, on the reverse strand, counting down.
TTTTCATTTTCATTAGTCTTTTGCCTCCAAACACTTATAAAATCCTATATAAACATGTATTTTACCATTAGCCATAGTATAAGAAAAAATTGATGGTCTTACCATATTCATGGAGCATCATCAATAACAATAATGAATTTGAGGCCCCTCTTAAAAAGTTAAACTTGAATCATTTCCATTTGTGTTTCTAAATATTTGACTTGACCATGTCACCTTCTCCTATCACCTTGCAACCATTTGTTCCTCTTGCATAGGTGTTTCATCATTATGTGTAAAGGAAATGTCCTTTTTAACATTTTTCGAGATTTTTCTGCAACCTTATTGTAAAATTCTAGTTGCTTTGAAATATCCTCCTTTATATTGCTTCCTCTGGGCTGCCATGCCTTCAACACACAGTGATATGCTTCTTTGATGTTTTCAAATATCCCAAAAGGAAACAATAGAAGCTATGAAACCTATAGACCTAACCTAAAGACAAATAGACCTACTGACAAGACAGGAAGATCGAGCAATGGACATCAAGAATGGCTCAAATGAGTGGGAAACCGATCTAATGACAACAAACTATTTCAGAAATGGAAAGAGGATGAAAAGGAGAATGAATATTTAAGGTGTACATGTTTTTGGAGTGAGGGATAAGACAAATGATATGTAATTATGACCCACATGACTCTGACCCTGACCGTTTCTAAAAAAATTCACCTTTTCCTTATTGTTACCACAACAACAGACTTTCATAACGAAATCAATGTTCAGGAAGGCAGATTTGTTGCAGAAGTTTCAGGAACTTTTGTATCAAATTCTTTGTTTTTATAACTTGAGTTTCTATGAAATTTTATTGAACTGTCAAATTTCTAATTATGACCAAATGAGCCTCAGACACATGGAGTTTTTTATTTTCAGCTTAATGTTCACACCCACTAAATTCATAATGACCTTGCAAACTAGATTTCTGAAAAATATGACCTTTATACATGCACTTATTTTGAAGAAAAACTTAAAAACCTAACCAAATTAACCAAATTGTCTCAAAGACAATCCTAAGTGTTATCTTGGATAAAAATTTCCAAGAGTTGAAATTTTAAAAGGTTCATTCCACGTATCTTCAAATTTTCCATGCTTGCCCTTCTCCTCATTTCTAGCATCCCACTTCAACAAAAAATCATCAACCTAAAAATCATCATCCTTTATCCTTTTATCATGAATCTTCTTGATCTTGTCCCGGATCAACTGAGTGGTATTACAGACCTCCGCTCTAGTTTGTTGCAACTGTATCATTTGATTAATGCTCCTCTGCATATGATTTATTTCTACCTCTTCTTCCTGCAATAATTTCATTACTGGAACCATTAGGGAAGTATTAAAAATAACATCAACCCCATACACCAATTGAAAAGGAGACATCCCAATTGATTTCTTGGTACTTACCCTATCAACCTAGAATGCACCAATTAACTTCTTATGAAAACTCTTTTGTTCTCCTGCAAGAACTTCTTTATGATATTAACTAGGCTCTTATTAGAGGACTCTGCCAAGCCATTACCCTTTGGGTAATAGGTAGTAGAGTGACCAAGTACTATGTTATGTCTATTACAGAAATCAATCATCTTTTTAGATTTAAATGCAACAACATTATCGATAATAATCTTATGAGGACATCCAAATATCGAAAGAATGTTACCTTCAAGGAATTGAATAATAACTGAATCTTTGGCCTACCCAGTCAAAATCACCTCTATCCACTTAGTGAAATAATTGGTGGTTGTCAAGTTCCATTTGTGTAGAGATGATGAATATGGGTGAATTTATCCAATGAAATTTAACCCCCACTACTGAAATAGAATCTCCACGGAAATAGATTTGAGGGGTAAAGGAAAAATTTCTTCTTCCCTTCAAATATCGGACAGTCGTGAAATATAGGAACCTTCTTGTAGACATCAACAAATAGTGTAGGCCAATAGAACCCATATTTTAAAATTTTATTTCCAGTGATTTTCTAGAAAATATGGCCTCCATAGTCTCATTTGTGAAATTCTTCCATTATATTATGTGCCTAATCTTCACAAACAATTCAACAATATACCTCCTAAATCCTTCCAATATAAAGACTAATTTAGAATGAAAATTTTCACAGTTTCAACTTGAGAAATATTTCCTTTTTTTTTATTAATCTGGGTGGAGCTTGTAAGTGCTGCAAAACATATATGATATCAGTGTACCAAGGATAAGAGAGGAACTTTTACGACACATGTTGAGGAGCTTCCTCATTAGTGTATTCTAACAGGGAAGCAATGAAATGTATATACAATGCATGCAGGTTTGACTCAGCCACCATTTTAGCCAACCCCTGACCCTTTATCAATTTAGTAGGATTAATTTCAACATGATGCTCCAAAATGATTGCTATCCAATTAATAAGTTTTCCTTTTGGGTGAGTTTGTGTAAGAATTTATTTCACTACAAGACAAGATAAAAGGAAATTATGTGAGAATGCAATATGTAAACCCTAAAATCCTTTAAATCCTTCAAAACTGCAAAAGCTTGTTTCTCCATTATGTTATATTTTAGAGTAGCATCCCTAAAATTATTACTAACAAACATTATAGGCTCCTCATGGTCTTGCCGGTTTTTCTACATCAATACTATTGCAATGGTGTGCTCTAATGCAAAGGAGAAAATGATCAAACCTTTATTGTAATCAAGGCTAGAAAAAAAAGGAGCATGAGTTAAGTCTAACTTCACCTCATTAAATTACTTCTTTTCCTCAACAGTACACTTGATTTCATTGCCCTTTCTTAACATATTTGTCATGTCGCTTATGTTTTCAGCAATATTTGGAGTAAACCACCTTAGAATGCTAATCCTCCCAAGAAAAGACTGCACCCCCTTTTTATTCCCTAGGGTATCAATCTTCTAGATTTCCTCAATTCTTCTTGGGTCAATATTGATGCCATATTTTGAAATTATGTTACCCAAGAACTTACCTTCTTCCATTCCAAAAAGAGACTTCTTTGGGTTCAAAGAGATACCATACTTCTTTCACTTCTCAAAAAAAATATTCAAATGTTGTAAATGGTCTTCATCAAATTTTAAGTACACAGTAATGTCATCAAGATAAATAAAAATAAACCTGAATTTATCATCTGTAAAGGAAATGTCCATGGATCTTTGGAAGGTTTGCCCTACATTCATAAGTTTGAAGGGAATCTCTACATACATGAATTTCCCCCATGGTGTAATGAAAGTTGTTTTATCCTGATCGTCAGGATGTACCAAAATTTGACTGAACCCGAAGAAACCATCAAGTAATGAAATCCTCCTCGAACTAACTACCCACTCCAATATGTGATCCATTTTTGGCAAGGGGTAATTTTCTTTGTGATACACCTTATTAAGGTTTCTTACGTCAACACACAATCTTATCTATCTCCGTATTTTTCCACTGGAACTAAATTTGACATCCATTCGGAAAAATTTAAAGGGATTATAATCTTTGCATAACATAGTTTTCTTACATCATTCTCAATTAGGGGTGGAAAAATAGGGTTGATTCTCCTTAGCTTCCACTTAAGAGGTTTATGAACTTCCTTGATACGAATGGTGTGTTGTATGGTTCTCTTGTCATAGGATTTTAAGTCCCCATACCCCCATGAAAATACATCATAATACTCATTGAGGTCAATATATTGTTGCTTTTCTTCAGGACCTAAGGATTTATTGAGCTTCAAAATTTTAGGTCTATCTTCATTTCCTATGCTGTAATCTTCTACCTTGGCCTCAGTAGGTAATATTTTAGGCTTATGAGCCACATCATTTTGATCAAATAGTTCCTCCAATGGGACTAAACCTCTCAGGATCATATTGTCTTTCAGTTGTAAAATTTCAAGGTCTGCTACATGTTTTTCAAGATATTATTTTATTTTATTTATATAGGCTTATTTGTCAAAAAAAAATTCTTCATCAATTTGTAGATTCAAAAATTCTTCTTTTATTTGTAGAAAATTATCCAATAGTTTATCATTATCAAAGACTTGCCAATACCTTATATTGTCTGGGACAACTGGCCTATGTTTAACTTTAATTTCATACTTCTTATTAGGATGAATGAGGATCTTAAATGTACTGGTTGAGGTGGCTCACACAATAGCAATTGTATTCTACTCTCTATGAATCAAGGACAAATTTTATTCTGAAAAACATTGCAGAAAATCTAAAACGACATTACTATAAGCCCTCATTCTAGGGTACTTGGCTTGATGCTTAGATTTAATTTTCTTAATGATCAGTTCTGAGTATCCATGGATTTAAATACTCTTGGATCCTAACTTCTTCAACATTTTCATCCCCAAAATCAATTTCTCTTATTCAACAACATTGTTTGTGCATTCGAAAGCAAGCTTATAAATATAGATATTTGACTTGTCTACTTTTGGGCTCATAATCCATACATTAGCTCCAACGCCTTCCTTACTAAATTCTCCATAAAATTTCATGTTCCACAGTCCCTCTTCATCATCATTATGTTCTAATTATATTTTCAATTCTTTTTTCTACAATTCATTTCCCTTTTTTTCTGAAATTTTTGACCCTGTTTTGATTGTTTTCCTCTAAACATGAATCATAGTATAATATAAAGGAATCCATGTATGAATGAACTAAATAAATAAGATATTTATTTGGTTTATCTTGAATTCATACCATGAATTTCATGATGTTTTCTCTATATGACTTCCTTGGTTGTCCAAAAACTGGGATAGTTGCATACGACATGTCCATTTGTAGAGAACACTTGAAATTTTCACCTCGAGATATTTAAAAAATCATTACATACTTCAGTGTAATGTCATAAAAAACCACATCAATAAATATACTCTTGGAGGGAATTTGAGTAAGAGTGACACACAAATATTTGATAAAACCCAAACACTTCAATTGGCTTGAGTCAAAAGAAAAAGGGTCTCTGTATGGACTAGTTATATCCAAACCAAGCTTGTCCTTGATCACTTTTGGAATTTAGTTGTGTGTATCACCTGAATCTAACATGGAATTATGAAATATCAAATCATGTATATTTAGGCTGGCATAGAATGGTGGCACATTACCTTCCTATGAACCTTCTTCAACTTCTAGACCAAAAATAAATTCACGATGATCATCATTTAAATTGATAATGTTTGACACTTCTCCTATCTTCGATGCCTTTAAAATTTTACTCTTATGCATCATTCTTAATAAATTACACCAATGGAACATTACTTTTGAACTTTGATATCTCATTTTCAAGACTAAAAGATGATTGACTCCTTTCTACCTCCTTAATAGTTACATCTTGCTTTTGAGGAATTTCTTTGAGAGGATAAACCTTTGTCTGATTAGTAGAAGGTGTATCAGCCTAAACCTTTTCAGGGTGATTTATTGGGACTTTCCTATTCCTTAAATTATATTTTTTGTGAACCTCCATGATGGTATTCTAATAACTTTTCTTGTAACCTTATTACTCTCCAGGCATGATAGATTTTTGTGACTATGAAAATAAATCTTGTTCTTCCTCTCTCAAGAAGATATTATCTACTTCCCCCTGCCAAAAGAAATGAATTTGATCCTAATTTTGTTCCTCTGCTGCCACCTTCTCTTCTTCTGCGTGGTTTTCTTAAAAAGGAGGTCTGATATGTTGTTGGCCTGCTAGATTTCTTTGGTCCCTATGCTTAATTTGAATATGTTGTCTTCTAAAATTAGGATTTCTGATTTTGGGTCCGCCATATGGTTCTCTTGCAAGAACTCGATTTGTGAGAGTCATTCTTTCCATCATCTTCTTCATGATATTCAAAAAAGTTTCCAACTTATCATCTAATGATTTAGAAGGTTCCTGCTTGATAGTAAATCTCTTTTCGATCTTCATCTTGGCTTTTGTGGACAACAAATTAGCTTCTACACTAACAATATCCTTCGACATGTCTTCCAAGGTAGTTGGGCTTATTTCTTTTAATTGGTAGGCCATCTCTGGATCGAATTAATCTGGATAGAGAAGTAGGGACAAACCTAGATTGAATTATAAACATTGTTGAACCAATTTGAAAAATATTGGACTGATTCTGCCATAGCTCTCATGCTTTCATATTCTTCTAGTATTTGATGAGGTTTCTTTTTGAATTTCCATCGAGAAATGAAAATTCAGTGAAACTATTGAAGATAAACAATACTTCCCATTGCTATCCCTCTGTACCATTTTTTGACCTCTCCAGCAAGGCTTTGGGAAAAAGGCCTCGTCTTAACATAATCATGATCAAATTCTTCAAGATATGAAAAGTCATTCATTTTATTTATGTTTTTATGTGTTGTAGTGGGCCCAGTGCCATCAAATTGAAGTAGGCGCCACCCATAGTTTTATGGCATATCATTTAGTTGTGCTTGAAATACCAATGGATCATAACAAGCTACCATGATAATAGTCAGAGATGTAGTTTTTCTAGTTGTTGTACTTGATGATGAAGATGAAAGAGGTGGTGAAATTTTTATTTGATGGATTGTTTTCAATGGAGGATTATAGAAAACATATAAAATTGGAGAAGAACAATCCAGATGGCTGAAATGCAAGGTAATTGGAGGAACAGAGGATGGAGGGATAGTCTACTGAAATATAAGTGATTTCTCAATTGTATCTTGCAATTGATTAATCAATCACTCAAGCTTATGAAATTGTTGAAAAATATCTCTATCAAACTTTAAAAATCCATTTTTCTAAGATGTAATATATGGTTTTATGTTTGACTCATCAATGATTGTCTCAGACACAAAATATTCATATTTGGATATGAAAATACTTTACTCAAATGACAAATAAAATTCAATGTCTTCAACTATTACAATACTCTGAGGAAGGGTGTAATATCTCCCTAAAGGGCTATTACTTGCTTCACCTTCTCCAAACCTCTTCTTTCTAAGAAATTTATCAGTGTCACTTACAACGTGAGGGAAGTCAAGATCTTGATGTGATCTTGTATTGATCCTTATAGAAGCCATATTTTACAAGAAAATGTGATTATATTTTTGTCTAAACACAACTTTCTGGTGAAGATTTCAGCCTAATTGATACCTAACTCACTGTCACCCACATGAGATAGATATGAGATTTCAAAACAAATGTTTATCTAGGGAAAATTTATCCTCTGTTCCCCAATAAAAATGTCAAAATGTTAGCTCTCTGTAATTTCGTTTAGGCCGAGAAAGGATTACAAAGGTAACCACATAACCATTTTAGGGTAGAATCTAGCCCTTCTAGCCTTAGAGAGGGCTATCTCACTTAGTTTTCTCAACTAATATGATATTATACTATGCATAGTGCTCAATAAGGTATAATTTTAAAAGGTTTGTTGGTAAGAAGAGAGAAAGATCCATTAGGCATGGAGTCATGTCAAATTGATTGTTTTTCCAGTGATAAGATGAAGAGAGAAAGGATTTTTCCACACAGAAAAGGTAGGTAGTCATGGTGATGGAATTGATTCTTTATAGGAGGGTGAGTGTGAGAAAAAATGGAAAGAACACAAATATTGTCAAATTGTAGATGAATTCTTAATGTTGTTTTAAGAAGAAAACATTCTTAGCTTGGGAAAATAAATCAAAGAAAGTTTTAAATGAATTCTGAATTAATTTTATGGTCCATTCAAGCATGAAGACATACACTTAAGACATGAAAATAACACAAGGAAATATTGCAATAGGAATGGAGCACAACACCATCAATATCTGACACAAGAATCCCTGCAAGTCACCTTCAGTCTTTCATTCACTAGAAAGTATTCAAACAATTTACGACATACACAAGTGTCTTCCTCTCCAATATAAACAACCCTTTTTAAATTACACACACATCATAAAATATACTCAAAAGAGTCAGGTCCCACCTCTAGGGGTCAAATTCCTCATTACGAATGTTGTTTCTAACTTCTGTAATTAAAATAGAACTGACTGCTAAAGACTAGGGATTGCATAACTAGATGTTTTTCTAAGGATTTTACAGTAATATCTTAGCTCCAAATTGATATTATGAGTAACTGACTAATTTATTACAATTAAAATAACCATAAAAACAGATTACATCAAGTTTTAACTGAGATAACTCGCTCAAAATAAGGTATGTATGGAAGAGCAGTGTGAGCGCTACGCAAGCTCCTAAATCTCCAGGAATGCAGAAACGTAATGAAAAATCACAATGCTTGATGGTTGTGATGCCTATGGTTTCCTCCTAATTTTACTAAAGCATCCAACGCATGTAAAAAATCTTGCATATTAAAACTCCCCCCTTTGGAAGCTTTCCCTTACCATACAAAACCTCAAACTTCAACAAACTAACATGTAGCCAAAAACGCAATGCCAATTTTAGAAGTGCAATGTCACCTATTTTCATAGTTTGAGTGGAAAATGATTTTTGTATACAATCTGCACACACTGATGAGGATACTAAAAATGCAATGATGATACCACATAACTCCTATGTAATATCCCAAAATCGGGACAACTCATGAATCATGCATTAAAAACACATTTCTAGCAACATATATAATAAAACAGTGAAATTGAATCTTTTATCCTATATATTAGTAAATATAAAAGCTAAATCCAAGAATAGAGTTTAAACAAATCAAACTAGGTGGGTTAAACAGACCTCCCACACTAGTGTAGCTGAAAATGACTAAAAATTCCAAAACTGCAATATACCGGAGTTGTTGCATAAGAGAATGCGTAGTATTATGAGGTTTTTAACTCAGAAATGAAGGAAACAATTATATATACTCATATATTGATTAAAAATGCTGAAGAACAGAGATCTAGTCTCCTTATACAAAATGCAAGAGAACCCGGGAAGGGTTTCTTGTCAAACACTCTGCATACAAATGTGATCTTCAGAAAATTACTGAATAATCACAGCAACACTGAAGCATAAGAGTGTAGAAGGCTAAAATATGTCTAATCTTATGTATATCCCTCAAGGGATTCCTCCCATGAAAGGTTGAACCTCTCAATCACAAGGAAACACTGCAACGGAGCCACCAGACCATACACTGAATGTTGCCTCCAAACTAATGCATTCCCTAGCTGAAACAACGTTGGGAATGTATGGGAAATGTGTGGTTTGATAACACAGATCTTAAATAGGCTCTGGAGCTCTCCAAAAAGATCCCTCAAGTGAAGGGAACCTTCCTCCAATGAGAAACTAGCTCAGAAACTGGGATTCCAATCCCTTCCACTACTACACCCAGCAACACTACACAATCTTCTGAAAAAACTTCCCTGATGAAGTTGGATAAAGCTTGGCCTGAAAAACTGATGTGGAATTATGAATAAAAACTCTCCCAATGAGGCTCCTCAAAGGAAATAGGTGGGATTCCCGCTCGGGAACACCCGATGCTAAACAACACTGCAACCCTGCTAAGCAACAAAGGGAGAAAAAGTCTGAGAAGACAAGAATAATGATCTAAAACATGAAGAATAATGTTGCCATCCTCTTCCTTATATAAAATATGAGTTTTCTTGCCCTTGTCCCCACTCAATTATGTCATCTCTATCCAAAGATACATCTCCCTCCAAAACTACGTTATTTCTCCTTGGATTCCCCCTCCTTTACAACTGCGTTGTTGACTTAGTCAAAGTAGACTAAATCAGCTTGATTTTATCCTTGTTCACACATGGAGGTATTTTTTTAGGCTAGAAAGAGTTTCCCCTTTCACATGTGGAGTATTTTATCCCTCCTTAGGAGACTTATGGGCTTTTCTTCCCATTTATTCACCGGCTAGAGCTGCTGCTAACTCTAATGTTCCATTTAGCTTTGAGGCTAAACTTTTGGAAAATTACAGCCCTCCCCTCCAAAATATTTTCTTTTCCTCAAGAAAATGTATAAGGAGAGAAAAATTTCTCCCGTCCTCCTCATGTGGCCTCCCATCAATGGCCTCCATCACTGCCTCAAGATAATCTCCAATAAAACTGTCGTCCAATGTTTCCTCCTAAGTGTGCAAAACCGAATGGTCTACATCAATCAAAGGTGGAAATTGTGAATGGAAAATTTATTGCTATCTCATGGCCTCCAAAAAGAAGGATTGATGATCAACATGGTGAATGAGTGCCTCCCTCACCCATGCTATCATCCAAATTAAGTGAGTCACCCTCCAACATGACAACTCATGAAGAATCTCCTCCACCTTTGGCTCCTGAAATGTAGGTGGGCTGAATAAGTCAACATGATAGGAAAGAGGGCCTATCCCATGTTTTCCTCCTCTCCACTTATGATAAGTGTATAGGGCATGTTGATCTTGGGCTGCAACATGATTGCCCTCCAATGGGAAGAAGAAGATTGAGCCTCCAAGGAATCTTCCTCCAAAGTCATGAGACATGCCAACCCAAACCATTCCATTCAAGATGAATGGCACATCATCACCATTTGGCCTCCAAATCAGAAAATTGCTGAAAGTTAGGTGTAATTTTTGATGGTACCAAAGGTTCTCCAAGTGGATATTACGCAGTCCCCCCAACTGCTGCTTGAGAATGTCATGTGGCAAGTGGTTATGCAATAAGTTATAAGTTGTGTATGTTTTCTCTTCCAATATGGGGAAGTAAGCATCAATGTATATCAGCTGTACATAGATAAAATAACAATACACTTGCCCATAGCCATGTATAGATGGGCTACTATCATTACAAATATTGGCCCTAAAGTGACCATGAAACCCAAAAATACTCTTGCTCTCTTGTGGAGCAACGCACTGATCATATATGGTGAGAAGATACAAATACTCAATGGAGTAATCAACTAGTACATAGATGTATTTCTTACCATGCATAGTGAGTAGGCTGAAAGTGAGGTCCATGTATAAGTTCCCCCATGAGGATTTCCTCAAGAATAAGGGATACACATACTCCTTGGAACACTCCATCAATAAGAACACACTCCCATGTGACAGCGTTGTAGGCCTTAGAAATAAGGCTCCATGACTCCTCCCTTTGAAATTCCATATGCCAAAGCCATCCAACATCATGCTACTATGTGAGAAGATCTTCTTCCTACATGGAAGTACCTCATGATCCTTCAATGCTAAAGGGTAGCCTCCTTGCACCATGAATGTGACTTCCTCCTTTTCGGAAATATCATGAAAAGTATGGGAAAATTTATGCCCATGCTCTCCCAAGTGCAACCATAGCAACAAAAAATTTTACTGCTTCCTCATATCTCCCTTATACAAGCCATATAGTAAGATCATGATGGTCAACTTGTATGATTTCCTAACAAACAAATCAGCCATGAAGTGCCTCGTTAAGTTCTCCAAGTGGTTCCTTCCACAAGAAGAGAAAAAGTATGATGTGGCATTCATGGTTTGCCCATGGTTCCTTCTGAAATGTACAACATATAAAGTGGGGAGAATCATGCTCCCAATGGGCATCTTCCATCTCAAGCCCACTCTCCAAACAAATCTCCTCATAAACATATACATATCATAAATATATGGAAGCAAAGTACAATGAGAACAAGTTTCCAAATGACAACCAAAGAGTGAATCATAGTTCCTCTCATTGAACCAGCGCAGTGCATCCTTTGCCTACATCAATATAAGAAATAACAAGTGCTTTACCATCCACTTATTTTCTACCACAGTCACCTCATAAGATGAAAACATGAAGTTACAATATGGTGTCAATGGTGCACACCAAGAATCATGTGGCTTCCCCCACAAACCATCAAAAAGATAGCCAAAATCAATGCTACAAGTAGCTGCAAGTACATCAACATACAATATGCAAGAAGAGATAATTCTTCTTGTTACATCATGCTGCTCAAACAAGGAAAAGAAGTACAATACAAAATGTGAAATTATACCTCGTCCATCATGTACTTGAGATCTTGAGCTGAAATGGCTCAACTGGAATCTTTCCCTCACCTATAATGAGTAGGGAAGGGGCTGTGACCTCCTATCTGTCATCATCCCGACTATGCATCTCTCCATATGCTGAAATATGTCATGTTGGATTCCCTCCCAAGGAACTCCTTTGATAAATGGTAAACCCACAAATTCTGCCCACTATAGCTTATCTCCGCCCTTTTAATTTTCTAGGGGGTCTCCTTTATTTCTTTTTTCAAATTTATTTATCAATTTCTTAGAAATTGATAAATGATTACTTCAACTTAATCTTATATATATACCCAAATATATGTAAGCCCCTTGGTATTCTTATTTTCACACGGACAAACCATATATATATGGTTTTGTATTATAACCTTGATCCCTCTTTTTATACAGTGCTTATCTCTTATCATTGCAACCTTATTACAACCTTGATCCCTCTTTTTATACAGCGCTTATCTCTTATAATTGCAACCTTAATACATTAAGGTTCATTTAATCCCGACCTTAGCACTTAACGTTATATAATGGTTCGACCCCTTTTTACAACCTCCAACCTAAGTTTATAGCAAAACCTTAATAAAATGCACCCAATCTTCGAACTCGTATTACTAACCCGATTATACTATCAACACAACAGATTTCATATATAATTCTCCCACGGGCCCATACTTATATGACTTCCTTCCAGCCTTCAATATACATCAACCATACTATAAAAACCTTCACGCATTCACTAAACCACTATCACACGTGGTGGTCCTTGGCTTTAACATTCTCCATGACATATAATAATATTCACCGAACCACACGTTAGAAACATTCATATAAGGCCCAAGTTCATTTTAATATAATGGACCCATTAGGCTTTCGGCATAAAACACTTAACAGCCAACTTCAACTTTTAACATTAACCCGGTGCGACATTTTAATACACATACGTTCCCGGGGCCCACACTTCAACGTGCAATTGAATGCTTTTCAATGCAAAAAAAATGGACCATACCTTATTTACCTTCCGTGCGACTCCCTGCGCGATCGTCGTCGGATCAATCATCCTCCAAATCGGACGAACAGGAGTGCTCTCGCGTTTTTTCTCCGGTTGAAGATTATCGCTCCAAAAAAACGCGATGAGGGTGATATTTTCCCTGTGACGTGGCGGAATATAATAGGATCGGGTTTTTTTTTTAATGGTTTTACTCAGGCCCAAAAGTTGCGCAACGAGGGCTGCTTTGGTTTCTAAAATCCACTTCGGGATTGGAACAGTGCTTGACTGGAATCTTACCACGATTAACGCGTTTCTTTGTATAACCTCCACCTTATTTACTCTGGGGTCAAGT